>JAVRKA010000114.1:0-600000 GCA_034508555.1 Venustoraphidia nigricollis
GTTCATGACATTGTGCTCCATTTCAATATTTGAACATAATTTTTCATTCGCTGTATTTACATTCTTCTCTGGAGTAGACCAAGACTGCGTTTTTACATAGTCCATGGGTACTAAAAAAAAAAATATATATATATATAAATAAAATATGTATTTTGTTAAGTTAAGAAAATTCTCGTCTAGGTGTACCAGGCAAACTAGTTATTGTTTCTATATTACTCATGACATCATGGTCCATTTCAATATTTGAACATAATTTTTCATTTACTGTATTGCTCGTTTCTCCAGTAATTACCGAGAACCCTATAAAAATAAAATTTCTTTTAGATTGTGAAATTGAATGTACAGCATTTATCAGTCACAAAAATCACATTAAACAATATTACAATTTTTTTGCATATTAGGTATATGCCCTTTTTTTATACCTTCTTCATGTTCGTCGATGTAATTATCTCTAGGATGTAAATTCTGAAGTTTTTCACCTTTAAATTTATCAATTTCACTACTTTGAGCTACCTCCAATAGTATTGAAATTCTACCAATATCTACAGCTGCAGCTGGAAAACGATAATGAGTCTTATGTATATTCTCACTGTGTCCCATAAAATTGGCGAGTTGACCTATTTCAGCGTCATTTAAACTAAAGGCTTGCATTACTGTTGCAAAATGTAAATGTTGCAAAATATAAAATTTTCAAACCGTTTCTAAGAACTGACAATTATGATTTACTGCATAATATGTTACTTACAGTTAGCGCTAGCACAAATCAATTCTGCAGGTCGATAGCATAAATCTTCTGAACATCTAACGACGACATTTTTTTTACTGTCAGCATTGAAATAGACTGATGACTTTTCGCATACATAATACACCAAATTATTATCAATACATCTAACTATGTAGTACTGCATAATGTAAACTCTTAAAAATTGCGTTGTTCTCTCTGAAACAAACAAAGCAGTTTGGTTTTGAAATAAAACCGTTTAAAAAAATAATATAAAAGAACTTTGAAAGCCCACCGCGACAAACGTAATAATTTTTTCTAATATAGCACTGTAACAATGGGTGTTTCTTAACAATTGCAATAAACTACAGTTATCCTGCTGTTAACATTAAACGTATACTTTAATATTACATTTCTTATTTTAAATATGTATTTGTTATACTTTTTTTATAAAATATACGTGAAATGTAGTCTAAAAATATCCAAAACAATAATTCGCATTAGCACATGATATCGCGTCTAATATTTTCAAAAGTTAGATATATTTTCATGATAATATAAAATGCTGTTTGCAAAATTTAACTATTCACGACAAAGAAAAATGTTAATTTGCTTACCTACTTGAATCTTAACAAGCGGTTTGATATCTGAAAGTCAGTTCTAATACTGTATGAAATATTTATACATAAATCTTTTATAATGCATTGAGCATTCATTAATCGGTTTAAATTATTTCCAAATTGCGTAAAAAATTATAGACATTAACAAATATTACACTGCAATATTTTCAAACTTCGCACAAAATACAGACGGCGAAATTTCAAAGGGGAACTACGAAGAAGGAATGAATGCGCGCGCATCACACGCAGATTCTGTACATGCCGGAAGTTCCCCCCGATTAAAACTATTCTCTGGAATCAAAACCAGGCATGGTCAAACTAGCCATTATCTCCTACATTAAATTACTATTTAGTACGTTATAAAGTACTTGATTTAGGAAAATGATATTTACGATTTTTTTTAAATCGACAGTAGTACTTTCAGATAATAACCTAGTACGGTTACGTAAATATAAAGCAAAATTTGAAATATTTCTCCCAACGACGTAATATATTATGTTGCCACTGATTATTTGAAGAAAATGCGTTAAATACAGAAAACAAGAATTTCGTGTTACACGCGCACATAAATACATTTGGAATTAATAGCGAACTGTTTTTAATAATATATTTTTTAAAGACTTTCTTGTTGTTCCATATGTCTTGTTACTGCCATTGTAGGTACATTAACTGATTACTGATCAGTGCGATTTTATTGTGCCAGAACACGTGGCGTTACTTTCACACCTCTATAATGTATTTTTTTTTTTTTTTCATAAATTGTTACACGCCCAAATCTATTTATGTATTATAAATTCTCAATTTCGGTAGGCGGCAACGTAAAGTTTTATAGGCAACCAAAATAGATATTATGGTATATTGAATGTCCATTTCAACTATTCAAAGGTCTACAAAGAGCCTATAATATCTCTATCTACTATTAATTTAAAGAGATTTTTAAAAATATGTTGTTACTTACCAGAATATAAAATCGTTTCTAAAATGTTGATCACAAAATTCACTAGTCCCGGTAAAAAAGAAAAACGTCAATTTGATTACTTTTTATAAGCAAATTAAAATTCCGCACAAAATAACGTTGATCCAGAGCCACGATAAATATAAATGATTTACATATATAACTTTAAACTTATAAGGGAAAATTCAAGTTCCACGTCGATAAGTCACAATTTGTTCAGTTCTGTTGGCGGCGTAGCGCCTTGCTTCTGCGCACATCGACGTCACTTTGAAGCTTACTTCAGTCTTCAGGCATGGCCAAACTATCATCAACATATTATGTATATTATAATTTATTTTTCAACTCGATAAAAGCTCAGAACTCAAACGGTATTCGCGAAAATTAACAAGACGTTTGGAGGGAGGGGGGTATATTCTAAATGAAAGCATTTTACATTACAATTCTCAGAACCATTATTTATGGTTTTCAAAAATACTTGTAAATAATAATAATAATGTACTTATATTTATGCATTTATACTAATTTAAAAATAGCGACGTTTCGTTAATTGTTGTAAACGTCGTCAAGCACAACTTTAACTAGTTAACCATACATTAATAAAATTTAGATGTTTAATACAGACATATACATATTACAGGGTGTCTCAACCAACGTTGGCTAACATGGGTAACTTTGTTATTAGTGGAGATAGAAAGTCGGTTAAATGGGCAAAGTAATGCAGAAAATTGTGGTCATTGACGTCCCGTCGAAAAAACAAATGAATTTTGACACCCTATGAATTTATTCAGAAAATAGTGAAAATTGCCATTTATGAAAACTGGCCATAACTTTTTTATTTATAAAGATATCTGAAAATTTCATAAACCATTTTTAGTTTTATTTTTTTTATTTCCACTACATAATGAGATATTGACATAAACTTTGGTTTTTCTTATGAACGCCATTTTGGATTTCTAGATACTCGAATTCTGCTTATTTTTCTGAATAATTTGATATAACGTATCCTATATCTAAATGAATCAAAATTCAAAAGCTACAAAACTGACTAAAATAGCTTTTTGGCGTTATCCATATTGATCAGAGTGTGCCGTGTAAAACAAAACGACAGTCTGTCAATCTGTCAAACGATCGCTACAGTTTTGCTAATTCATTTTATTTGATTTTCTCTCTAAGATGGGTCAAGCATTTTCAGGTTTGGAGAAATAGGCTCTTTTTTGCGCATACATTCAGCGTAACAAAAATGCCACGTTGGCTCAAGCAGAATACTTACCTTCATCCAGAAAGACGACAACCTAATTCAAACACTTTTAGGAACTTAAATAGAAATTTCTGCGAATGGTATATTGAGAAAATTAAAAAAAAAAAAAACGATTAGTGGAGAGCCGTAAGGCGAAAAAATTGTAAAATCTCGGAATCCAGGGCCAGTCAATAAATCATCATAAAAACTTTTGGAATGCATTGTTAAAAGCTCAAATAAAAAAGTTAAAAAAAAAGTTTGCCGCTCTCGATTACTGGGTGGATACCACCTCTTCTCGGGGGTGAAAAATGTTTCGTTGAAAATAAGTACGGGAATGGATAGGTTGACTAATTTTAAGCAACTTTTGTTTTATAAAGTTTTTTCTGAAAGTCCATACTTTTCAACTTATTCGCGAGTGTAGGTGTCAATTTTTCAACCAATAAACCCACGTTTTCAGATGGTTTTTCCCGAATAACTGAAAAAGTAAATATTTTATCGAAAAAATCGCTTTTAGTAAAAATGTAGCTTATAAAAAAACAAAACTAATGGTGGGTTTATAGTGTCTGTAGACCCCATACAAACGGAGTACTAGCTTGTTGAAAGTTGGTTCTTATTCGCCAAAAGCCAAAATTGAAAGTTTCAACGTGAAGTTACTGAAAAACAATACATTTTTCAAGGGAAACTCATGGAACATTTTTTAAAGTGCTTGAAAGAACCTTTATTTTTATTTTTTATAAAAGTCCCTAGCATAAAAAATAACTGAGTTCTGACGAAAATAATCTTGGTCCGTATTTTTTTCGGCGTCAAAAAATGTGGAAGTCAATCCTAATTATTACCACCCAAATTAAAAATAATCGTTACCGCTTCACAATTCACTTTATTTATGTACTTGTAACATGCTCTAGAAGTTTGATCGACTTAAAGTGCTTAGTTTTTAATGAGTTTGAAGTGAAAAGAGCATTTTTGTAATTTCGCAAAAATGCTTGAGCCATTTTACAGAAAAAAACAAATATAATGAATTAGCAAAACTGTAACGATCGCTTGACAGATTGTTAACCTGTCGGTATGTATTTGTTTCAACAAATTTTGTTTAACACGGCACACTCTGATCATTATGGATAACGCCAAAAAGCTATTTTGGTCAGTTTTGTAGCTTTTGAATAAACAGAATTCGAATATCTAAAAATCCAAAATGGCGTCCATAAGAAAAACCGAAGTTCATGTCAATATCTCATTATGTAGTGGAAATAAAAAAATTAAGCCTACGCTACTGAAAAGAACCTAAAAATTCATCAAAAAATGGTTAATAAAATTTTCAGATATCTTCATAAATAAAAAAGTTATGACCAGTTTTCATAAACGGCAATTTTCATGATTTTCTGAATAAATTCATAGGGTGTCAAAATTCAATTGTTTTCTCGACGGGACAAAATTTTCTGCACTACTCTGCCAATTTATCCGACTTTCTATCTCCACTAATAACAAAGTTACCCATGTTAGTCAACGTCGGTTGAGACATCCTGTGTACATAACTAGCACAAATAGTAAATTATTCAAACAAATTGAAATTATGAAATAATTTTTTCTCTAAAACAAAAAAAAGTTGTGCCTGACGAAGTTTACAACAATTAACGAAACGTCGCAATTTTTAAATTATTTATTATTGTCTTAAAAATTTGAAACAAATTAAATTTAAAAAACCGCCGTAAAATTTATGAATGTATTACCTTTTATGAGGGCTATAATATAAACATAGAACGCACAAAAATCACAGTCTAAGCGTCTCAGAAAAAAGATTTTGAAATAGTGAAGGACATATGACTGTGACTTTTTTTTATAATTTCATAATTTTTTTTTTGCATTTTTAATAGTTAACTGAGTTAAAATAGCCAACAGATAATCAATAAATAATGATATCTTGTTAATATCGTTCGTAACTTCCTTAATATAAGGAAAACAAAATTATTTCAGTTGAACATCGTTCACAGTCTAATGTCATCACACGTATAATTTGAGAAGGAACATTGTTATGACTGGGCTTTTTCCAAAAATACTTAAATAACCAAAACAAATTTTGGTGACCTGCAAAATTTACTTTAATTCTTGCATTAAAGATTTTATTATTAGTAATTATGACTCTCTTTTATGATCTGGTAATTACGGGCCAGTAGAATCATTTTGTTTTTTTAAATAAATTATTATTAATTTTTTGATCAATTTAAATAAATGTCTAAATATTATGTATATTTCTTTAAAAATACAATAGTTATATTATATTATAAAAGATTTTAATAGAATTTAAAAAAAAGAAAATTTCCGGATTTAATATATACGTCTTTACGTTATTTTATTATCTTAAAAATTTAAAATTATTGAGAATCAGTTCTCAAATGCAGTGGTATCCTATAAACTTCAGCTAGATTTTATTCTGTATTTACAAAACACGCAAAATTCATAAAATTTAATAGAAAATGTAAAATATGCAAGCTAATTAGCTCAGTGTTATTCTACAATAATTTCCCTGCAGATATGTATATATAAAATTGATTTTTTTGACTTTAAAGTTTCATAAAAGTGAATTTAACTTTTGAGTTTTTAAAAAAACGCCATTGATTTTATGTACCTATTATCTTTTTTGAGGGCTTACGTCGTTTGTCTGGCAACCCTTCATACAGGCATTCGGTAGCGTGGGGCTATAAAGCAAAGTGAGCTATGCAATATTTTAGATAAAATTAAAAAAGTAACGATTTAATTATTATATCGTTAATTTAGCGGTCTTGTCTGAAAGTCGAGGCGTTTCAGGTTTCCTTATTAAATTTAAAATATGTGTTATTGAATATATTTCATTCGAATAGGCCTATACAAAGTTTGTTCGGTAGGAAGGTACCTACCTCGTGAAAAGACAAGTCAATATTATTGCTGTTTTAAGTTAAATAGTGTTTTTTTCAACATGTGCTTCCTCCTATTTTAGAAAACTTTTTAATTTGCAACTATTCTTAATTAATAATTTAATTTTACATTTCTTCGTAAAATGAGTTTAGTAGTAACCTTTTATTCATATACAACAAACAGTTGTACTAAATTCATATAAACTAATTTATAACAATGTTGTGATGCATATATAAATTAGATTAAAATCTCAGCTAAACGCAGTTTAAATTTATTTATATTAGAGAAAAAAATGTTATAAGCCACTTTATCTAAGAACCTAAATAGTTTCAAATTTATATTTCAATCTGTTTGCGTAAAATAAGTGAAATGACGCAGTCAGCGCTCCTGGTGTTGAATATTGAAACCGAACGGCCCAAGGTCATTTACTTGTCAAAAATGACTTGTTGACACTTAATTTCGTAAATTGATATTCTGATTTTTTGGTAAGTAGCTTTTTGACTTTTAAAACAGTTTGTGAGTATTAATGATTTTATATTGATGGAACTTATTTATTTGTTACAGGCCGCAGAAGACAAAATTATCTCGTTAAAATATGTTAAAACAGCAGTGTTGATAATGATATAAACAAATTATATTCTAATTATCCGGTTTCCATAAGAAAACAAAAACGCAAACTAAATTTCTTTAAGGTAACATACTGTACTTATTGTATAAAGTCGCTTTGCATTATAAAGGGAAAAACCTATTATAACATAATATGCTAATGCTGTCATGTAAGGTTAAACTTAAAATGTTGGGTTTAAGATCGTAATTTAAGTTAAAATTATAACAAATTACTGATTTCTAATGTTTGTAGGTCCGTCAGCAAAATTTCGTGCTGACTAACTGCAAGAAAACATATGACACAACTATGAGCGGACGAGAATCAACATTTTCAACAAGGTATTGCCATATGTGTTGCGTTCTTTTGACCATCAAGGAAAAAACTCTTTCAACGTTTGCGTTATGTCCTGGGATCGCAAATCGAATTCTGAAAATGCGAAATGTAAAAAACCTAAAAAGCCGGACACCGTTTAATTTTGGCCGGACACGCAATCAAAAGCCTATGTCCTGTTTTATCCGGACGCCTGGCACCCCTACCTATGCAGTGGCGGATTTACAAATTTGCCGCTAGTAGGCTATTAAATTTTTGCCGCCCCTACTGACCTCTGAAATTCGATACCCTAGTTCGCAATCATCTTAAACGACTACAAAAAAAAAAAAAATTAAGTATTGAAACATATCACGATGATTGAATTGTGTGAATGCAACCTAGTAATATTTAGGTACATGGAGAAAAAAAAGTACTGCATTTAAATTGCAGTACTGAAACGCTATTGGAATATTTTAAAAACGCATTGTCACAAAAGTATATTTTACAGAGCGTTTGGTAATTTTTCATATACAGACGTTAGAGTATTCAGTATACCGTACAGTACTAAAATATTGAAATTTTTGTTAAATACTCGAAACTTGTTTTCTCTATGTATATAATAATGTTGCTTTTTTATTTCTGTAAGACAAAAGTTTTTGGGCTAAATTTGCCACCCACTAAAATCTGCCGCCATAGGCTTCAGCCTGCTGGTAAATCCGCCACTGTACCTATGTGTATACTTCGTTGGGACATCCTTATACAAAATGTAACATTAGTTTTTTTTACAGATAAAGGTGAAGTTTCAACCAATCATTTTTATTGAAAGTTAGACAGAGGATTTGAAGACACTAAAATGGAAAAATAAATAAGTATTTTCTAAGAAACATTTTGTAAAATAAAAAAAAAATGTATTCTAAATTGTTTTTGTTGAACGGCATAAAACTGTGATGAGCTGAATAAAAAATAATTTTTGAGGTATATAATTTCGTTTTCGTTTAAAAACAGCTGTTAGTTGGCTATTAATAATAATTAAGATTTTTTCGATCTTTGGAAAAAACTAAGAATTCTTCAATACCAAATTTAAGTCAACATTTTGCCACCCTTTTTCACCTTGTGAATTCATATTTCGCAAATTTGAATAATTAGAAATATTTTGTACTGTTTAGAATTTTCTACTTTAAAATAACGTAATAGATAGTCTGTATTAGAAATCAATGTTCATTTTTAGAACGAAAATATTTAGCCGAAAAATTACTAGAATGCTTCAAAACTGTAAAGTAGTTCATTTACATTTTCAAAATTTCTATATAAAGATGCATTTATTTTAAATATATTTATGAATTCTCATGCCTACAAATTATGCAGGCAACGATTATATAAACAGTTATTGGCTAATTTTGAGATTAAGGCCTGTTCTCATTAACAAAAATAAAATTAGACAATTTATATGGTCACAACGTCTGTTTGAAGGGCTTGAAGGTCAGTAGAATGTCGGTAAAACAGAAAGTGGTTATGTTTCCGGAGTGCGCCCTCAAAAACACTATTAGATATAAAAACCAAAATATCTTCTTTATTAGTAAAAAAAAATCAATTTCCCAAAAATTTGAAATACTAGGGAGCCCACTTGACGTGATTATGGATTAAAAAACGTTGGCCCTCGAAATCCATGTTGTGAATATATATATATATATATATATATATATATATATATATATATATATATATATACGTATATAAATATATATATAAACATTTTTAAAAATGGTGCCAAAGTGTTTAGGAGGTTATGAAACGTCGAGAAATTTTGGTCCGATCCCTAGGTCCCGCCATCCGCCCAACGCCAATAGTGTATGTTGCCATATGGCAAATACACTAATAATGCGTTTAACGTCCGTTTCTCGACTTTATGTCATAACAGACGCCATTCGCACCATTACTGTTTTCCATATACCACACTTCCCGTTATTTTTCTACATTTTTAAAACTTCAACTTATGTAATAGCAATGGGCGAATGGAGGAATTATAGGAAATTAGGATAAGGTAGGCAATTTTTGAACTAGGAGTTTGATAGGTAATCGGCCAGGGCCTCAAATAAGGAACCATCTCGATATTTATCTGGAATTAATTGAGGGAAACCATGGAAAACCTCAATCAAGATGGCCGGTACAGGAATTACCGTTTCTAGGCGAGAGGCAGTAGGAAAAAGTCCTAGCCACAGTACCTAAACATGTAAGGTGTACATAAGGTATCTAACATCGGGATAAAACAAATCAATCAGAATGAGCCATGACTGTATTAGAAAACATTTATTTAATGGTGGGTTATGTTTAAAAACTTTAAGTTTTCCTATTCATTTTTCTCTCTAAACCGGTGTCAAATGTATTTGGTTAAACAATTGTCAAATTCAGATATATGTCACGTGATCTACTATACTTTACGTCCTCTTGCTCAAGAGTCGGTACTGCGCGTGTTTACTCCTTTAAAGCCAATTCAGACTAGCCGTTCTCGGTTACGATTCACCGGTTCGGTTGGGAGCTCGACCAATCAGGGCGTAGTCGTTCCCGATTGCGGTTCGGTTCGAGCATTTAGGTTCAGCTCTAATTTCAACCGGACCGTTCGTAACCGTAGCCAATGAGAACGCTTGCTGGAGTCATGCGACTAGCCAGCTGTTTTTGTTGACGTTTAACTACACATCAAACGTCAAATCATATTTCGATATTGCGCATGCGCACCGAGAATAATCGTAGAACCGAATCGGGATAGTGTGAGCAGCCTAGATTAATCGAAAACCGAACCGGACCGGTGAATCGTAACCGAGAACGGCTAGTCTGAATTGGCTTTTAGACCGACACCGAGCTACTTAACAGATCAGTTGTAGCTTAGACCTTTGTATAACTAACGCAATAAAAAAGTGTTACCATTTTTTAAACTGTAGTGCGATACCAAACACACCTAATGTATATTCAGTGCATGTTATAAGTCAAATAGTAAAATTATTTTGATAGGCAGAAATTGTTTCTGTAAAGATAAAAAGTTTTCTTACTATCGCAGTTAAAAATATTTATACACTAGTAGGTTCGGGGCTTCGCCTGGATTTGTATATTACCTATTAATCTAAATTAAATGGTGTAAAGGGCAATTTTGATCTAAATTAAATACTTAAGATGACTAGCATATTTATTTAAATAAGGATTAATACTATGTCGGTAAAAACACCTTCCCAAATAAAGCATTATTTTAGATCAAATTTGAAAATTGTAAAAAGGTTTATCGTGAGTCAACCTTAAAAGATAGATACATATTTTATCGCGAACTTGTTTTTAGAACTTTTAAAAGAGGGACCATGCTTTATTTTCGTGTAGGTAACTTTAACTATTTACGCAGCGCACGCCACAGTGACAGAAGCTCTCAGCAGGAATGATTTTTTTCGATATCATCATACCGGTAGCTTATTTTCGCATATTGTTCATATATTATAGCCTATAACGTTCACAGGTAACCCCTCTTTCTGTTGGTGAAAAGCGTTTAAAAATCCTTAAAGTAATTTCTAAGATTAGCCCGCTGCCCGAACAAACACAAACTCAGCGCAACGGTTTGCTATATTATATAATGCCCCAAAACTAGCCATGTCTTTGGTGAACAGTGAAATCCATGATTTTTTTCCAATGTAAACGCGTATATTAAATACAGAGCAAAGCGGCATAGAGCGTTCTGCCTCAAAGTGCTTGCGAAGTGAGGGTTGTCGCGGGGGCGGCTAGAGCGCGCGAATGGGTTGTTTTCATAAGGTGTTCATTAAGACAGGGTAATTAAGACGCCTGGCAATAGTACCCCGGGGAATGTGTATATCTACCGCCTCTATACCAAACGAACATAACGGATCGGGGAATGTCGACCGATGTTCTTGTTTGGAAAAATAATTTTTCTCAAAAAATATCCTTACGTGGAAAGCTTATGCTGTAGATAATTTTCAGTATAGTGGAACTTCGTTAATTTGAAAACGAAGGGATTGGCCCCAACATTAATGAGACTTCGAATTATAGAATTTTTGTAAGTTGGTGTAGTTTTTTTTTTATAAAATTTTCAATCCATCCTACACTGACCTTGATATAAAGAGTACACCTTTATTGTGAAGCTCTATAAAACAATTTATATATTTAATAATATTGACTCTACCAACAGTAATAGATATATTAACAAAATAAAATTACTTGCAATACTGTTCAATATTTTTATTTATATAAAAGACGTTTCAACCAACAGTTTTGGTCCTTTTCAATTTTCATATATAAAATTAAATTACAATTTAATTTTATATTTGAAAATTGAAAAGGACCAAAACTGTTGGTTGAAACGTCTTTTATATAAATAAAAATATTGAACAATATTGCAAGTAATTTTATTTTGTTAATTTATATATTTACTTAAAAACAAGACTGTTTAAGAGAACTGAATACACGTTTTAAAATTCATATTTAATTGAATGATAAACATTTTATTTTTTTAATGACATTACGTTAACAGTGTCACGATTTCTTAAATATCACGAGATACAAATTAACTTTTGGTTGTACAAAATAAGTACTAACTATGGCGCAATCAATTTCGCTGATTTGGTCACAAAATAATTCGTGTCATAAAATAATTCAATATAAAATTATGCATATTTTATATGTGGTCGTGTTTACCCTACACAAATGAACAAGAAGATACAAAGGTATTGTCGGTCCTACTACACACTCTTTCTCCTTCAAACAGGCGTCAATTAAACAAACTAACAGCCTCTTATTGTTAATGAACGACCTGGGTATCTGCAGAGCTGGTTTAAGACTCAAACAAAACAAGCAGTTGCTTGAGGCAAATCAAACAAAAAAAAATTGTTGATCAGTAAAAGTAATACTAAACAAAATCAGTATTGGTTTTTTAATGTCTAGATTGCACAATCTTAATTTCGATCTTACATTCTCTTACAATGTCATGCTGCAACGAACTCAAAATTTCCAGCGTGCAAAGTTCAGGCTTGAAATTTTGAATTCACTGATTGTACAGTGCGCATTGCACTTAACATGTTGTATAACGCAAATAGTCAGTCTTTAAACGACTGATCCCATTTGAATGAAGCTTTCTATAGTCTTGTATTAATTAAATAATGGTCACACTTCCAGAAACGTAACAATAATCTGTGTTTTTCAATATTTATTACCATTCTGTAGGCACGTAGTTAGACTTGGAAACTCAAAGCGAAAGTTTCCAAGCCTGGCTAAAAATCGAAATAGTATAATGAAGATTATTTGCTGGAGAATGTCTAAAGCCCGCCCTGAACACTTACTGTGGTATAATATCATTCCACTGTACTACGTAGCCTTATTATTTTTTATTTCAATTACCCCGATAATAGTTTAACTGGCTGAGAATATTTAGCTTGTTGAATAAATTGACAAAGTGACGTCTCTTTCATTAAAAAATAAAAGATCTCATAAATATGGTTATTAGTAAAATTTTTAAAGATATCAATTTCAAGACACCTCTTCAAAAAAGATATTTGAAAAATTAGCTACTTTAAATTATTTTTGTCATTTCTCAAAATTCAATGTAAAAATTGTAAAAATTAGAGTCCTAAAATTAATTTTTGAGCTGTTAAGAGCAATGAAAGTGACCCAATTTACACTTTTGTTGTTATTTTTCATTACCCCTAAAAAATTGCACAGAAATTGAAATTGCGCTTACGAACATCAAATAGAAATAAGTTATATACTTTGTTAATGTCTGTATTTATTTAGATTAAATAAAATTAAACGACTTTTGTCAGACAATTGAAAAAACTTCGTTTTCACTAACTTTCAAATTCAATTCACATATTATGTCATAATATATATTTCTTATATATTTTTTCTTTAAGAACTTGAAGAAGGTTCATAATTAAAGTTTTTCGATTGTTTATCAATAGTCGTTTAATTTTATTTATTAGAAATAAATTTTTAAATAAACACAGGAAAAAAATTAAACAAATAAATTAATTGTTAAAAATGACAAAATAGATAACTAATAATTCGAGATGAGTGCATGAATAGATTAATTAAATCGAATTTCCTTGTAGGCGGCTAATTAAACTACATTTCCCCTATAAGGCTGTTTATCTGCTAATAGGGGAAATTGTACAACTCGTCGTCCCACTGTTTGTTCCTGTGTAAATGTACAAGTGGTTAATTGATTCAAAGGTAGATAATATTGTTTCTGGTCTCTATAAGGAGAAACGTTGTCTAATTTGAATTTCGATCTAGAGCATGTATTTATATTGGGAACAGCGAGCATAAAAACGATTCTGATTCTGATGAAACTTTCCAAAAAGATAGTATATGCAGTGACTGCAAGTGTTTGCCTAGGCAACCCTGCAGGAACCTGATCCTAAAACGGGGAAATACCACTTTCGGTATTCGTTTTGATGTAGTTAATACTAGTCCCATAGAGTTTTAAAGCTTTTGATTTTAATTATTTTGTCGATTCAGCGTGTTTTTAATATGAAACGAAACGAAACGAATTTATTTTTCAAAAATTTCTCAATTTTTGCCCCGTTTGATATTAATCACATTTATAAAAAAAGTATAGTTGAATCGATTCGCAACCCTGTATCTCTTTTAGTTTCAGAAACACAAACACTATACATGGAATAAAACTTTACTATTTCGCGTTCGCTGCAACTGCATTCAAAAATCACATTTCTTAAAGTATATTTTTTTATTTCCGGAAGCGTATTGCGATCGTTTATCTTAGTCGTTGCGTATATACAGACGTCCTTGTCTATCCCCACAACAACGTATCGCACTCTCTTTGTTCAAAAACGTTGACAACAGATGGAGATCATAACACTGGTGACATCTGGTTTGCTAGAAAACATAAATCGTCTTTTACGTCAAACAATGGTTATCTTTTTTATAATAAAGCTTTGGTTGTTTTAAAACATCCAAACGTTTTTGCATCGATAATAATTAGCACTAGACAAATTAAAAATTGTTAATCGTTAAAATATTTTTTTAATCGTTTGCATGAAAATACCGCGAAAATAAAAACAATTAAGATATTTTATGATACTTTTGACTCAAATGTTAATAATGCTATTTTTATTTGAATTTTAGAATATTTATAAATTGCGTTGTTTTAAATAGTTGCAAATAAGTTTTATAATAACAACTGATCCACGTTATATTTTTTTATTTTAATTACTATTTTTGCACGTATAAAAACAAAAGAACTTAATTCCCGATCTAATGCTACTACTGGCGAGGCCACCGTAACAAAAATGGTTTTGGAGAACGATTTTTGGTCATATTTACTTTTCAAAGCCAAAAATAAGACTCGTATTTTATTATTCTGCTGTTATCTAGGTATGTTTCAAAAATCAGCTAAGTTCTTCAGTTATAACATTCATTCGTCAAAAATTTGCATTAATTATAAACTACATATATAAAGAAATCAACGATATTTATCGAGTTAATTGCACTATAGTTGGTAACATTGACGCACGTCACTGATTTCAAATAATTCGGTATCGTTAACTTAATTATTCAGAAATTATTTTGACACATTCAACAGAAATTTCAAATATCTTTATCACGAAACCAGTTGTCTGTTGCATGCATTCAAACGTTCCCTTAAATAAGTTGTGATCTATACAGACAAGTGAAGCACTAATTGCTCACAAAATAAATGACAATCAGTAAAGGAACACTCGTTTTACTTTCACGGTATTCAGGTTTGAGTGCGATTTTAATGCACGATCTTGGCACATTTTATAGACTCTTCGGGAAATTATATTGATGCGCCATTTAAGAAATTCTGTAACCTCAGCTTACTAACTCAGTATTAATATAAAATAATATTAGTCTGTAATTTCATTTTAAGTTAAAGTGACCCACATGGTAAGCCTGGCCGCTTCACCAGTGACAATGATCGTCAAATTTCGAGGCTAGACGATATTGGAAAGCTGGTCGAACCAACCCGAGTCAAAGGAGTCTTCTTATTTGATAATAATCCAATGAGTCTAGCCACAGATTCGTCGATGATATAATTAAGTCAATGAAATAAGTGTAAAAAGAAACACAAAAGTATTTTAATTCAATATACATATTTTCAGAATGGAGATTAAATATTAATACAACTACCAATTTTATATATTTGCATTTGAAATAGGAAAAAGTGTAATAACACAAAACGCAGATCGCGTCAAAAATTTCGAAATATTACCCCATAAACATTCGTTTGACAAACAAGACGGAATGATCGAAAAAATTCTTAGAAGCGTGATGTACCGAATAATCGATAACAGTTGGCAATTCTTCTGATCTATTAATCTACAATATCTGTCTATCGTAATTAACAGATGGTGATATTTTGTCTCTTTTCGGCTCGTATTTCTTATATAAATCAGCGTAAATACTAAATGTATAATATATCATATTGTTTAGATATATTATGTATATATAAAACGAAGCTATGAGAAAACCATATAAAAGCTCCAAGCTCAAGAGAGGAAAGCTCTGACGTTGCTCTGAAAGCTCGCACTGTTAATTAATAATTACTGACAAGAGCCGTAGCTCTGATGCTTCCTTTACAACCGACGTCAGCTGCTCAGCTCCGCGTACACCGTCTGTAATGCCGCCTCTCTCTCTCTGTCTCTCTCTCTCTCTCTCTCGCTCTTCCTTCTGTATGTTAATAGAGTCCGTGTCACAGCGAAGAGATTGTCTTTTATTAACAGACATCAAAAAGGGAGGTTATCAATTCGACTTGTATGCTTTTTGAAGTAAAACTTCAGTACGCGCGATATGGGGGATAACTCAGATCTTTTTCTAACGGAAGTAACTTTTTCTCACGGAAGTAACGTTCAGTTTATGCAAAGGACTATCGATATAATGGTGATTTAGAAATTTCATAAGTTACCTTATAAAATTTCTTTTAGTCAATTGTACTGTTTAACCTGAAATTTAATTATGCAAATTATGATCTACTGTCGGTGTGAATGTAAATTAATTTACAAATAAAGATCAAAGAATTCCCGTTCAATAAAACAGCAATTGATTTAAAAATGTGGTCAATTATCAATTTATTTATTTATTTTCTTTATTTTTTTTTATTTATATCAATCATAAAATATTCTACTACGCCAATTTAGTTTTACTTCAATCGCAAAAACGCAAAAAATTTTTTATCCACCAATAATGTAAAATTACCGGTGATTTATGATAGTGACCATTTTCACCGGACAATTTACCGGTTAATTTACAGAAAATCTATAAAACAAAATTGCGACTTCCGGTATCTGTTTCGCACAACAACAAAAAACAAAACAATAGAGCAGTTTTCAACTTTTCAACAGTGGAATCGAAAGAATTAATTAATTAATGTATTTATTAATGTAGATATTGATAATAAAATTAAAATCTCGACTGGAAGCTACAATCATGTGCAATACTTCTACGCAGCCTTGTATAATAATAAATATCCGCGGTAATTTAAAATCAATTATTTTAACCGGTAATTTATTTTTCACCAGTTTTGACTTCATTGTATACTGAAAGAAGTCGATGTGCCTTAGACATGTCTACCGACGGAGTTGGGACCTTGGTTCCAAGTAAACAATGAAACTTTATCGCTTTTCCATAAGCATACCAAATTAATTTATATATTTACAATTTTGTTGATAAAATAGATGATTAATAACATAGCAAGCACAATTTTAAAATAAATCAAACAAGTACTTAGATAAAGTAATCAAATAAAATGTCTTAAATATTCAACCCGACATCTAAAAAACAATTTGCTGTAAACCTTCGAACAATCGAGAATAGAATCAACCGAGCACCAAGGTCACAAAATGAATAAAGCGAGTAATAGAGTTGTATTTCTGGTTATTTATTTATTTTTGTGGTGAGGGTGTGTTGTCAGCTTTAATATATCTTTTTCTTCGTTCGCTTGCTGGATACACTGCATATATAGTAACGTGACACAATTTCTGATGAGTGGCAGACAAGCAGTAAACACGCGTTGTACTATAAAGATGAACTATTATCACAAAGATGTCTGACAGGGCGATGTAAAATAATTAAAACGGTGTTTCGAATATACCCGGATTTTTTTCAAATATATGCTAATTTAATCATTTATACTCTTTCAATTTTATAAAAACAGGTTGAAAATAATATGTCGAAAATGGATGATATTATTCTTTCACAAAAATATGTCTTTATAGCAAATCTCAAACTCTCAATTTAATTGCATTATGTTAACACGCATTATTTTTAATTTTTCTTTTGATTATTTTTAATGCTTATATTATGCAAAATGGATTCACAATTTGGAAATCCAAAAAAAAAAAATTAAATATTTTTTTAATGTAAGTATTTTTTACTTTATCCAAGAACTTTCAGCGGCTTTCACTTGACAAGTCATGATATTTTTAACTAATCAAGGAGTTCTGTACAGTTGCCAGATTTACTTTGTTTTGCCATTTTTTTAATGTTGAATCCATCCATAGGCTGCCTGGCCATTGACGGGTAGGCACAGCTAGTTAAGATGAATTTAACTTCTGGCGTAACTCTAAGAATTAGAATTTTCGCTTAGATATTCCTATAAAGTATGAGTGGGGCTCTATATTTCCTATTTTTTTCAAAATTTTTGTGTCCGGAATTTTGTAGGAATGCTCGATTTTTGTATATTTTCTTTAATATCTTTTAAAATTATAAAAAAAATATATTTGTGTTTCTCATTTCGAACCCTTCCATTTGATGTACTTAAATAATATAGATTTTTAGTGTATTTGCCATATGGCAACATACACTATTGGCGTCGGTCGGATGGCGGGACCTAGGGGTCGGACCAAAATTTCTCCTAAACACTTTGGCTCCATTTTTAAAAATGTTTATATATATATGTATATATATATATATATATATATATATATATATATATATATATATATATATATTTATATACGTACATATATATATATATATATATATATATATATATATATATTTATATACGTACATATATATATATATATATATTTATATACGTACATATATATATATATATATATATATATTATATGTGCGGGCAATAACTTTCGAAGGAGTTAATTCATTTTAACGAAATTTGGCATACATGTTGGAATCCATCACCGCACGAAACCTATTTAAAATGGGCCCAATCGGGTCATTTTAAGGGTAGTTTTTAGGGGTTGAAAAAAGTTTTTGGGCCCAAAAATACCGAAAAAATTCTCAGAATCGTTTCAAAATTGAAATTTAACCCTTTAGTAGCAATTAAAAAGTGCTCCTAAAATTATAAGCAAATCGGCCCGACAGGACCGGACTTACAAATTTTATGAAAACACTAGTTTGCGTATACGAATTTACTTACTGAAGGTCGTATTTAATTTGGTGCAGATGTTGGATTGATAACAATATTTCAACTAATAAACTTATTATTGTAAGAGGTGTATTAAGGGGTTTAATTTTTTTTTTATTTTGTCCAAAAACAAACTTAATTTCATTTAATAAAGCCACAATATATATATATTGTCGGCAGGGTTTTGGCACTGCGACCCGAGTTTTTTAATTCTCTAATTTGGCTTCCAACCCCTAAAATCGGAATTCATTTATTTATGCTATACGGCTGTGATTGGGTCAGCAAACTATATATATGTACCAAAGTTCAAGTTTTTTGACCAGTAGATTCAAAGAAAGTAAGCTGTGACAGGCGAATAGACATACAGACAGACATGAGGGTTCCGTTTTTTCATCGGATGTACGGAACGCTAAAAACCGTGAAAACCTTATTTTTTACGGTAAATTAGAAATGGAAAAAACGGGTCTTTTTAGTGATCTGCATCTTTGCATCTGGATCCCGTATGTGAGCCGGCTCACTGAACCGGTTCAAAAAGAGCCGAGTTCTAAATATGTTACTGCAGTCTGCCACTGAGTTACCTAGTTCAGCCAATCATATCACGACCTGTATAGGATCAAGAATGCATAGCCAAACATGTGATGCATGAGTCATTTGAACTGACAGATGCATCAAAGCAAGAACTGATACGGAAGTGTAAAATGTGCTTCTGTGTGTTAAGTGTTTCACTGAGTTATGCAAATCCGTTGATCCGTGGGCTTAAAAAATGGTGAGTCGGCTCTCACGGATCTTCTGTCGGAGTCGGCTCTTTGAACCGGTTCAGATCTGAGTTACCCAACACTACGGTAAATAATATAACAGAAACAATATTTTTTTTCTTAATATAACAACTTTAAAACTACTACCATGGTTTTGAATAGATTTCACTTACAAATATCGCACATCCCGAAGAAAAGGGTAATAACTTAAAAAATTTCCCCATCTCGTTTTATTTCCGAAATAAGTAACAAATCTGGTTCACTTGCTCCCAAGAAGACCGTAATAATTCTAGTTCAACTGTTTCCTCATAGATGACGCGCAAATCACTATTCCTCGGAACAGGTCCACTGACGTATTTCGATGAAAACAGTAGTAAATGAGAGTTATCACTGTACGCTTCGCGGCACTTGGGTCTATTTGCGACGAAAAGCGTAGTATTAGTAGTTATTGCTTTTTAGTTTCGTAGTGTTTTAAAATTTTCTCCTGTTTTTTTCGAATAAAAGCGTAATATTTTTAGTTGTTACTCTTATCATCGGAATATCTGCCAATACTCCGGCTTTATATCCGCCGAATATTGTGGTATTTGTAGTTAATACTATTTTCTTCGGTAAGTATTAAAAAAACTTACTTATATTTTTATTACAATAATGTATTATTTGCAATTATTGCTGTTTTCTTTGGAATTTTGCGATCAAATTGTGTTTCATTTTTAGTTAATACTATTTTCTTCGTAATTTTATAAACAATATTTTTAATTAATAATATTATAGAGTAATTTTTCTTTGCTATTTACACTGTATTTTGTTATTAAGTTCATAGATATCATGAATTCAAGAGCAAGACGGATGGTGGATGCTGCTATTGCCTTACAAAGTGAACAAGATCAGCATAATAAAGAAAATGAAACTGGTCGCCAGCTAATTGATCCCGATAGTTTTCAAGAGGGCCAAAAAGAGTCGCCCATCTCAAAAAATGATATAAATTGTAATGCGTCAAATACAATTGATACTTATTTAGAAATAGAAAAGGTTGTAGTGGAATATGAACATTCGGAAAAAAATGCAGAAAAACATGTCATATACGAAAATAACGTTACTAACTCTGAACAAAACACTAAATCGTGCCCTATAATTACTCCGCAAAATGAGAATATTAAAACTAAAGATTTAGAATCACAGTCCTTCTCAAGCGACGATAAGGATGATAGTATAAAAGATCCAAACTATGATTCTGATTCATCTTCATCAAGCACTTCATCTTCATCAAGTAGTTCTTCATCTTCATTGAGCTCAGACAGAAATTCTACTATTTCAGTAATTGAGTCACAATCCGACATAGTAGGCCAATCAAAAAATCCTGGAGAAAAAAAGGCAAGAAAAAGAATCCGTAAAGAGACAGAGTGGGCAAAATCAAAAACTAAGATGTTACGTAATTTGGGAAAGGAGTATGTCTCTTGTTCAAAATCTAAGAAGCTTATACCAGCAAAAAGAGTACAGGCAGCATGTACTGATAAATGCAAATTTAAATGCAATCAGAAAATAACACAGGAAGAAAGAGTCCACATTTTCAATGAATTCTATAGTTTGCCTGACGTAAACCGAAAACGGGAATTTATAAACAGAAATATGGAATGTATCCAATCAAAATACAGATACCCTAATCCAAATAACCGACGATTGAATAATGCATTTTATTTTCAAGTTAACCAAAAAAAAATGAGGGTGTGTAAACTGTTTTTTAAAAAAACTTTAGATATCAATGATAGAATCATTGATACTGTAATAAAAAAAAGAACATCAACTGGATCAGTAAGTGAGGATAGGAGAGGAAAGCATGGTAAACATCGTAAACTAGATATTAACATAAAAAATGAGATTCGAGAACATATACAATCTATACCGAAAATCGAAAGCCATTATTTAAGGGCACAGACAACCAGAGACTTCATCGAAGGTGGCAAAACTATTGCAGATCTACATAGGGATTATGAAACACAATGTAAGGCAGCCAATAAACCTTTTGGAAACTATCATTTGTATTCGGATATTTTTAACACCGAATTCAATATTTCTTTCTTTGTGCCGAAAAAGGATCAATGCAACTTTTGCTTTTTATATAATAATGCTAGCGAAGCTGAAAAAAAGAATCTCGAGTCTGAATATGAAAAACATCAAGAAGAAAAAATGTTATCCAGAGCTGAAAAAGAAAATGACAAAAAAAAGTGTACCGAAAATGATAATGTTGTAGTCGCTTGTTTTGACAT
The DNA here is from genome assembly GCA_034508555.1 of Venustoraphidia nigricollis. NCBI lineage: Eukaryota > Metazoa > Arthropoda > Insecta > Raphidioptera > Raphidiidae > Venustoraphidia > Venustoraphidia nigricollis. The sequence continues at coordinate 21,756 of JAVRKA010000114.1, forward strand.
GCAAGCAGTCTTCCAATTGCCGAAAGGCGACACATCGGTATTCTACTATAGATCTAAACTAAATACGATGAATTTAACCATAACTGGATTGGCTGAAGATAATACATGCTGCTTTGTATGGCACGAAGGTGAAGGGGGAAAAGGAGTGACCGAAGTTGCCTCATGTATTTTGATGTATCTGAAGCAAAAGGCTAATAGCATTAACTCTGAAGATTTAGAAATCATCTTTTATAGCGACAACTGTGCCGCACAGCAAAAAAATAGGTAAGAATAAATATTTCAAATTAATGATTTCCTTTCATTGTTTGTTTTATTGTTTCAGATTTTTAATAGCAGCACTCATCTATGCAGTACAAAAATTCAAAATTAAAGAAATTACGCAAAAGTTTCTGATTGTTGGACATACCCAAAATGAGGGGGATTCCACACACTCCGTTATTGAAAAACAGGTATTGTGTTTTGATGGATTATTTAAATAAATAGATTTCTACAAAACTTCAATAAATAATAATTATGTTTTCAGGTTTCACGATCCCTCAAAGCAGGACCAATTTATGTGCCTGATCAGTTTATTCAAATAATAAGAAACGCAAAGAAAAAAGGGAACCCGTATCTAGTGAAAGAGTTGACTCATGATGATTTTGTGAACGTCAAACAATTGATGAGTGACCTAGGGCCAAATTTTAATATAAATACGGCAGGAGAGCAGATACCTATAAACGATCTCAAGGTTGTCAAAGTTGAAAAGGGAGAACCATTTAAGTTTTTTTATAAAACTTCTTTCAGTCAGTCAACTTTTAAAATTGTCGATATTCTTAAACGACCACGTCCCGTTACTAAACGCAATCAACAGTCCACATCTACACCACCACAGTTGCCAACTTTAAGGAAAGCGTACACTTCTAAACGACAGTTGAATGAGAAAAAAATGGAAGATCTTCAGTTTTTGGTGAAAAAAGGGTACATTCCAAAATATTACCAGTTGTTTTACGATTCATTATTGTAAAAATTATACAAGCAAATGTAAAAACAAGAATTTCAGTTTATTTTCATTTGTATTTTGTTCACAACTCTTCTGTAATAAATATTTTTCCATTTGTAGAAGTTGTATCTTTTGCCCTTTATCTAAAAATTATAAATATTTTTGGAAGAAAACTGTAATAAGTAAAAAAAAAAATTAAAAAAATCCTAATAATATTTCAAAAACAAATTTTGTTTAAATAACAACTCAGAGTTTTAGATTATCTTTTGATAACTTATTGACTGGTGTAAGTTAAAACTGCATAAATTTACATAAGCTTTTTCTACTAGCAATTTAAAATTGGGAAACTATATTTTGCTCTCTTCTGTAAAATTTAGTTTTTCTGACTTATGACACTTTTCTTGGGGATGTGCGATATGTAGAAATTGATGGGATTACCTTCAAAAATAATCAAGATACATGCCTGGGGAGTCATATCTGGGACATTCTGTATACTATTTTTTTTTTTTTATTCATAAATATGTATACAAAAATTGCATCTTCTGTGTGCACTTAAGGGACGGTTTACTACACAAAAATATCTCATAGCATCGCAAACACGTTGAATAATATATGACAAGAGCGACATATACATATCTGCATGTTAAATGTAAAATATTTTGGAAAAAAAAGTGGCGTCTTTAGTCTTATCTTTTTAATAATGTCGTCATCCTGCTTAATTATAGAATTAATTTTTTAAAGAGAGATTTTGTCGATTTTAGACGCTTGGCAAGTGAGGTCATTAGCTTGTATGAATTAATTATTTTTTTATTAAAAGACCAAATAATAATATGTATTCTTTTACTGACTATACAGTTAGAACTAAAGTTTCGGACCGGCTTTATAATGTGAGTTTAAGACCAGTTTAAGCGAACTTAGTTTAAAGTTAAGCTTAGTTTATATTATTATTTTTTGTATCAGTCGTACAGCTCAAACATCTCAGCCAATTTTGAGAAACGTTTGTTTGTTCGAATCCTTTCGTGACATAATTGTTATATTGAATTTTAATGCTTGAGAGGAGCAAATTGACAAATCCCGATGTTTTTCTTCTTATTGTTCATTCAATTAAAATCAGACCGACACAAAGCGTGTCTTAAACGAAAAAAAAGAAATTTTTATATAGATTTCGTTTATTAGACTGTCAAAACACGCATTTCTAAACTACTTATTTCGGTTGTTTTTGTCAGTATTATATTTAAACTCAGAATGTAAAATGCATTTTTAACTAGATTTAAACCACCGCGCACATCAATCAAGCACGATTAGCACAGCACGGTTCGTAAAGGTACCCATGTTACTTAAACATTAGGCCAGCAGCTGCAACCAGCAACCTACAACCAGCAGCCAATAACGACCGTCAGTTGATCACCTACATACTTTCTGTCTAGCAATACTGGACCAGTCTTGTGTGCTAGTGATGTGTCATTTTCATTAATTAATTTGCATTGATAAAATTACTTGAAAACTGTCAAATGCCTATTGCACATCACGAAACCTGCAATAAATTTGCTTATTTGTGCTGGTTTGAGTTGGTCTAGTGTGCGGCATCGTGCAGGCTGCAGGTTTATGTTTCACAAGTAAACACGATCTTTTACATTTAAACTGAGTTTAAGCCGAATATGTGAAAACCGCTCTTAAAGCAATTCTATTTTTTTAGACAATATATCCATGAAAAGTATTTATTGTACCATTTTAAGGGTTATCTTTATAGGTTAAAAAATATTTATGCTAAAAAAATTGGCGAAAATGCATAAAAATTAAACCTTTCAATAAAAATACGTTTAAATGTTATAAGTTGCAAATACATTGTTTTGTCGATCTAGAACATATCGGTTGACTGGCTAACATTCAAGTAGCTGAACTGGTAGAGGCGAGTTAGCTGGAAGGTATTTCGGTAGCTCTGATAGCGGCGTGACGAAGCACAGTTGTTAACAAGCGGTGAGAACATCGCACCATATTATTGCACGGAATGTTAATTATGAGATGATTTACCTAACGCTCGCGTACCTCCATAGTTGGCGCGCGTCAACTTCCATTGCCACCGTTCTCTCCTGTCTCTCCTCACCTATGTGCTCTCTCCACCCCATTCTCCCATAGCGACGCCACCCTCTGGTGACACGTCGCTATGGCTATGCGTTCAAACATTCCAATCGTTCATATAAATATTATTATCAGCTGCGTTCATTGCATGTTGTGGCTATGGATCGGCTCCAAGATACTGAAAATATCGATTATGGCGAAAAATAACGTCAATAAAATAATTATGATGTAATTTTTTGGATCTCAATATAGGCATGCAGAACGCATTGTCAAAAAATCCGGTTTTGTTAATAACTAAAGTTCAAAAAACGGGAACGTGCAGGTAAATGGAAAATAGTCGTGATTCCAGTGATGCCTGTTATAATGTTATGTACTCGTATATTCATAATTTTAGCGACGGATCTATACTATATGGTAATACTAACAATAAATTAAATTTATTTCATATATACACGCCATGACAGCTTACCCACCTGTGTCAATAAAACAGTATATTGTCAAATGTCGTTTTATCCACTTAAGTCGTTGAAAAAAGTGGTTCATTGATGGAAATCTATCACAAATTACTGTCATAAAATATTTCGTCTATTTTAATTTTAATACATGTCAATACATCTATATACTCACATTCTAACTGTGATTTAAAGAATGTATCCGCATAGAACTTGACTCGAGCGAAGCCGGGTTCATGCTAGCTATACATATTTTTACGTTAAGGACACATGTCTTTTTTATAACGATAAAGTTATTTTGACGTAATATAAAACAAGGGAATTTTCTCTGTAGACGCTTATGAATTCTGTCGCGCAGAACGAAATGTAAAATTCTGTGCACATATTGATTCGTGATTCTATAGTAGGTATGAGGACATTATTAATAACATTATTATTATCATTATCATAAACATCTGTAGGTGATATAATGTTATGTTCTGAATGTAGGGGTGTGTTCTGTGCACGACTATTATATTATCGGTAACAGTCAATGGTACAGAGTGTTTGATGAAAAGTCATCGTCGAAATTTCCACAGATTGAAATTTTTTAATTTTCTTAAACCAATTATAAATTCAACTTATTTATCAGAATCTGTGACTTAAAAATGTTTGAAGTAAAACTTCTTTTGGTATGATAGTGTAAAATTGATTCATGAGATTGAAATTGTAACGAACGTGTCGTAATGTTCGTAGTATACTATATACTTACTGTAAAAACTAACTGTAGAATATTACCTAAGGTAGCGACAAAGTAGAACAGTTGCCTCATAACCTGAAGAGCGGGGGTAGCAGCTATAGTAAATAAAATAGCCAACACGGTAGAGTCGAGGGCTCCAATACATTTGTCGCTGCCGAACTGGACGCAGCCACGCGAGATAAGTTTGCAATACAGTGCAGCTGAGGGCTTCACTGCTGTTGCATAAATCATTGTTTCAACTCAATGGCGTGCAAAGCATATGTCTATCTTTAATTAGGGTTGTCATATCTAAAATTTGGCAACCAGGACAAGACGCGTGAAAACCCCGGATTTTAGAGCCCAGAACCCGGACATGTCAACAGGTTTTTTTAAACATAGTGAAATAAAAAACAGTTGAAAATGTCATAACTCACCTTTTTATTTATTTTAAGACCTTAAAATTAAATTTAGTCATCTTTTATCATCATTTTAAATGTACCTAACAAAACAGAATCTTATTACAGTTTGTTACAAATTGTTTTAATAATAATCAGTTAGATTTTTTTTTATTCTTAAAATAAAACACAAATTATTAATATACTCTGTTATGAAAACAAAACCTTATTAAAATATTAAATCGTCGGTTGATCGCGGCGTGCGGCCCAAGACTTTAAATTTTTAAACCCGGACTACAAATGAAGCCCCGCCCGGACGCTCCCCGGGTGCCCTCTAAGCTAGGACAAATCCGGGGAAACCCGTACGGATGGCAACCCTATCTTTAATAGACAGTCTACAAATCCAGACAAGCCGGACCGGGTTGCTAGTTTCTTATAATGTTAACCCTCCAGACCACGCGAGTCAAGACACCTAGATACGGTACTGAAGACACGCCCTACCTGTGCACTTGGGTCTTAATTGTACCACTGCTTAATTATTTTTTGAGAGATGAGATATCATTCAGTTGAATTTGTTTCTCTTACACAGTGTATTAATTGGGACGTTGTGTAACAATGCATGTTATGTTGGCATATACATGTACTACGCACACATATAGATAGTCTGAACCTGGTGTGCCAAAGTTATGCGATTATGACATTCATATATAAGGTTTAACATAATATCGGGTAATTAAGTTATAAGTTGACTCATCACAAATTGTTTACTGGCAGGAAGAATTTCCCCTTAAGCTAACCTGGAAGCAGCGGGTTCGAAGAACTAAAGAAAAACTAGAAAAAAAGTATAACTTCTGCCGCGCATCACACGCACCACTTTTTTATAGACATAACATCTTTTAAAAAATCTAGACAATTTACCAATAGAAGCAAACTGTTTGTTAAATTTGAAATATACGCACGTTTATAAAAAATGCAATGTTTAACTTTTATTTTTGTTGAACATAGTTATGAAGGCTGGTATGAAAGATATTATCGGGCCACAATAAAAACTTTTACACATTAACCACATGGTGAAAATTCTAATTAAAAAATACCGACCCTCGACGCATTGTTTCAGACAACAGTGCCTACCGTAGTGAAGTTACATAAAGCGTATACGATTAAAAGAAACAATTAAATTCCTTCAGAAGAGCTCGAAGCCTGTATTCATGAAAAATGCAGACAAGGATCGCCAAAGCTCGCTATTTTAAGTAGACAGAGTATTAAAAAAAATGTGCCAAGTGCGAGTATAACTCGCATTCAACGTTAAATAATTTAATTTATTTTTTGGTATATACTTCTCTATAAATACCTATATAAAATAGCCAAGGAAGACCGGTGATATATGCTACTGATACATATAAGACGTGAATTTCAAACTTAGAGTTGTTATCGTAGAATAATGCTATAATTGTTAAGAAAACTCATTGTTACAAAATTTATTTTCAAGCAACTTAAACTTGAAACTTTCCAGTTTCGCGGAGGAATGACATCAGTTACTCTACGATGCCATATTATAACATTTAATAATAATAATATTAATAATAATAAAACAAATTGTAACAGTGAATTAAAAATTTACATTATGAGAAAGCTAATTTTTAGCTTAGGCAACGCTAGACATGAACCTTCGCAGTAGTGAGAGTTTTTGGGTGAATCATCTCACTATTGTGGAATAGTAAGAACTATGAATACTGCAGCAAGAGTTAGCAAGCGGGTGAAGTTACGGGTGCACATTTAAAGAGCTCACATCTCGCCTTGGCCAACGCGTTATACATCTTGAATATAAATATTTATTTTTTTCTCTCTCTCTGTGAATAATTTATATTTCCCCATGCTAAGTACGTTCGGTTCAAATTAATTAAACTATGTTTAGTTTTAATTTTATACTTTACGAAAACGGTACGAAAATAACAAAAAAAAGTAGTCCCAACGTGAATATAACCATTATAGTAAATTTTCCTATATTAACAAAACCGTTCTTCAAAATAAACAAAAAAGAATATAAAAAAATTTGGGCGTAGTACAAACCCATGCCGACAGAATAATATATTTGCTTCTAGTATACCTAATATAGGTACATATACCGTGATCAATAAATTTATAATTATGTAAGTTTTAATTTGTTTTTAAATAAAAAGTGGGTGCATGTTCTTACGCACACGCGTCAGAAGTTATACTTCTTTGACGTGATTAGAACCTAAATTTTAATATATGTTTAAATAATTTATTGAAATAAAATCTTCAAAAAGTTTACGAATATTTACAAGGAGTTAACCTCAAATATTTTAAGACACTTTCAAATTATTATTTTTTTTTTTTACTGTTATATTCAATTCATTGAGTAATCAAAAATACGATATTATAAATTCCACTGGACAATACTTAAAACGACTGTTAGTTGAAATCAAACGTCATAGTCGTCGTGTATTGTATAGTTTCCAGATGGCAGAAAGTGCATTGATTTCGTCTATTTGTCATTTTAGTCTGAGTCTTTTATGGCAAACTTCATATTTTCAAATTTTCGTTGCCTGCTAAAATTTTACTCTCAAAGGAGTAGAACTTCAATAATGTTGCGGGACGCTGCTTCATAATATTATAAGTCAAGTTTAGTGCCATATGTAATTTTGTAAACATCTTTGTAATTAATAATTATATTGAAACCGCCGTCTGTACAATCGATTACGTTATTCAAGGACTTACGGAAGTTTGAGCGGAACTAATACGTCAAAGTAGTGTGTGAATTATTTGTTTGCTTAATTCTTTTAATAGTTATAAAAATGCATTATTTAAATTTTTAATAGTAATAACAAATTTATAAATAATTATTATTTATTTAATAAAAGAAAGTAATTAAACGACTTCGTTATTTTTAGGGTTATATAAATGAAATTAAAAAATAAATTGACTTTTTTCTTTTTTGTCCTTGGTAATTAATATAAAAATGATTTGTCGGGAAAAAGGACTTTTTAAAGAAACACTTATTTGTTATTTATAGCGACGTTTCGTCCCTTGCTTGCGACTTTTTCAAGCTTTATAACTATTAAAGGCACGTGACTTTATTTACTAACCGTCAATAAAATAAAATAGTTTGAACGTCAACCGTAAAAATATTTTTTAAAAAACGAAATTATTACAAACTTTTTAATGAACAATTGTTTAACTAAAATTTATATTTACATGTGTATTTTAACTTTTATATCTACTTGGTCAAAACATTTAATAGTTATAAAGCTTGAAAAAGTCCCAAGCAAGGGACGAAACGTCGCTATAAATAACAAATAAGTGTTTACTTAAAAAATCCTTTTTCCCGACAAATAATTTTTATATTAAAAAATAAAGTTCATTTATTTAAATAATTTCAACGGTAACGGTATATTGTTCTGTGCGGCTTAAATTCAGAGCGTTCCGACAGCCTTAACGGAAAGCTTGGGTTGTATTAGTTGTGAAGACACAAGACAATAGTTTCACAACCTGCAACAGAATCGTCCCGGCTGGCCAGTCCAATTGGCTAAATCATTACATAAACACGATATACGTGAAACACAAATTATTGTTATTATGACGTACAACTTTTGTGGACTGAGCATATTGAAACATATTGGATGATAAATAATATGTCTGTCTGTACAGCAGAAATTTTTCCCAAGGAGCCATACATAAAAAAATTAAAACTTTCAATGTTTATCAATTTAGTTTATTTCTTGACGTAGAAACCTAAATAAAAAAAAAACTTAGAATATTTTTTTTTTCTTTAAAATCTGTAAATTATAAAAAATAATAATAAAATTATATTTTTAACTGACTTCAAAAAAGAGGTTATACAATTCGATCCTAATATTACATTAAAATAATCTATATAAAAAAAAAAAACCGGGTCGCAGTGCCAAAACCCTGCCGACAATATAGTGTATTTGCTTATACAGGCAGTGTGGCTTTATTATGCGAACTTTAGTTGGTTTCTGGGCAAAATAAAAAATTAGACTCCTTAATACACCCCTTAAATAACATTTTTTTTTCTTAATTGCAATATTATTATCAATCGAACTTCTATACTAAATTATATACACCTTTCAGTAAATAATTCATTATCTGTAAACTAGTTTTTTCATAAAATTTGTAAATCCGGTCCTGTCGGGCCGATTTTATCAAAATTTTAGGGACACTTTTTAAATACTACCAGAGGGTTAAATTTCAATTTTGAAACGATTCGAAGAATTTTTTCGGTATTTTGGGGCCCATAAACATTTTTCAACCCCTAAAAAGTACCCTTAAAATATCCCGATTAGACCCACTTTAAATAGGCTTCTTGCGGTGATGGATTTCAACACGTGGGCGAAATTTCGTTAAAATCAATTAACTCCTTCGAAAGTTATTGCCCGCATACATATATATATATATATACATATATATATATATATACATATATATATATATGTATATATATGTATGTATTATATACGTATATAAATATATATATATATATATATATATATATATATATATATATATATATATATATATATAAACATTTTTAAAAATGGTGCCAATGTGTTTAGGAGGTTATGAAACGTCGAGAAATTTTGGTCCGACCCCTAGGTCCCGCCATCCGACCAACGCCAATAGTGTATGTTGCCATATGGCAAATACACTAATAAATTCAAAATAGAAAGGTGTGTAAATTTAAAAGTGTTTTGCCCACCCTATAGATATTGATATATAAATATAGCAGATTAAGGGTGCATTTATACATACACATATTCATACAAACATAATACACATTGTGAAGAGCAGCGTGGCTCCAACTTTCAGGGGACGGACGGATGATTGTTAGTTCAGATATTGGTCTAATTAATATCTCTCTTCTCGTTTGAAGAGAACAGCGTGCTTTACTTCCGTGAATAATTAATGAAACACAATATCTAACTTAATATACAGAATGCACACAAATATTGGTATTACAACACAACCAAAATCATAACAATTTTTTTTAATACATCTTATATATTGAAAAATGTATATATCAGATCCTTTTGATGTTAATAATTTATAAATATTTCAGAGGAAGTATTAATTTAATACGAAACGTTGTGAAATAATATTTGTCTTTTAATTTCATTGATCTTAATTCCTCTAAAATATTTATAAATTATCTTATATATAGTTGATGTTGTGCCATACATCGTGTAAGTTGTCAAAATTATTTTTTTCCCATTTCTCAATTTAACCCCTGAATTTAACCCCAAGAATCAAATTTAATTTTTTATACTTCACATCTATATTTGAGCCACCACACTCTATCTCGGTACCCTGCAATTTCAAATATTTACGTCAAATAATTACACAAAAATCGCCTATGACAGATGAACACTGATATAATTTCATGTGTTCCGTTTTGCACGGAACATTAAAAAATTTGGATCATGCTATTCGCACCTGACTAGTTTTTGGTTTAGAAATAAAACAATCAAAAGCAATAAACTTTTAAGACTTCTGGAGACCCCAAGCATAAAAATCTCTTGTGGCTCCGGTTGCTTGACTTAGAAATACAACGTCCATCAAAATCAAAATGGATAGGATTACCAACCACAGGCGTGATAAATCGAAACTTGTTATAGTTTAGCTAGCGTACACCAATTCAGCTCAGAAATTGGACGTGTATTAAATATATGGACTGTAGTAGTATGCCGTGATATTTGAAGCATGTGCCATCAGTCACAGGGTCGGACTGGGCTGGAAGGGCCCAAGTGGCACCCCACAAGTCTGGGGCCCGAGACTGGATAATGGTAGATGGGATATTTTTCTATTTCATTTCTCTCTAATGTATGAACGAACTATCTGATCTAGTTTACATTTAGGTCATAAGAGCTGGGACCTAGCCTACATGGGCCCCCTATCCTACCTACCGCCTGGCTTGCGGCAAGCCCTGCAAACCTATAACCGTTACAGCGTTTTCGGCACGGGTTAATTTTAATCATTCGAGCTGAAATTTTCAGAAAATCATTTTTTCAAAGAACCATTTTAAAGGTTAGCATGTGACAATTTCCAATTTGTCAAAATAAGGGCCAATCTATTATTAAACTGGCCCTTATTTGTATAAGCCAACTTTTTTTTTCAAATTTTTTTAGTTGCTACCCCCTGAAATGGTTCTATATATTGAAAAAATGATTAGCTTAGCACAATTTGTACAGTTTAACCCGTGCCGAAAACGCAGAGAACTTTGAAAATACGTTATGTAGAAAGCAAATTTCGAAACTACTTAACTTTATGCTTAGGGTATAAAAAATTGACTTTTCCTATGGATCTGGACAAATCAACTCGCCTCTTAAACACATCTTAGGACTTCTTTAAGATAGAAATTTGTTGGTGTTAAGTCATAGACAAAGTTACGCACTCGCACTACGGAACGTAATGTTAATGATAACCTATAACCGTTACAGCGTTTTCGGCACGGCTTAATTTTAATAATTCGAGCAGATTTTTCAGAGAATGATTTTTTTCAATGTAAAGAACCATTTTAAAGGTTCGCATGTGACAATTAAAAATAAAAAATCGTTTATAGGCTCATAAGATTCAAGTCCTGTTACTGAAATCAAATACAGTAGAATCCGTTTATTATGACTCCGCCTATATTGACCAACCGCCTATTATGACGTAATTACACAACGAGGTTTGGTTTTCATATAGAATTCTTTGTAACAAAGTCGGATATAATGACTTCGCTTACAGTGACATGTCGCTTATTATGACCCATTTTTAATAAATTTTGTCCGTCTATAGTGACCGACATGATTCTTTACACCTTCGGCAATGTTCGTTGATTCCCGACGACGTTCGGCACGTGGCTTGTTTTTGTTTTGAATCTCAGTGAGTAATTGATAGTTGAACGTCACGAATTGTTTTTAGTGATATCCTATGTAAAAAATGTCATCTCAACGTCATAAAGCATTTACGATTGAGGAGAAAGGTGAATAATATGCAGATTAGAAAATGGAGAATCAAGCTCATCTCTCGCAGAGGAATTGGGCGTGGGTCATTCGACAATCTCAATGATTTTCAAAAACAAGAACCGGATTAAGCGATCGTTCAATTCAAATGTTTTGAAACCGAAGAGGCTTCGAAAATCGCGCAAGAAAATGTTGATCAAGCGTTAATTCAGTAGTTTAAAATCACGCGAAACAAAGGAATACCCGTCAGCGGCCCTATGCTACCTAAAAAAAAGAAAGGTTTTTTTTTCACAAAAATGCTTTGTATGACGTCCGCTTAGTATGACGTGTTTGTCAATTCCCTTCGATGTCATTATAAACGGATTCCACTGTAAATATATATTTGTCTATTATATATCCCACGTTGAGTTTCGTCATAACACAGTTTTAGTTTACATAGTTTTTGACTTGTGATTGTATAGGTAATACGTATACATAATATAACAATATAATCACAACAAATCTCATAATACACATAACTGTCTAACCCCAAACAAGCCCAAATGTTAACTGTCACATAATGACATTTACCGAAGACATTAATGCCGGCTTAATCCTCATAAGAACCCCGCTCACCTGAGAACCATACTCGCTTGGCTCTCTCAGGTCAGTCTCTCTCACTTGACCCTTCCTTTGTACACTAACTGACCTCCGCTTGTGTATTGTAAGCTTTGAGATGCTTCACCTATTTGTGACCAAGGGATTGATTATAACTAAAAGTAAAAACCAAAATAAAATTTTGAAAGTATGTATTTTCAAATATTTGAAGTTAATTTTTCGTATTATTCTTAAGCTTTTTCAAAGCCTTATTAAATTTACTACTTTTCATCATCAATGAAGATTTGTAGATCACTTTTGCACATTTTGCACATATTCATTTATGCTCAGATATGCACACTCCCTATACGGGGGTTTGAAGGAGGAAAGTTTCCGATTTTTCAATTTTTCTGTTGTTTATATGCAAATCCTAGCCTACATACCAAATTTTGGCCTTCTAGGACTTCAGGAAGTACCCTAAAGGTTTCATTTATGTACAAATATACACCCCCTATACGAGGGGTTGAAGGGATAAAGTTTCCGATTTCTTAATTTTTTCGTTGTTTATATGCAAATCCTAGCCTACATACCAAATTTCATCCTTCTAGGACTTCAAGAAGTACCCTAGAGATTTTGATGATCATCTGTCAGTGAGTCAGTGACGAAATCAACGTATTTCAGATGTCAATAAATCTTAAACTAGAAAAGTTCGATAATTGATACTTGGTATGTTTGATAAGTCTACTAAGGACATCTTATCCTGAAAATTTCAGCTTTCTATCATTATCCAGACCAAAGCTAGGACGGCTCGAAAATACGACGAAATGCTTCCAGAAAAGTGTCCCGCTTTCTTTGGCTCGTCTTGGCGGGCGTACAACCGTGCCCCCAGATGTATATTAAAAACTATAGTTGTTAATGACGCTGTCACTTTTTTTTTGGAGTTGGCTGTGTGGATCTTTCGAGATTAAGATATTCTAAGAGTGTCGTATAATAAATATCCGCCTGAAGAGACATTAAATATTTAATCAGACAACGGATATACATTTAAGTGTTTCTAAATCGCACGTCTTAAGGTTATTACGTCCATATTACACATTAGGTAGGTAGGTAATTTGACCTTCAACAGTCACCCTTATGGCGAGGGATCATTTTATCACAAGGGGTCACTTTATCCTTCTGTCTGCTGACTACACTGCACACGATAGTACCCAAGTAAGATAGTATAAGGTGCATCCATATTATCACTGCTAGTACAAACTACACCGATGTCCGGCTGTAATTTGAGAATACATGAAGTGGCCTTTGGGGACGCATTGTTTCTGCTCTTACACACACACATGCCGCTCTCTATGCACAAGGATCGTACTAAGTTGGTTTTACATTTGTTGCGATTTCAGCTTCCTTAAAAAAAATGAGAGCATGACAATACCCGACTGTGTATTAATATGGCGTTTCTATGGCTTCTCTATTATAAGCCCTCAGTTAAGAAGTTTCCATTTAATAATGTCACATAGCGATAATAATGATGTCTTTAAAAATGCTTATTGAAATACAGTCAAACTTGAGTGCCTGAGAACTGGGTAATCGAGAAAACTCTCTAAATGAGAAGTAATTGCCAGGTACCGTCTTTGTAACCATCTATAAAACCTCTATAAGTGAGAAACAGAAATCTCTATAAGCGAAAGACGTTTTTCACTCATGGACCTCTATAACTAAGACTACTACTTGCCTGTTCCTCTATAGCTAATAGTCGAACGTATTAATAGCTATGCTCTGGCGACACTCCACAAGTTTTTTGAATAGTCGACGGTTGTTAATAAATCAATATTTGATAAAATTTATGAACTACATAGATATTTTAAAAATTATTTCGCCATTAATTCTGTAATAAAAAGTAAACCCTAATTCCCCGATTCTAAGCAGATGAAACGTTCAATTGGATTTTATATTTAATATTAAAAAATAATTAAAAGAAAATATGAACTGCTAGTATATATATATTATGAGCACTGTGGTTGAAACAATAACAATCAAAGAAAGCATAGTTACTTCTTACCACAACAGATTTATTCAATGAATGTACATTTCGAGAGCAAAGCTCCCATCTTCAGCAAACAACATGGGAGCTTTGCTCTCGAAATGTACATTCATTGAATAAATCTGTTGTGGTAAGAAGTAACTATGCTTTCTTTGATTGTTATGAACTGCTAGACTCAAATAGCCTTACAGTGGTTTAAAAAAAATAAAATTTAAAATACAGAATATCTATAGGAGCTGAAAACCGCACGAAAAAAATAGCTATAGATGGCAGTGCCAACCAAACGCATAGTGTTGTTCATAAATAGTGCGTCGACTGGCGATCTCTCTCTTTTATTTTCTTGCAGGACTTGACACTACATTGTGTTCTATCTCTTTCCTCTATTTATATTTTCCATGTTTTTCGTTTCGTCAATTCACGAACGTAACCATTGTAATGTTCACAAAGCTACCGTTCTACTTTTTTTAAATTTATTTAAATTATAGACGCTCGACAACGTAGGTCATTAGCGTCTTAATTACGTCAAACAACATAATAACCTAAAACTAAACGATAAACATTCATAAACAGAGGCAAGATTTGAACCCTCGACAGCACGCTAAACACTGGACCACACTGTCCTCTAACGTTCTAAAATACATATCACTGAGATAACGTTGACTTCATGTAAACTTCAAAAAGTCAAATTCCTGATAGTCTAAAGAAAGCTTGCAGGACACGTTCCGTGGACAGCAGGAGAACATTATATCTATGTATGTATAGTTCTAAAGTCCATCTTCTTATGTGCCTGTGTGTGTGTTTGTACGCATAATACCTTTAAGCTCTATAAAGCAGGGGTGGCCAACAAGTCGATCGCGATCGACTGGTCGATCGCGAGGCCAATTTTGGCCGATCTGTAGCTACTTTGAATTAATAAATATTGTTAATAATTATCCATGTTCTCGTAAATCCCCTGGACGCGAGTTTTTTCGCCGTTCATCTCAAAAACTTAATAAGTGATTTAAGAAATAAAAAATTGTTTTAAACATATATTTCACTTATCTACCCATACCTCGCTGGAATGCACCTTATACTGAAACATAGTGTCTAAACATAGTATGCATTTCACACCCCTTAGACTTCGCCTATGCAAACAAGTCGATCGCGACATATTTTTAAGATAAAAAGTAGATCTTATATACAGAAAAGTTGGCCATCCCTGCTATAAAGGGACGGCACATAGTAGCCCTATACGTTGTAGGGCACACAGATAGCTCAAACAAGGGTCAGACATGGACTAGAAGATATTAAATCGCTTATTAGTATGGTAACGACTTGGCCTATGTGTCTACTTATTGTGCACCTAAATAAAACGGTCAAGTGGACACTCGGATTGTAAGGTAAAAATGTCGAAAATAAACATCAAATTTAGTTAAACTGATTTAGTGTTGGGTAACTCAGATCTGAACCGGTTCAAAGAGCCGACTCCGACAGAAGATCCGTGAGAGCCGACTCACTTTTTTTTGAGCCGACGGATCAACGGATCCGCATAGCTCAGTGAAACACTTAACACACAGAAGCACATTTTACACTTACGTATCAGTTCTTGCTTTGATGCATCTGTCAGCTCAAATGACTCATGCATCACATGTTTGGCTATGCATTCTTGATTCTATACAGGTCGTGATATGATTGACTGAACTAGGTAACTCAGTAGCAGACTGCAGTAACATATTCAGAACTCGGCTCTTTTTGAACCGGTTCAGTGAGCCGGCTCACATACGGGATCCAGATGCAAAGATGCAGATCACTAAAAAGACCCGTTTTTCCCATCTCTAAACTGATTTACTCTCAACGACTGTCGTCCAAGAGCTGATACCGAATTTAGGGTAGATATTTTTAATCACGCAAAAATCCTAGTTGAACAGAGAGTGAGAAGTCTGGAGAGCCGTTCGCGGTTATTTATATACTATGCGCCGATATTAAGTTTGCGAAAAAATGTTGCCAAAAAATATTCTTTGACAATTTTTAAATTTAAATAATTTTTAATTTCACACCTTTTTAAAGCGAAATGCCAAGCAATTTGGACGACTAAAAATATGTCCAACCATGTTTTATTTAGAGTCACATGGTTTCTTCAACAGCCAATCATGATTGAAGAATCGCACTCGATCTGTTCGTTAAATCGACTTCGCTCGCTCACCAACTTGGAATTAATTCTATTTGTACTCAGGTAAAGTCAGGCCCTTAGACCTAAATAATCCTCAAAAATTACACTTTTTCTTTGTACTGTTTTGTATATTGCTTTTTAATATGTAAATTTTACCATGGGCTAGGTGGAAGACCAACGAAAGTTGAACCACGCCTTTTGTGCGTTTTATATGTACAATAAACGTTTATTATTATTATTATTATTATTATTAAGGAATAAGCTATCGAATGATAAAAACCGAATTCAAATCCGTTCAGTAGTTCTCGTGTTTTAGCGAGATGCGAACGGAAACTTTTATATTTTATAGGGGGCTCCTGCAAAATACCATGTATACCTCGTATGCGTAATTGTATTACAACTCGTATGACTGTTCAAATTCGCTGAGCTTGTTTTAAACATAATGTCACACCTCGCCGTAATATCCATTACGACACTCGATCTATGATCTACTATTACAACTCGACCTTTTCACAAAAAATGTAAAATTAAAAAAATCATTAATAGCGGCAATAAAACTTAATTCCATGCATTCAAATTACTTGTAGTAGAAGAATAAATTAAGAGTCATATCTGATGATGAGCAAAACAAGTTTAGAGATCGAATAAATGATACGTAGCCTACGTAGCACACTGTAAAATCTCGTAGCGCGCATTTTGTACACACCGACCCACCCAGTTTAAACTTCTCACAAATAGGCCAGCAGTGGTCGCTGCCGTTCGACTTAAGTGGCGTCCACACTATTCAAACACAACGAAACTTTTTTTTGTAATACGTGCATTGAAATCGAATCATCACATACGTGTTTTCCCGGAGGAAAGTTGGCTTTCGCATGCCAGTGACGAAAAATAGAAGTCACGGGTACGCAGATCAAAAAGTAAAGTTTTTACGCCTTTGGGAAATTCTTTTCGGGTCGATGGTAAACGAAAGTGGCGCTATACTACGCGATACGTCTAAACTGTATTTGACAATTTGCCTAACTTACAATATCCATTTACGATGCTTTTATATTTTTAATGTTGAACTTATTACAAAGAGTACCTACTGTGCAGAACGCGGGCGGAATTGATGATTGCGACTCGGTTGATCGCAATCGCCAACTTTTCGCCATACCCTCTTATAAAAAGCTTGCTTTTCATGTCTGTAAACGATACATTTAACACTATTGCTGTAAGGTTAAGTAAAGTAAAATAAACCTAACCGCATGAGAATTGAACGCAGCCTACAAGTATTCTTGGTCAAAATTGAACTGGCAAAAATTTGGCGAATGTCAGCTATATAGGGAGTACGTGCAAAGAACACTATATATATCTCATGCATGCTTATTTTATGATGCAGTGTGTTAAAACTCGCTGGCGTTCGTTTTACCGCAATGCCGTAAAATAATAATTCACGCACTAGATTCATAGCCTACAGTTTCACTTTTCGGGAATAAAAAAATTGTAAAATTGTGATCTTTGTAGAGTTGGGAAGGTAAAAAACCAGTTGAATTTTTATAACAAAATTGTGATGAATTCGATGTGAGTGTCGCCTAACAAAAAGTTGAGAGTAGCTCGAATGTTCTTGCGTCGCTCGACATCGTTCTCTAGTCTGGAGTCTGAGTCCTACACGTACATACGTTGCTTCTCTTTACTGTAGAAAAGAACACACACATACATCCATACGTAAGGTTAGAAAGAGAGAGCTATTACGAAAATCAATAAGACTGTGTGCTCCAACTGGTCTTGCCTCTTTACCCACGTACAGGGTGTGCACACGGGAAATACCCGGCAGCGCATAGTGCTAGATATGCTCATTGAAATTGAGACTAATTGTCGTTCTTATATTAGTCGAAGGGGTCAGAACTATTAAATAAATAAATAAATAAATAAATAAATAAAAAGATTCTTCACTTGAAAAGCGATATTTTTGTATGTAGATCAATCATTTGTTTTTGTGTGAAATACAAATGGTCCACATAGCACAGATTATGACAACGATATTTTCTGCATTAATAAAAACTGCAATTATAATATGTTCACAATCGGAAAATAATTGACCGATTTAAAGGAAGTTTTGTTAAACTGTATATACATGCAATTAACAAAATTTTTTCTACAATTATTCACCAAAGAGATTATACAATACGTCGTGTATATAAATATATATTTTTTATGTGTGTTAAGTTACAACTTCTTGAGGGGCTAACTGATTTGAAAAATTTTGACACTATTTTGGTCAAAATGTCGATTGGTACCATATTTTTTTAATCGGTTTAGGCGTTTTCAAATGACTTTATAAAAAGTGTTTTTTGATATATGTATGTTACATTATATTTCTTCTATCTAGTATTTGTGAACCGATTTTGATGAGTCTATTTTTCTTTAATAGAACATACCTTCAGGATGGTCTCACGTAAATTTTACTTAAATCGGTTCCAATTCAATGTTTTAGTAATCTAATTGCCACCGACCTCAAAATTTAACGTCTTTTTAATGGCTGAAAGAGGTTCAATTTTATTTAAATTATGTTTTAACACGCGGATTGATCGTTCTAACATAATGTCATACATTTAAGTTCAAGATACATAAGCTACTATTTTCTATAATTTCGATTTCGTGTTACTTTGTCGCACTTTAAGTTTTTTTTAATTATTGTATTATAGACCCAGATGAGAAAATGTGTTTCCAGAATTTTGTGTTTATCAGTGAAAAGTAGCTGAGCACAATATTTTACTAAAACTTCGTGCTCCTGGGTAGGTACACAAATTAAAAGTAACAGGAAATCAGCAAACGACAGTTTGAAGCCAGTACGCTAATCAAAGAGTTAAAATTAGATAAAATATCATAAAATTCTGATGAAAAATAACAGAAACCCTTTTCGACGTCTAGTCTGAATAAGCCCTACTTATCCGTAGGTGTATAAGACAAGCCCCAGATGTCATCAATGCGGTGATAAGAAAAGATGGTACCTTAGCAGATGCGGGTAGCTATAAGGTTTTACGTACGTATCTATATGTAGAATAGAGAGACGGTGGACATGACGTGGTTGCTAAGCGACCCGAAGGCGGTGTTAAGGTCCACCGCCTCCGGTGACAGTCCAGCTATACACACATAGTCGCGCGTCCGCGTTTATGTGGGTTGACGGTGGAGGCGGCGGGCGGCTAAAGTGGGTGGCGGTGTGATCGCAACACACTTGTGATATGTATCGGTTGTTCACACGCTGTCTGAAGAATACTGCCGGTGAATTCACATTATACATAAATCGTCTACAGTCGTGCTCGAATGTGACGGAGCTTTATTGAAATTAAAGAATGAATAAAACTCGGGTCGCAGTGCTAAACTCTGCCGACAATATAGTGTATTTTCTAGCACAGGCAGTGTGACTGTATTGTTGGGTCTTTTTGAGACAACATTAATACTCTGCATTGTCGACCACAACATTGTATTGTTTTGATTTTCTATTAGCAACGCTTAAAAAACAAACAAGTATAATATAATTTCCAATCTTGTTGTGATCAGACGTACTTAGACTTAGTCTTGATTAAATCAAATTCTATTGTGTTTTATTTATTTATTTATCATTTTATATTAATAGATCAAATCGATCTTTATAGCATTAGGTATTTAGATAAACTTAAGTTTGTTTTGGACAAAATAAAAGATTTAACCCCTTAATTTACCGCTTAAAATGATTTTTTTTTCTTAATTGCAATATTATTATCAATCGAACGTTTACACTAAATTAAATACACCCTTCAATAATAACGCACTATCTGCAAATAATGTTTTTATAGAATTGTATGTTCGGTCCTGTTGGGCCGATTTTATTAAAATTTTAGGAGCACATTTTAATTGCTACTTAAAAGTTACATTTCAATTTTGAAACAATTCTGAGAACTTTTTCGGTA
Organism: Venustoraphidia nigricollis; assembly: GCA_034508555.1. Taxonomy (NCBI): domain Eukaryota; kingdom Metazoa; phylum Arthropoda; class Insecta; order Raphidioptera; family Raphidiidae; genus Venustoraphidia; species Venustoraphidia nigricollis. The sequence goes on from JAVRKA010000114.1 coordinate 42,060, forward strand.
CTTATGGGCCTCAAAACAATTTTAACACAATAAAAAAAATCTCAATAAATAAATTTAATATATTTGTCCAGATTTTTCACTCGGCACTTGGTAGAACGTGATTAATAATAATATTGAACAGGTACAGCTTATTAAAACACCTTTAATTTTCCGTTACCATATATTAACATTAAATATGAACGTGAACAAACCTAATGATTAATAATAACAAATAATATAAAAGCACTTGAAAATTCTATAAAATTTATTATTAAATTATTTCTCGACTATCGTTTCGGACAATAAGTCCATCCTTAGGAATATATTTTCCGAAACGATAGTCGAGAAATAATTTAATAATAAGGTTTCGAGAATTTTCAAGTGCGTTTATTTTATCTGTTATATAAAATAGAAATAAAGAAATCTCTAATTATTCAATGTTTGTATAATGTTCAAGATTTTGTAATGTAATTTTATAATGATGACAAAATTTTTAATAGTACCTACCAATTCCAACTCTTGTTGTTATCTGAATAATAAATAAATGAAATGAAATAAAGTGTTCCAAATATGGCGCCGGGCTACCTTAATATTCGATCAGCAGTATAGTAACTTGTATTGAAAAGCGTATTCTGATAATCTGATATGCATAGTGAAGTAAAGTAGGTGCTGATAGAATACAATGTATATTTATAAAGGGACATTCGGTATTCCTTCGTGTCCTACTTTGTACGCATACATATAGACAAGTTCCCATTGGAATTGTTAATTTACTCGGGAATAGTCCAGACTGTTTTAAGTACATCCATAATATACATACATACATATATGCATGCAAGACGGACTTTGAAATTACCTCTTTCTAATACAGTACGATCAAAATATCTTTTTAACCGACTTCAAAAAAAGAGGTTATAAAATTTGAAGCGTAGGTTTTTTTTAATTATTTTTTTTTGTATATGTTCCGCGATAGCTCCGCCAGTCGTGAACCGATTTGAAAAATTTCAACGCCATTTTGTTCAAAATATTATCGAATTTACAGTTTTTCCTCGAACATGTCCGCTCAACAAAAAAACGTTTAATATTCATCTCGTCTTTGAAACTGGCATGTACCAAATTTAAGGAGTAAGCCATCATCGTTGTAGCACAGTTCGCTTAATAGAGCGGAAAAGCGATAAAACAATGTAAAGCATATGCTGCTTATATTGCATTGCACTCACTGCTTAAATTTATAGTTGTTGGTAAGAAATCATTAACATAGTGATGAACTATGACACAACTTCACGAAACAAATGTTTTTATATTGTCATCTCGAATAAGATTAAAGGACATAATTTATGAATGTAGATTTAATTTTTAAGCGGATTTCTCGTTTGCAATAAAACTACACGTTAGGCAAAAATAGGGCTTCCAATATTGAATCCAAGAACATTATTTTAATTAGACGAGGCTCATTCCAATGATTTAATAAAAATAAGTGGTCAGGTGCAAACAGAACACGCCCCTTACTGAAGGTTCCGCACTGTTATGACAATTTAGTCATCTAGGATAGCGTCACTTTCGCTTACCTTTGACGACATTTTCAGTTAAGCAAGTATTAAAAAAACGAATTATGTAGTTAAGGACTATATCGTTTTATGTTACTGAGCTAGAAGTTTGAATTTTTTGATAGGCTATGGAATATTTTATATTAATTTCAACTTGACCTATCCGTTCTTCAGAATAATTCTATTGACGGAACTATAACAATTAAATGATAATTTCACATAGAATTAGAAATAAATGATTTTTGAATTGTTTTCATTACTTGTGCTGTAAAAATTATATCGAATTCATAGACAAATAGAACGAATTGTTTTCACTCGCAATCTTACCATTCGAGATGCTTATATGCACTGCACAGTACTAAACACGATTACTTAACATCTTTTATCTCCGTCTTTACTATAAAGGTGACTCTCTCAAAACTGACAATCGAAATCGAGTGCAAAATTTATTCGAGAGTTGAAACATTCATTCATTTAAGCACAGTACCAACATACATATTCTTATGATACATCAGCTGAAGGATTCATTTCGAATGAATCATTCGATTATAAAAATCTTTCCAATAGCAGCCTTTCGATTAACAAAATTATTCGATTTTTTCCAAGATTAGTTGTTGATTAAAAAGTGGAAATTTGGCTCATCAGTTCAAGAATTGATATGTTAAAAAAATTTATCCGACATTTCGGAATTTCAGAATGGAAACCCTAAACAAAGCAGTACCTGAAATTAGCTGAAGGAATCATTTCGAATGAATCATTCGATTATAAAAATCCTTCCAATAGCAGCCTTCCGATTATCAAAATCATTCAATTTTTTCCAAGACAAGTTGTGATTAATAAGTGGAAATTTGGCTCCTCAATTCAAGAATTGATATGCTTAAAATTTTTGTCTGAAATTCCGGAATTTCAGTATGGAAACCCTAGTAGCTGAAGTAGCGTGGAGGTAACGCGATCTGCGAATAGGAGAATCTCTCTATCTGCAGTATATCCACTATATGTATTTGTGCTTAAGCCATGTGTATTGTAAATTCGTTTCTCGTGTCCGATAAAAAGCATCCCGTAGTCTCTTCTACATACGTGTAAGGTGGCCACTCACACATACGGCCTCCTCAATCCTCATTGCATTTGACTACAATCTGCCTCACAACTACCCCATGTCCATAATGTGACCTTTCAACCGCCTTGAAACTGAACGGTTTTAATCCCAAGGCTAATAGACTAAACAACTACAGTATGAACAATAAAAAAGATACTGTGTACTTAAGATCACAGGGTCTTAAGAAGTAGTGCTTTCACACGGTAGAAGAGAAACTCTTTCTCTCCCTCATCACCGGTATACCTTCTCGACTCTTTCTTTTACTTACAGTACAAAGAATGCAGGTAAACCTTTAGGTAAATATCATTTTGGACAATATATTAGAACAGAAGAAATGCATTTTTTCGGTCATCTGTTAGAGAGTATAGTAGTACCGCAGTTGAATTCATTTCCCTTAATCTTCATTACTACTTCCATATCCAATTTGATTAAAAAGATTAAAGGTGGTCTCAGATTGGCCCAAAAAGTGCACCACATCCAATTAGGATTTTTTTACTGGATCTAGTCAGCAAATAGTCTAGATCTTTCTAAAAGCTCCTGAAGATTCCAATCGGAATAAGTTCTATTTTTTGAGTCTAAAGTAGTTTAAAGAACGTACTAAAATATCATTCGATCCCAACTAATCTCAATAAATAAGCATGCTATTTTATAGCGATAAATTAAGGTGTATTTAATCTAGGTGACCGCTTTCTGGAAACGTATAAATTCCTGGAAACGTCAGGAAATTTCACTTCTTAAGAATTAAATTAAATTAAATTCGATTGTGTACGAGTTAGAACCGTGTACCGCCATTGAATAAATTATTTTCTAGTCCAAATTATCCATGAATCGTAATATAAAATCTTTTCACCTAGTTGCATAACTAAGTTGGTCGGAAATAACGTAAATTGAAATTTTTCATTTCTGTATTAATTGTTATTGCTACGTACGTCCGTAAACCTAGGGAAAAAAAATAAAGATTCGACCGGATAACCAGAAAAATCAGGGAAATTTGTTCTAGAGAGAAAGTGGTCATCGTGTTAATATAACGTGAATCATAGTTTTTAGAAGCAATAATATTAGTGATTTTGATTTAATTAAGACGTGTGATAGTTCTGTACACAGTGATATGTGGCACATATAGTGACCACTTTTTTAACACCTTAGGCAAGTACCTTGTTCGAACCTTTAACACAAAGAGTTCAGGCCTCCTCCATAACAGGTTTTTCGTGTGTGACCTATGTAATCAATTTTAAAACTTTTTTATTTAGTCTGTGGTTTTTACTTAAATGTCAGCGATACAAAGTTAAGCTAGAAAATATAAATCAATATCGTTTGAACCGTTTTCGAGAATTTGGATTTTGATTCATCAGTTAACTAAGTATCCTTACTTAGGAGAGAATGAAGAAAATAGGAAAATTTAAATTTTGGTTTGGAGTGAGTCATACACTTATACTTCACAATGTTACATTGTTTCATTGTTTTGTCGCTACATTAAGAGACTTAATTTTTGGTACCTTACTTAAGTCCTCTGCACATACAGACGGCCGCGTTTCCGAGTGGACGGAGAGACGAACATCCAAAATTCTTTTTTTGGTATGTAAGAACCATAGAGACGTCTTAAGTCTTCAATATCTTGATTATAAATTTTTTTCGTCATCACAAGATTTTCTTCACTCCGTTCGATACTAAAAAAAGATATTTTTCAGACATAAAAATATAATAAAAATGATTTAAAAAAATGTTAAACTTTTCATTTTTTTTTATAAAAAAGCTTCACTTTATAGGAATACCTATAGTGTGAAAAAATCGAAACATTTTTTTCATAGCAAAAAAGAATGAAAAGTTAAATATTTTTTAGAAAGTTTCGGAAACTTTTTTATGCAAATCCGCTTTGTTGATATCCGCAGGGACATCAGCAAAGCGGATCAATGAATGGATAGTTGTTTTTAGTGGTCATTAATGAACGTGTCCCTAAACAAAACAAGCACGCTTTACATTGTGCAGTATTGCCAACTGTGCAGGCTCACATATAGGTACAGAAATGCATCTGGCAATTTAAAGTTTTACCAACAGTTTTAATTATCCACCAAAAACAATAGAGAGCTAGCCGATTCTTCAACAGTGGATTTAAAAGCATATGTACAAAATTGTGATTTATTGTAATTTGACTTTCAAATATTGCTATACATTATTTTTAGTTCGTCAATGACTTTTCTAATACTAGTAAAATTCATTTATAAATATTATACAGTCGACTCTCGATAATTTGACTCTCAAGAGACCAGAGAAAAATTTCAAGTTACCAAAAGTATCATTTTACGACCGCTATACAGGCATGAAAAGCAGCTATTTTATATGCGGTCGTGCAAAAAAATATTTGCATTTTTTTCACACTCACAAAGTTATTAGTGGTAAATTCCAAAGTGAAGGTCAAAACTAAAAATTTTAGTGTCAGTTATATTTGATTGAAATAAGTTTTAGTCTCGTAATCCGAATTGTTTTTTTCATATATATAACAACAAATGTTGATGCTTTTAAAAAGTAATCGAAAACCATTTTTGATCAATCGAAAAAGGCAAAGTAGAGGATAGAAAACTTATTTGCATTCTTCAATAAACTTTCTTATTGCATACTGAATTTTTAACATACCAGTGTCACAAGGAATCATTTCTCTTAGTTTATTTCTTATGGAAGTGACATGGAAAACGTACTCGGCAATGAGTTGAAAGAAGACAGATACAACTACTTGTGTGTTCTTCTTTCACGTTGAAATCGGAAATCAAATTTCCCTGCTAACAAATATCCCACTTCAATACTTGTTTGTTGGTGAACCGAATTGAAATAAGAATATGAGCGTTCGGCTAGGAAGCATTATAGAGTACGGTCACAGTCTAATCTGTCGAGCCATTTAGGTTTGTGAGATAAGGGTTGTAGGGTGATTGCCTATAAGATCGAGTGCCGGTCATTCGCTGACCCCTATACGAATGTACATTTCGGTCGTCGCTACAATTCTTGAACCGTCCCGATGAGAAAGTCAGGTTTACACTGAACAAATACAAAACAAACAACAAATATACTGTAGGCTTCAGGGTCCGTAATACTACAATTTTCCTTTTTCAGAGCTGCCGGCGAATTCATTAATCATCTAGATGGGAAAGTCAGGTTCACACTGAAAAAAAAAAAACAAATAACATATACCCTATGGACTTCAGGATCCGTGTTACTTCAATTCGTTGAATTCACTAATCGTCCAGATGATAAAGTCAGGTTTACACTGAACAAATACAAAACAAACAACAAATATAATGTAGGCTTCAGGGTCCGTAATACTACAATTTTCCTTTTTCACAGCTGCCGGTGAATTCATTAATCATCTAGATGGGAAAACCAGGTTCACACTGAAAAAAATAAAAAACAAATAACAAATACCCTATGGACTTCAGGATCCGTGTTACTTCAATTCGTTGAATTCAATAATCGTCCAGATGATAAAGTCAGGTTTATACTGAACAAATACAAAACAAACAACAAATATAATGTAGGCTTCAGGGTCCGTAATACTACAATTTTCCTTTTTCACAGCTGCCGGCGAATTCATTAATCATCTAGATGGGAAAGCCAGGTTCACACTGAAAAAAATAAAAAACAAATAACAAATAACCTATGGACTTCAGGATCCGTGTTACTTCAATTCTTTGATTTCACTAATCGTCCAGATGATGAAGTCAGGTTTACACTGAACAAATACAAAACAAACAACAAATATAATGTAGGCTTCAGGGTCCGTAATACTACAATTTTCCTTTCCCACAGCTGCCGGCGAATTCATTAATCATCTAGATGGGAAAGCCAGGTTCACACTGAAAAAAATAAAAAACAAATAACAAATAACCTATGGACTTCAGGATTCTTGTTACTTCAATTCTTTGATTTCACTAATCGTCCAGATGATGAAGTCAGGTTTATACTGAACAAATACAAAACAAACAACAAATATACTCACATTTCCGTATGGCTGAGAGTGAAATATTTTTTTGATCCACTTTTACTTGATTAATTGACTTAAAACTTTCCAGTAATATGTAGTTCCGATGACAATAAAAATTTTGATATTTTAGTCATAAAAATATTCAAATAAAAGTTTAAAAAAAATTTAAAAATTAGAATATGGTGGAAGTTCGGGTATAGATGGTGGGAGAACGGGTTATCAGTTATTTTTATTTTCAAGCATTTTTCATATAATATATAATTATTTAAATTTAAAATAAATAATTTAAAAACAAATCAGCTATTAAAATGCACAACAAATATTTAGTGTAGTCTCAAAATTATAATAGCAAGCTTCGTAAACTCAATCAATGATAGACATGTATTCTAAAATGCTGAAAATAGTTTAGAGTGCGTCAATACAGTCCAATAATATATAACAAACCTATTTTAAATCTAAGACGTCATTATTCTTATAAAAATATTTTCCAATTAAAAAAGCTTTATGACGCTCCATAGTTGTTAATATTTCTTACTGCAATAGATTTGTTGTATAATTTGTTCTATAGCTTATTACAATCACGACCCGCGCTTTCATATTATTATGAACCTAAATTCAATATTATTTTCCTCTTTTCAGTACATTTAATTAAAAGTTTGTTGAAAAAAATTTAATATTTAATTTTTTTCTTCTTTTTAGAGCATTTTAATAAAAGCTTGTTTTACATTTTTTCACCTACAATATTTGTATGAATTAATATTTATATACCTAACCTATTTTCTTTTTATATTATAGATTACGTAATTCAAGCCTATATGCGGACTGCAATAGATTGGCCGTCGAAAAGGAGTTGCCGAAATAAGGAATAGAGCTGTGTTTACAGGGTGAGTCTCATTTTACATTAAATTGTGTTTAAGTTGAACAAATTTTTATGTATAGTAACAATTCCTATTTAATTTGCAAAAATTTACAATTTACGGATATGTTTCCATAATTTATTCATAAACGTTAAAAACACCTCCACTAATAAAATGGAATCAAACAAATAAATTTTCATCGTCTGTGTTTTTTCCAAAAACATAATAATTAAAATTAACAGCAAGTATTATAAAAATGAGCAAAGAAACAATATTAATAGAATCAAAGATCTTTGTTATATTACAAAAGTAAATTTTAATTTAAGACGAGGCGACCCCATTGTTACAAATCTATACGTTTTTGACTTTAGCATCAGCTTGTATAATAGCAGTGGAAATCTGAAGTAGCGGCCACTCGAACTCAAACTGACCGTGTGATAAAACTGTTCCGAATTATATATGGCTATGGATTTGTGCCGGACCATCGAGCATGGTGAATCGTACACATGACCACCACGGTCTTGGCCTTATCTTGGTTATATTCTACATGTGGGTGCGTGTATCTATTGTGCATCCCACTGTGGGGATAGGAAGTTGAACGCTGTCTCCGAGCAAGGATGAAACGCCGTTCCCAAAAAAAAAAAAACTCCGCGTCTTGACTCTGAAAACGACCCAATCAAATTATTTTTCGAATAAGGCTATTTCACGCTTATTTTTGAATTGTCTTAAAATGTTCATATAAGTAGTATTATAGTTCACAGGAATTTATCTTTCGCTTAAATGTAATCATTTTATAGAATTAAATATAGGTTAGCGCCAAAAAAAATTCCGTCATGTACGAATTGTAATCGCTTTCTACGTTTCCTGGGCATCTTAGCGTTAAAGCTTAAAGTAATCCCTGATAGTCGCTTTTAGAATTTTAATTGTTTTTAAAGAAAAATTGCAAAAAATTGCAAAATACCCCCAAAAAATGTTTATATATTATTAGGTTTGGACTTCGACGAATCTGCAACAACACGTCTACATCTAATTCATGGTTCTATAATTTTTTGAAAATGAAAGCCTGATATTTAAACCATAGTATGATAAAAAATCTTTCTCATAAAATTTGTCAACAAACGAAATTGAATATAAATATATCAGAACTGCGCATTCAGTTGTTTAATTCCGAATACCATTAATTCGTTAAGAGGAATCAAACAAATTAATTATTGATGTAGGAGGAATTTTTTTTTCATCCCTATTTGGCGAAATACGCGGTGAGAGGATGGGAGGACATAATAACTGTTTACGGCATGTACTTCAAATCCCCTTTAAGATGGATTGAAAGATTAAAAGGGTGTAATCTTTGTCAACTTCTAATACGATAGCAAATGTTGTACAACTTTTATAGTATTTTATTTTATTGTATGCCACATTGAATTTATTTGTTTGTTTTGGTTAAGCTTTTTCCGAAATTAAATTCTGCGTATAATTTCATTCGCTTACATGAATCGCAAAGAAACTTATCATAACTAATAATCTCTTTGACATTTTAATTCATTTTTTGTTTCCGAAGCAATTTTTAAAACTTTTGAAAACATGAACTTTGCGTTCCTTTGATTTTCTTCATTTTAAATGTTATTAACACTTTGAAAATGCATCACTTAAAAAAGGCTGGAACCTTGTAATGAATGGTAAGAAGTCAAACTTCTTGATAGCTTTATTTTTTCGTAAATTTGTATTAAAATAATTCTTTTAATACAAAATATAACGTTTTTCCTAAATCATCAAGTCACTGAAAACTTTATTTACTGTATTGATATATTGAAACACAGCTATTTATTTTTTTATATTTAAGATTAATTTAATAATAATTAATGCTTATGATTAGTCAAACCAAATCACCAGTCATCCAGTATAAAAATCTAAAAATAAATAAAGAACTCAAACATGTCAGAAAAACTGTAGACAAAGACATTTAAAACATTAAAAAATTATAAAGAGCCTCCCCCTCATAGGCTCACATAAGAAATTTAACTTCTTTAATTTTTAATATTATTCCCAAGTTTAATTTTTTTTATGTGAAACTAATTAATAATATTTACACATACTTAGCAACACACTATAAACTTCTGTGCTTGTCAGTTTCATGTAATTTAAGAGACAAACTAACTTCCCCTTTATTGGTAGTTCTACTTCCCCTCGATTTCTTACTTTTTTCAAACAGATACGTCGCTAAAGATGTTAAGCTTCAAAAAGTTTTAAAGTTTCTTTTGACACTGCAAAAGCCCACAAAATAAATTTAAAATCGGTAAAATCACTTCAAAAGTGACGCTAAGAAAGATATCTAATTTTCCACAATGTGGATACCTTTTTTACAAGAAGGTACAGTATCGAGTTATCGATAAACGGATTAATGTATCAGTGTAAAGTGAAGATGGATATCAAAAAGAAATTCAATTAAGATGAACAAAACAGATTACATACAACGCTATCCATACATGCCTCAATAGCACGCGCCGTAGCTAATATATCCTCGCTGTGTCTTTCTTTAGTCACCGTATAAAAACTCAAGTATTGCCTTCATTTCATTAACATAGAAAAAAGTAGACTAATTGGGCTACTATGCACGGTCAACGTAAGAATTTTCAGTGCTGAAAAAGACCACGAAGCAGAAAGGCCTGTTCGTGAAGATATTCATGTTCAACAACCTGCCGAGGAAATCAAAAATATCCGTGGCATAAATATCTTTAATAGTAAATTGAAAACATTTCTTTTAAATATAGCATATTACGATGTAAAAGATTTTGGAACGAAGCTCCTTATATCGCAGGTTGGCGAGGGGACCTAGCCGAGAACAAATGTAACGTGTCACAAAAAAGCGTAAGACGTTTTTCGTAACGCGTTTTATATATGTGTGTATGTATATTATGTATGTGTATTAATTATGCCAACCCTGCATACGAAAGGGACTTCGTTCCAAACGCGTGTCCCGCGACACGTTCCAAGTTTTTTTATAACTTTTGGTTTAAATTTTAATTATTTAATGACCATGTATGGCGCATTACACTCTTCATACAGTACAGTCATCTAACAATCTATTTAACGAAGTAGCGTACGTTAAACCACCACCTGCAACCAGCAACGACCGTCAGTCGGTCGTCAACAATTTCTGTCCGATCTAGTATGCTAGTGTTGCGTCATTGTCATTATTTAATTTGCATCGATAAAACTACTTAAACACTGCAAAATTCCTATCACACATCACGAAATCTGCACTAGTTTGCGACAACATGCAGATTGCAGGTTTGTGCTGTTCGATGCTTAACAAGTGTGCGATGTCTTTTGTTGTTTTGTCACTTTATAATAATAAGGCGAAGTTCAGTTAACAAAACTGCTTTACAACTTAACCTTTTGATTAAAGAAAAATACAAATAGATATAAGTAGTAAACATACAATTAAAAAATATACAATTAAAAATAAGGAGAAATAATTTTAGCGACTAGATTAATAAAATATCGTGCCTATACATCGTTTTATTATTAAATTATATAATCACTCCTATTTTAATTTTTTTAAATATCTCTTTCTAGTTTCATAAGTTAAACATAGACAGATATTTAACAACGCCATTAATTTTAACCTTGACCGTATATGATATGCGATTCCTTGTATATAAAATAACGTATTACAAACTTGATACATAAACTACTATTCAATTCAACTGGTGATGTATTCAATTGGTGATATATTTGCTCCTAATGACCTCAATTGTCGAGCGTCTATAATCTTCCAACTCTCCCCTGCTCTCTCACACACACACACGCACACATACAATCAGGCACAAAACGAGTGGTCTAAATGTGTATCAGGTCAATGGTTTGACGGTATCGCGGCAGCAGACTGCACTGCGATCATGTTTTGGTGAGATCAAGGCGGGCAGGCGGCGTCCATTAGCAGATTACAATCTATCTATCGGCTGATTTAACGCATTCCCGTATGCCTAGTGCCTACCGGTTCAACCATAAGGATAGAGTTTTTGTTTTTGTTGCTTATTAGGTTACACCATAGATATACATTAATAGATAGCTGATACCTCTCGATCATTGTGCGGAATACACCGATTAGAAGTCATGTGTTTAGAGGCAAGCGTGAGATTCCAAAATATTTAAAATTCCATGATATTATTTCATTAGAAATATTAATTAAACTTAAATTGATCAATGAATAGCCATTCTGACTGGTAATTATTCCGAAAATATCGAAAAATCTGTTGAAAAAGAAATACTTTTAAGTACGTTCCAAAATCTACAATAGTGAATAAAACACACGTTTCTTTTTCAACGGATTTTTCGATATTTTCGGACTAATAAACAGTCAGAATAATTATTCATACAACACTTCAAAGATTAGTGTAAGTTTTTTTTATATTTTCAATGAAACAATATCATGGAATTTTTAATATTTTGAAATCTCGCGTGCTTTTTACGGCGTTTGCCTCTCTTGAAATAACCTCTAATGGGGATAGGAGGCGCCAGAGTCATCCGCAATCTCGTATTATATATCTTTGGGTGACACTAACATATATGTCAACGAGAGTGAGAGAGAAAGAGCACGTCAACTCTAAATTACCTATTATAGTGTACTGTGTACACTACTGTACTACTGTGTGTGGTTGTGTTGAACCGATTAGAGAACGCTTTGTATACCGTGTGCTCAATTAAAGAACGTCTGTGCGGAAGGTGAATGCTAGAATTCTGCGGAACCTAAAGTGGACAAGATGTTCTTGCGTAGTGGGCGATGCGATTATTGACAAGAGAGAACTCTTGTTGTAAATAATATTTTTTTAATATTCAAATATGTCCGAGCTATTGAAATGTCACAATGTGACATGAGCGTTTTGTATAACATATTAACTACAAATCGTTCATTTGTTTTCATACCGCCAGCTCTAATCTTCTATAATTATACATTCTTTTGGTAGACTTTCTTTAGTTGATCGGATAATAGTAGGTTTTTAGTGAAATATTGGGCCGCCCTGCTTATGTAATAAAGTAGGGCAGTGCAATATTTCAATATAAACCTACAATTATCCGGTCAACTACAAAAAGTCTACCAAAAGAATGCATAACGTGTAAACTTTACATGTCACCAATCTTGTACTCGTATAATCGATAAAAAAATATAACATGTTCATAAAAATTTTATATTATTTGAGTCACGCCATAAGATCACATTAAATTAAAAATTTCTTATTACAAGTAAGGTATCGTTGGTTCTGAATTTTCGGTGAACGAATGTGACAATAACAAACGAAGGCTAGCGAATTTTGACAGTCATATCAACTAAAATATCATCACGCACGACACACTAATAATATTTTTTGCACCTACTCCGTATAAAGTCGCGGATTTTCATCTATTTTTTAAAATATTCTGATTTAATTTCAATATTTCTGAGTGAAAAATGTATCGTAAGTCATGATTGTGTTTAACCAATTTAACTAACTTGTCTTTTAATTTAATAGTGTTCTTCTGCTTCAACGCCATAAGATCACACTAAATTAAAAATTTCTTATTGCAAGTAATGTAACGTTGGTTCTGAATTTTCGGTGAACGAATGTGACAATAACAAACGAAGGCTAGCGAATTTTGACAGTCATATCAACTAAAATATCATCACGCACGACACACAAATAATATTTATTGCACCTACTCCATATAAAGTCGCGGATTTTCATCTAATTTTTAAAATATTCTGATTTAATTTCAATATTTCTGAGTGAAAAATGTATTCGTAAGTCATGACTGTGTTTAACCAGTTTAACTAACTTGTCTTTTAATTTAATAGTGCTCTTTTGCTTCAACATCATATATTATGTACATAGTTGTATTTATTCGTCAGCAACATACATAATATGATGTTAATTCTATACTCTCCCGTAAACTTCCAGGGCTTTGCATAAATCAGCAATTCTCAACATTCCGTCTAGAACACAGAAAAGTTATAATAACAATTTTTTTACAAGAATCATCTAAAATCCCATATGATTTGAATTTTTATACATACGTACAATTTTTTGACGCGAAGTTTTTTTCGGAACTTGCACGCTCAATCGCTGAGGAGTAAAATGAGAAAAAACGTCATACGTCACCGTTCTATCCACACTTACTTAGCTAAATCATTAAATGCGTAAATGCTTCGCTTCTGTCGGACGCCCCTCTATGCCAGCCGTTTTTTTTTTAATTTTACCAACACAATCTAGTAGAGAAAAATTAAAATAATGCACAATTCATTTTTTTTAAGTCAAATGCTCAAGTACTGTTTTAAATCTAATTTTCTTCATATCATGTCGAAAGTACGTACTTTCTCATTCGATTTTAAAGCAGAAAGTATAACATTTATGCACTATTGTAATCACAGCTGGAATTACTTGCATATCGTCCGTATAGGCGGGCCTAAACAGTTTTGTCATGCGCACTGATACGTGAGACTGCCATTTGTCAGGACACGTGCTCGCCAGTAATGCTGTTATTACATGAACATTATTAGATCCATGTGTCATTACGTATAACCTCAACATTCTTCACTTGAAAGTAATTAGTCTTTTTATATATTGGTGAAAGTGCGTACTGTCGACAGGGTATGAAGAAAAATATTATATCCCACACGCGAGTAGAAAGCTAAAAGTCCTGCACTGCGCGACATTTGATGCCCTTGACTTCGTCTCGGGCATCATGTGGCGCAGTGCAGTAAATTCAACTTTCTGCTCCTGTGGTGTAATATGCTATTCCATATAAAGAGATAATCATGGAAAAAAGTACGCTGAATCGATTTTTTTTACAAAATTATCGTCTTGCTTGTTGAGAACATGTAGCAGGAGTTCAGTAGGTACATAGTACCTCTCTTCTACTTGCTCGATGCATACAAACACAATAATATGAAGAACATAAATACAAGTCTCGGAGTTGAAATGCAAACAGCCAGCAGCGCAACCTCTTCGCCGCGCTGTGTCCTCCGTACTCACGATCCGCTCCAACCTTCGCTGGCCTCGACGGCCCGGCTCTGTGTATTTATCTCTGATGCCCTCATACTGCCTCATCTAACAGCCAGCCCTCTATTCTACCATACGTTCCCAGTTTTATCAAATATAACCGACTCTACTTACAGATCTATCGCTTTGCTGTGATCCTAATAAGTTCGTTCAAAATGGCACAGAACATCCGATACAAAATTGAAATGTTGGATAAGTTTGGATAAAATCAGTGGCACAGGATCAATAAAACACAGTACTGAAGTTAAAATTGCATTTTCACTAACGTTTCGGTGTGCCTTACACCATCTTCAGAGTTCGAATTGACAGCATTCGAACTCTGAAGATGGTGTAAAGCACACCGAAACGTTAGTGAAAATGCAATTTTAACTTCAGTATTGTGTTTTATTGATCTTGTGCCACTGATTTTATCCAAACTTATTTAACATTTCAATTTTGTATCGGATGTGTTTTCAAAACTAAGAACACTTGTAGGTACAGTACACACAGGCTATTCATACATGTGTGTGTGTGTGTGTGTATGGAGTGGCATATTACAAAACTCAAACCAGCACCCTCCTTATTTGCATGTTCAACTAATAAACCGTCGTCCTGTGTTCCACGGAGCTCTTCGTTCTTTTTGCTTGCTTATCAACTTCCATCTTACTTACTATTAATCTTTAATACATCCATACAAATATAAAATATGTATAATTAAAATTTTAAAATACAAAACTATTAGCATAATATTATTGACTGGATCTATGGTCAAAACGACTTATTTCAGTTTGTGGTAACATATTATTAATAATAATAATTATGCGTTTAACGTCCGTTTCTCAACTTTATATCATAACAGACGCCATTCGCACCATTACTATTTTCCAATTTACCACTTCCCATTTTTTTCTACATTTTTAAAACTCCAACTTAATATCAATGGGCGAATGAAGGAAAATTATAGGAAATTAGGATAGGGTAGGTAATTTTTGAACTGGGAGTTTGATAGGTAATCGACCATGGCCTGAAATAAGAAACCGTGTTGATATTTATCTGGAATTAATTGAGGGAAACCATGGAAACCTCAATAAGATGACCCGTACACGAATTACCGTTTGGTAGAAATAAAAGTCGGAATCAGATGGCTGTTAGTGTTTAGCGAATATATTTCGACGCTATACAAAACCTACTGGTTAAATAATGTTCATTTGTGATGCTTATTGGCTAGACTTAAAGTCAACACTCACTAAATCGACTCGGATCGGCTCGGTACACCGATAGTCGATCCGAATCGATTGTACCGTACTAGAGCGTGGGAACTGATTTAACTTCATGTATCCTAAAACTGCCGAACCGATCCGATCCGATTCAGTGGGTGTGGACCTTTGCATCGCAAATGAGCTGTCAAACATTTTGAAAGCAAAGTGCAAAAAATACCATGTGAATCTGATGAGTAATGGTATTATCACTCGTGTGACTTTTAAATCTCAATATCCCTCGTTTCAACATATTGTCGCCACTCTACGGCGCAAGAGTATCATCGCGACGTCTGCCTCCATAAAATCGATTCCGTTTGTCAATCTATATATTATATAATGTATAATTCGAAGAAAAAAAGAGTGTGTAGGCGTGAAAGAGTTTGATAGTCGAGTGATGTAAAGTAGTAAAGCGTATCGACGACATTTGGAAGAACCTTACCGGGTTCTCACCGTCATTAAATCGTTAATTAACATTAAAATGCATGCATAAAGCACGACGATGCGGGTACACTGACGCCTATTTAGGCGCAACGCGGCGGCTCTTTTAAATTTACATGCCAATATATAAAACTCGGGTCGCAGTATCAAAACCCTATCGACAATGTAGTAAATTTGCTAGTACAGACAGTGTGGTTTTATTATGTGAACTTAAGTTTTAAGCAAAATAAAAAAAGTACACCTTTCTTTCTAAATTATTATAAGTTTAACATCTGTACCAAATCAAATAGATACTCCTTTCATTAAATAAATCCATATCTGGAAAATAGGGTCTTCGTAAAGTTTATAAGTCCGGTGCTGTCAATTCAGTTTATTAAAATTTTAGCAGCATATTATATTTTTTACTGGAGGGTTAAATTTAAATTTTGAAAAGATCCTGAATTATTTTCGGTATTCTTGAACTCAAAAAGATTTTTCAAAAAAAACACCCTTAAAATAGTCCGATTAAATTCATTTTAAATTGAGTTTGTGCAGTAGTGAACAAAACTTGGTTAAAATCAATTAGCTATTTTGAAAGATATTAATGGTTACCTTAAAGTCTAACTTAAAATTGCCTGTTATTATTATATTAGCTCATCAGAAAGTAGCAGAATACATCTACGTATGATCGAAGCTGTGTGAAGCCGCGGGTACAGCTAGTTATAATATAGAATCGAATAGAATAGAATACAACGGAATAGAGTAGAGTGGAATGGAATATATAATCACATAAGTATTGAATACAGTGTGCCGTCAGAAAGATTCAAACTGTTCCTACACCGAAATGACTGTATGAAAAATATACTATTTAAATACAAATGTATCATGAAGCATCTGGAAATATTCCAGCTTGAAAGTTTCTGCAGTACTTCGTATACGATGAGAGCTTTTAAAAGCTAGACCGTAGTGCTGTCTAGAAATTCGCTTTCTGTACATTAAAGTACCAACTTCTCTATACATATTGCATCTGTTAAGAGATTTTCTTCTCTTCTATAGTCTATACAGTTTGCATTTCAAATGCCTTTCAGAGATTATTTGTAATCCTATGTGTGTCCACGATTGCTTCAGCAACGCTTTGCAATAATCCAGAAGTCCGTTTGCTTCTTAACGACACCCCGTCATTTTGAACTTCCGTACAATTGAACTGTTTGGAAGTTGTTCTACAAAACGTATGGTCGTAGATAAATCCTCCGGAATCCGCGTGAGCACTGACAATATCGCGAAATTCTGCGCAGCTAAATTTAAGATTGTAAGAGCCAAAACAATAGTTTTTGAAGCAAAACTTCTTCAGCCGCAAAATGAGGGCTAACTCAGATATTTTTTACCGGAAGTAATAGTTTCTCGCGAAAGTAACGTTCAGTTTATGCATATTGGTAAATTAGAAATTTTATAAGGTAACTTGAAGCGTTTAGTCAATACATAGACGCACAGTTGTAAAATTTCTAGCTTACCGACATTAATTGTTACAAGTGTCACTTATTCATGTTGATACTTACCTAACCTTAAATTTAATTTAGCAAATTATGATTTATAATTGGTGTTACATTAGAATGTAAATTAATTTATAAATAGATCAAAGAATATCCGTTCAATAAAGCAGCAATTGCTTTAAAAGTGAAAGTGATAAAAAATATTTATAAAGACAATAATAGTGTTAAATAAAATTCAAACAACATGACATTTATTTTTATTTTAGTTCAATCGTAAAATATGCCACTAAGGTAGTTTAACTTCAATCGTGCGTAAAGATTACACGCACTGTAAAAAATTAAATATTAATTTTTACCAGACATTTTGTATAATGGAAGATGGTGAACTAAAATATAAAATATAGATAGTATCTGTCTAATTTAATTCTGTTATCTACTAGTTTTTGTAAATTCACTAGATTTTTTACAAAAACGAACTAGTAATACGCAAGTAGAGAAAAATCAGTTTCGCTTAAAATGTCGTTCCAGCATTAGCATAAAGAAAATGTTAACTCATGAATATTCTTTGCATAAAAATCAGATTAAAATGTGTTGCGCTTTACGAAATTTTAAATAATTTATATTTACGAAAGTCGTTGCTCTAATCTTGCCGTTTTCGTTTTAAAAATTTGAATGATGCAACGCGACGTTTAAACTGACTGAACGCCGTCCGGCAAAAAGTGAAATGCTGTTTACACGACACACTACAGAACTGAAACTTACGCAATTTTTGTATATAAATATTTTAAATTGACATTTACATAATGATATGTATATGATTTCTTTTTCTGTATATAGTTTTGTTTTAATAGAATATTAATCGTTGAGGGAAATTTTGGTTAAGGAACAATCTAAAACAGAAGCTTTGCCGATGTTTCGAAAAATGTATTTGTTTTTCATTGTAATGCTTAAGCAGTTAGGATACAATATTATACGAAGGTGAAAGTTATATTTCAAAAAAATCACAATCTAGATTTCGTTTCAATTGGTGTTCAATCAAAGCAACTTTAATTACGCCGTCGTCAGCACATTGCAGTCTGTGAAAAGTACGCATATGACAAAAGAATCATCAATCAGGTGACAGTCTGCTGTTATATTATCACGTGACGGGTGCAAAGTGAATGTCGATATAACAGAATAGACTTGTGTTGTGAACTGCGTTCATACAATATGAGCTTCGGCAACAACAAAATCGCATCGTCCCACTGATAGATCATGTTGCTGCCATGTTCAACACATATCACCAAGGTAAACATTATCTCCTAAAGCCGTCGGCAAACGTTCACACTCGAAAATAACTTGATTTTCAAAAATTCACGTCCTGTTATATTTATCTCAATTTTATTAACTGACTTCAAAAAGGAAGAGGTTCAATATTCGTCTCCGTGTTTTTTTTTGGTGTTTGTTACCCGATGTTTTCATCAATTGTAAAGCGATTTGAAAAATTTCATCGCCGTTTTGTTCAGAATACTACCAAATTGGTACCATGTATTTTTTAATAAATCGATTCATCCGTTTTTAAATGACATCAAAAAAATATATTTTTTAATGTATGCTACCTCATATCTCCAATATTTGTAAACCAATTTTTATGATTCTTATCTTATGTAATAGGGCACACCTTCAGGGTGATCCCACATAAGTTTTACTTAAATCGGGTCAGTAGTTTTTAAAAAAGTATGAAATCAAATCCACTAAAAAGTATAATATTAACCTCCTTTAAAAAATTCACTAAAAAGATGAAAATAATGAAATTTTGAGGTCGGTGCCAATTTGATTATTAAAACTTTTTATTGCATATGCATCTACTTTTATTCAATTGGAACCGACCTCAGAATTTCATTATTTTCATCTTTTTAGTGACGTTTTTGAAGGAGGTTAATATTTTTATTTTCAAAAAGTTTTTTTTTGTAATTTAAATTCAGATTTTAAGTTTAGATCACTTCATTTCAATGTTTGTTAATATATTATGACACATTCTACATACATACTTTCTGAAAAAGTATGATTATATGGTGGAAGTCACGTGTCTAAAAGTTAGAGCACGTTACCTCCACCACAATTTGCATGTTAACGAGAATAAAACGCCTTTTAAAATCCATTTTTTTTTTGTATATATTTCACAATTTTATGCTGGGTTGCACAAACCATCATCAAAAGTTTTGATATGGCAGTGACCTTAGATTGTGATCATATAATAATAGTTTTTATGCATGCAGAGACAGTCTAATATCGTTGTAAAACTCTCTGCCATGTAGAACATTAGACCGTACTCATACGAAAACAAATGATTGATCTACATAGAAAAATAAGGCTTTTCAAACTAGTGCAAAAGAATTTGAGGTTATTGTCAAATAAGATTTTCTGCAATCCCACGATAAGTGTGACACCGACTTGATATGCGTTACCACGTTACCACTTGACTGTGTTTGGGTGGAACTCCAAACACAATGATTCAGCCAGTTCAGAGAGCTTTCGTTGCAGGACAATATAGGTCAATGGATGTATCGTTGTGTTTATTTGGAGGCAAGGTGTAAACATTCCACTTTATCTGATGACGTTGATTGAACGATTTTACGCCTTTTTGTGTTCGCTAAAGAGCCATTTTATATTCAATTTAATGATCTTTTATTCTTCTTAAACTTGAACATAAAGAAGGGAACTTTCACTAACGTTATAAAAAAGCTATTCTCGTGTGAATTCATACAGAGTTATTTACTCACTACGATCGTCCCAAAAATTAATAAGGAAAACAAAAAAGTGTTAATTAGACATAACTGCGTTTAAAATTGTGAAATCGCTGCGAAGAATCAAAATAAAATATAAATTTTTATTTTTTATATACCGTTCGAAAAGTAAATAAAATAAATAAAAAACGTTTTGAGTTAATCGGTTTTCGTACAGAAAGGTATTTCACATCGACTTTGACAATGTCTACCACAGTTGTAGTCAGGTAGAAATATCAATGGATCGCGACCTATAAGCCAGGAAAACAAGAAGATTTCAAACTTTACTTCCATTAGGCTGCGTATTAAAATTAGTATTCTCGCCTGTTGTTATTTTACATATACTTCTAAGGTTAGCTGATAAGTCGTTTAGATCGCGTACTTTTGTTTTTCGTTACAACACTAGTGCTTTATAAGTCACTTTATATGCCTGTAAGTAAAGCAGTTATTTTATAGAAGGTTGTGCATCATATTAAACCTCTACGATTTGATTTTTTTAAATGATGAATTAAAAAAATATTCACCTAAATTGAAGCTGCAATTTTTGCGGTCAAAAACCACAATTTAAAATATGTCGTCTTTAAAAAATAGCGATGTATCCTGTTCATGTATTCAGCTGTATCTATCTGGTAATATAATATGTGCACACACACACACACACACACACACTCACGTGCACCAACTTTATTTTTCTGGTCTCGAGAGCCGCTGATAAATATCCCAGCAACTCTTGCCAACCAAACAACAACCGAGTCAACAATTTAATAAAGGTTGCCCATTTAACAAAAAAAAATGTTAAATACGAGAATATAATGACGTCATGTTTTAAACAGCATGCCCTATGCTTATGCCGGATTACAAAAACATTTTCAGAAAATATAACCAGAGATCACATTTTGTATAAATTATGTAAAACAGTTTAATACATTAGATATTGTACTTACGGAAAAAAACCTATATAGGAAAAAATCTCTTTTCAAGCTAAATATTTAGACAAATGTCGTTTTGAAGTAAAAATTGTAAAAAAACGATGTTAAATAAATGTATATATTATGTCGTAAGAAAATTTAAAAAATCGGATTTTCGCGAAAATCCTAGCATTTTTGCAAAAAATCGGATTGCAATTATCCGGTTTTTTGCAATCTTGCTAGAATTTTTGCAAATATCCGAGTATTTCAATAATCCTACGACATACACATGTCGTAGGATAATTGAAAAAATTTGATTTTCGCGAAAATCCTAGGACGATTGCAAAAAACCGGATTTTAATTACCTCTTTTTTGCAAAAGTCCTAGAATTTTCGCGAAAATACGATTTTTTCAGTTATCCTACGACATATACACAGTTTAAACAATATATCGCATAAATAAATCATTATTATTCATTATTTAGCAAGATCGATTTCAAATTATACAATGTTTTACACAATATAAGGTCATTACCAAAGCAATTTTTTTTTAATATTGCGTACATATGTTGTCGATTTAAAATTAATTTTGAAATTAACCAATCAAATCTACCATGCCATTCGACTAACTACATACTCTGTTTAAAGTCGTACTTTAAAACACGAACTTTGACAGCCCTGAGAGAGTACCACCCCTACAATCAAAAGCACTGTTATGTAACCAAAGTTGTTGTTGGCAGTTTTTAACGTCGGTTGTGAATTTAGTCCTTGCGGTTGTTTTATTTTGGTATGCAGGGTCAATAAACATTTTTCAGTTTTTAAGGAGCAACATCGCTTAACTAAAATGCGTTTATTTAACAGACATGCTGATCGAAAATTAATATTATTATCTCAATATAATTATTATGGAGTTATGACAACTCATATTTTCGATTTAAGTTTTTAATACGTGATATCTCATAAAAAATACTTGAGCAGAAGAGATACGTGTGTGCAATAACAGATTTTGGTTTATTTTTATAAAAGTTACTAAATATTCCGTTTCTTAATTTTATCCACTCGGAATAAGACCAAGTTTTTAAATTTTTTTTAACACTTAAGTCTTAGTTTTTAAAAAAAAGATGGCTATATTATTTTTTAAGATTAAAAAATGCATAAAAATATATCAGAAATGTTATCAAAAGCAGAATCATAATAATAAGTCGAAAACTTTCGATCGATAATTTTCTTATAAAAAGTAAAATGGTATTAATGACTACAAACAATAAGATTTGATATATAAAAGGGGTTAAAATGATATATTTTCTCGGGAGGGTTGTAAATATCACGTCTTGGGGTCGCGTATTCAAACCCCGAATCTGTAAAAAGCTGTCTCTGAGTCCGTTCATGTGGAAAGTAAACTGTTCGTGCTGGAATGTCAGACAAATTTGTCAGTCTGACTTTTTATTTCACAAAATCATCACCTCTCAGACAGTGCATTTTTAAATCTACAAAAGTAACCCTACATTGTATTTTTTCAATTTTAAACATTCATACGTTTTTATCAAACGTCCCGTAAAAATACAGACTAATTTCAAGGAAAACCGTAGAATTTTGTACAAACATTGATATGGAATTCTATTTGAATACAATGTAGATCAAATGGAGATATTTAACATCTAAATGCAATATGCCCATTGAAAACAAATGCAACATAGTTGTCTGAAAACTGTAATTGGTTAGAAAAATCTAATTTAAATTGTGGAAGGGGCTATGAATATTGTTAATAACAATGAACAAATTTATTCATTACGGAAAATATAGGATTGTCAATATTTTTTTTTTTTATAATTTTAAGCTGTTATACGAATTCAACATATTATCTTTTACTGCACAACAACTCTTTAATTTTATTTTACTGTACACAACTGGTAATTTACAAGTTCATATGTATAACTAATTGCTCAAAGAGAGTTTTTGAAACAACACTTGAGTTTATTTGAGCAATAAAATTGCATATAGGACGTCCTAAATTAAAACTATTAGATAAATACAGAGTATTCTGGGCTCACCTATTTTATTAAAGCTATTTTGTTTTTTTTTGGCCCGTTGAAAATCAAATTTTAGGTGGCAACGGAAATTTCACGCGCACAGCTAACGAAAATTCGACAGTAAGAAGTTGGACATAAGAAGTCCTGATTGAAATGACAGATTTACGTAATCAGTGCTGCCATCTGGAAACTATATAATCATATATTAGACAACTAAAACCTTTTATTACAAGTGTCATTCATAATATCGTATTTTTGATTACTCAATGCTTGAATATAAATGTAAACACCAAAATAAAATTTGAGTAAAATATTTGAGGTCAATTTTTTTGTAAGTATTATTCTTGAGATTTTATTTCAATAAATTTTTGCGTGTACCTACATGCTAAAAATTAGGTATAGTTTTTAATCACGCCAAAGAAATATAACTTCACTTTTTTTAATGAACAATAGTCAAAGTTAAAAAAAAACACACAATAAAAAAACCTCAGTAAAATTTGTGTAATAAGAAAGGAAAATGATTATTATTTAAATTCACATTCTAGCACCGATTTAGTTGACTTGATGCTTATTTAGAGGGAAGTGCATCAAAATTACCGTGTAGCTTTTACTAACTACCGGCATTCCCACTCAGTAAAAATAAAATAGTAGTGCCTATAATCCTCTCGTCGCGTCGGCTCTTTCCGACTTGACGCTCCCCTCTAAATACCTATACTGAGCGCTTCCCTCTCTACTACACTACACACTCGCTACTTTACGTGTGTGTTAATATGTCGCCATTTTACTCCTGTCAGACGTCCGACGATGGCCCACATTTTTTTAACGTGCAAGTATTGAATGTTGTTAAACAATGTCGATGATTTGCTATTTGAAGTTTCTAAGTTATATTAGTTTTTATGTTGCACGAAAGGACACTAAGGAGTAACTAAAGGTTAGGAAATGGGAAGAGGAGGACAAATCAGGAAGATACGATGAATGGGGGTGCTGCAATATATATTTGCTATGTCGAAAGACTATGCGACAAACGGCACCCTCTGGTTCCTCTGGCGTATTCACGTGGGGGGCCTACTAGATGAATGAAAATATTTTTTAAAATTTTTTTTTGTATGAATAATATATTTAGATTAGTTGGCTTAACTTTGATTTTAACAGAAATCTTCTCTTATGCTGGGTCGCAGAAAGGATTGTCAAATAATTTAATTTGACAATGACATTAGATTGCTAACACATATTTTTCTCCATAAGAAAAGCATAGTAGAATTTTAATTCGAGTTTGTTCGTAAAATTATTGATCGATTGAAATGATATTTTTTTCTAAACTGTCTATACGTGTATTTAACATAGTTTTTACTTCGAAATGACATTTTTCTACGCATTTTAATCAAAATTTGACTTAAAAAACGAACTTTTTCTGTGTAGATCAAACATTTGTTTTTGTGTGAATACAATCTATTGTTGTACATGACAGGGAGTTTGAATACGACATTAGATTGCTCTTGCATGTATGAAAACTGTAATTATATTATCACAATCTAAGGTCATTGTCAAATCAAATTATTTACAATCCTTTCTGCAACCCAGCATTAACCCGTTAGCAGCCGGATAAAAATTAACATATACTTTAAGTTTGAAGATCAAAATCGGTCCAGCTGTTCTTGAGTGATACTGGCACAAACATAAATGTTAGTACAGTCAAAGCCCTCTAAGTGCACAGCTCGGAACCGAGACCCATCCTTTCTAACTCTCTTCTAACTCCTATAGCTATCTTTATTCAATCAGATGCTCTCTCTCTCTGCGCGAAACATTGCGCAGAATTTAAAAATGAGTTCAAACTTAAACTGTGTTTACAATCATATGACATGTGTTGACATAAGCGCGCTTAAGGTCGCACGTGATTGGTCGCAGATTATTCGAAGTGGGGGCTGGGGAACGTGCACTTAGAGGGCGAGTTCGTGTGCAGTAAGAGAGCGTGTGCATTTAGAGAGCGTGCACTTAGAGGGCTTTGACTGTACACATTTGTTCATATATTCGAGTCATACAAAATACGACCACAACTTTTTTCTTTAAATAAATCCACTTATACAAAATGTAATGTAATCGATGATTTTTTTTTCGAACAAAATCCATTTGAATACTTCTTTTAGAGAAATATGTGTGGTCACAATCTAAGGTCATTGTTAAATCAGATTTTTTGACAATGTTTTCTGTAACGGCAGAATTAATTTCACACCTTTATTAATTCTCGCGTAGAACCATTTCGAAGTTCAAAAAGCGCACAGCACTGGTTCCCAATCGAGTGTCCCTTGTATGCGCGACTCCAGCAGAGCGAAGTTATGGCCCTGGAGCGCGACACAATCACCCGGAAACACCAAAGAGGTTAACCCGGAATTGGAGGCAGTGTACACACACAATCTACTACATACAACACACTATGCTACTGTTGCTCTTACAACCTACCCGTCCGTCTGCCTTCTATCACCCCCAACCCCTTCCGCTTGCCTGGCCCGTTCGCTACACTAATGTAATTTACTATTGTACTATAGGAATTGGTGTTACATTGATTCCTTATAGCGTTATTTATATGATTGCCAGAAAAACTTGGGTACATTTCAGATAGAGAGATTACATTTGCATAATCGGTTGAATCGAGGGTACAATAATGTATGTGTGTTTTCTGACAACCGCCGAAATTTAGTATTTAGAGTTTAGAAAATCAATGGAATTAATAGAATTGGGTTTTTGAATGAATTTTTTTTTTTTACATAAATGGAAAGATCACATACAAGTTTTATACCGAAACTACTTTTATTATTTTGTTTAAATTCATAATGAAAAAGTTATATTTGTTTTACAAATAATGTTTAAGCTAAGATCCGATAACGCGACAAAAACCTCTGTGACGTCAAAATGTTTTTATGGTCCTGGTTGCCATGGTTACTTTGATAGTATGTACTATAAAGCCATACACAAATGCACAACTTTTGTCATTTTGACGTCACAAACATTCCTGGTACGTTTTGTAATCACGTGATATCTTATGAAGTTTTATGCATTTTAATTAATTTGTTATTAATTACCTATGGCTTAAAATTTTTTTCTTTTCGTTCTTCAATATTATTTACGATATATTATTTAAAAAATAAAAAAATTTAGTAGTTTTTTTTTAATTCAAATACTCAATTTAAAGGACGTAGTTTCGCTCCCGACGATGGGAGCCATCACTATTTTTACCGTTTTTCTTTTTTATTACAATTATACCACTTTTACTTATATAGTGTGTACCTAGTGTAAAAACACAGTCTCTGTTTTTATCAAACCTACAATTGCCAATAAAAAAACTGGTCATCAAGCGCGAATCGAACCCGCATGCAAGGTTTTCGAACCACCGACAATATTTATTAGCTTTATTTTATTTTTATTATTTGTTGTAATAGCGGCCACACTCTATGAAAATTTCAAAATACAGTCCTCTGACAGACGGACTGAGTAATAGGGTTTCCGTCGGCACCCTTTAGGTACGGAACCCTAAAAAAAATAGAGACTGTGTATTATCGCCGAGATCGAAACTAGCCCTTCAGATTACGAGGCAGCCAGTTATACGGTCAGTTTTTATACTATACGTTATACGTGCATCGCAACGTTTCGTTACACTGTCAATCTCATGAATCGATTTTACCCTACCGTGCCAAAACAAGTTTTACACAAAAAACATGGGATAAAAGAAAGTGTGTGACTTTACTGTGCATCCGGAGTTTGATTTGTTCGTTATCCAGTGTTCTGTTTACTTACAAACAATTGAAAAATGAAAACTACTTCCTGTCTGGAATTATTTTTACCAGGGGAAATTGTCTTTAAAAGATGCGTTAGAACGATTCTTTGTAAAAATGTAAACCTACTCATATTGGCTTATTCTATACTAAAAACAAAAAGTTTGTATTCATGTTAACCGCTGAACTGGTTTGAAAAATGTAGAAACCGGTTGACCTGGAAATCGATACTATAGTGTGAGATTTTGCAACAAAAAAAAATCTGACCAACGGTTTATTCTGCGGGCCAGCCCTGAACGAGCATTTTACTCTTCCAATCAGCGAAGCAGTACGTCGAAGCAGAAGTTTTTGTTCAAAAAAAAATACTGTTTTAACTTTAGTAACAATACTCCAGTTGTCTAATTAAATGTAATAGGTACCTACATTATGCTCGTTTCTTGGAACGACTTTAAAAGTAGAGATTAAAAGTACTTTGGGCACCGGAAATACGGTAACTCAGTCATACCAGAAACCGAGTATTAATCTGAGAAATATGACCGCGACTTTTTTTCGTCGGTATGTCGAATAAACATCGCTTTGGATTTGCAGGAACGCACGCGACATCCTGCTGTTATATTATTGCCCTGCAGTTCTGTTGGTTATTGTTTTGTTTTACTGCTGTGCCACCGAATTCTTTGTTTTTAGTTTTAGTTTTCGCGCTCGAACAAATGAACGTCTGTGCCTTATCGCTTGGAACAAAAGTTAACTTTTCAATAATATAAATTTACCAATCTAAGTAATTTCTGTATGAGACAATTTTTAAAGCACATATCGGAGAACTTAATTGAAAGCTTTTTTATTGAAGTAAAACTTCTTCTGGCAGGGTGAGTTAAAATTTATTCATTATATTGAAAATACAACGAAACGTTGCAATATACATACGTATACCGTATACTATAAAAACCAGCGAGGGATTGAGTTCTTTTGATTTTGAAAATGTTTTTTTTTTACACTTTTGTTTAACTTAAAAAAACCAGTTAAATATATTAGAAAAAAAATGAAAAGCTTTTGTTTGTAATGTAGATACTAAAAAGGAAAAGCATTTTTTTTTATAATTCACTTTCATAATTATAAAAGTTTTGGTTATAAATTATATGATTAGTCACGATCCATTCTTTTATAATTATGAACCTAAATTATTAGTGTATTTGCCATAAGGCAACATACACTATTGGCGTTGGTCGGATGGCGGGACCTAGGGGTCGGACCAAAATTTCTTGATGTTTCATAACCTCCTAAACACTTTGGCACTATTTTTGAAAATGTTTATATATATATGTATATATATATATATATATATATATATTTATATACGTATATATATATATATATATATATATATATATATATATATATATATGTGTGCGGGCAATAACTTTCGAAAGAGTTAATTGATTTTGACGAAATTTGGTCCACGTGTTGAAATCCATCACCGCAAGAAGCCTATTTAAAATGGGCGTAATCGGGGCATTTTAAGGGTAGTTTTTAGGGGTTGAAAAATGTTTTTGGGCCCCAAAAACCCGAAAAAATTCTCAGAATCGTTTCAAAATTGACATTTAACCCTTTAGTAGTAATTAAAAGGTGTCCCTAAAATTTTAATAAAATCGGCCCGACAGGACCGGACTTACAAATTTTATGAAAACACTATTTTACAAATAGTGAATTATTTACTGAAAGTTGTATATGATTTGGTATAGAGGTTCGATTTATAATAATATTGCAATTAGGAAAAAAAATGTTATTTTAAGGGGTGTATTAAGGAGTAAAATTTGTTATTTTGCCCAAAAACCAACTTAAGCTCGCAAAATAAAGCCACACTGCCTGTATAAGCAAATACACTATATTGTCGGCAGGGTTTTGGCACTGCGACCCGGGTTTTTAAAAATTATTTTTTCCTTCTTCAATGCAACAAAATCTTGCCTTAAAAAAGTTTTTTTTCTGTTATTTTATTTTCAAATTTTTACTTAAGTACGTCTTAACCTAAGGAAGAAAAAGTTAATTCGCCATCTTTTGCGTCTTATATATATTGAACTTAAAATGACATCACATAACCTATCGTTTTATACCCGTCAAATTCTTTCGTTTGATACTCATGTGAAACGAGTTGTGAAAAAAACGGTCAACCGCCATCTTTGAGTATCCGCCATATTGGATTATGAACGATATTAGATAATCTACTAAATTGTATACACGACACACGTGTGCAAAATTTCAAAACTCTAGCTAAATTAGAACTAGTCGAAATTTTGATAAAAAATATTTGACCTTAAAATACTAACTAGCCTACTAACAAGTGAAGTGAAATAAAAGTATGTAAAAAATCGGCGACCCCTTCGCTAGCTTGTAAGGTCTACTTGTAATAAGTAATATGAACGAACACGGTTCAAAGTCCAATTCCCGGATGCACTTTATTTGTAGCCGTGCTGCAAACAAGTGACGTGACGGCAAAGCGTGTCAATTCAATATCAGTTTATCACAATCGGCGGACACCTGATCCCGTTTGACCGTCATGTGATCATCCCCCAATCGCTCCCCAATCGCCCCCGACACACAATATAAGATGACCGCCTCTCAGCTCGCCTTTTTACAATGTTCGATCGTTATTTGTTCGAGACCATAAAAGACTAGAGTATACTAACTCACGGTTGACAGATTTTTTTCTTGGAGGAGTAAAGCTCAATTTAAGCTCTTAGCTAGAAATAAATCTGAGAGTTTTAATTGTTAGAAACATTCATTGTTACAATGCTAAATTAGAAAAAACCCGGGTCGCAGTGCCAAAACCCTGCCGACAATATAGTGTATTTGCTTGTATAGGGCCGTGTGGTTTTATATTTTTATTATGTGAAATTAAGTTTGTTTTTGGGCAAAATAAAAAATTTAACCCCTTAATACAACCCTTAAAATAACATTTTTTTTTCTTAATTGTAATATTATTATCAATCTAACGTCTACACCGAATTAAATACACCCTTCAATAAATAAGTCACTATCTGCAAATTAGTGTTTTCAAAAAATGTGTAAGTCCGGTCCTGTTAAGCCGATTTTATTAAAATTTTAGGGGCACTTTTTAATTGCTACTAGTGGGTTAAATGTCAATTTTGAAACGATTCTGAGAATTTTTTCGGTATTTTAGGGTCCAAAAACATTTTTCAACCCCTAAAAACTACCCTTAAAATGGCCCGATTACGCACATTTTAAATAGGCTTCTTGCGGTGATGGATTTCAACACGTGGCCCAAATTTCGTTGAAATCAATTAACTCTTTCGAAAGTTATCGCGCGTACACATATATATATATATATATATATATATATATATATATATATATATATATATATATATATATACATATATATATAAACATTTTTAAAAATGGTGCCAATGTGTTTAGGAGGTTATGAAACGTCGAGAAATTTTGGTCCGACCCCTAGGTCCCGCCATCCGACCGACGCCAATAGTGTATGTTGCCATATGGCAAATACACTAAAAATATTTTTTATCCACCGTCGGGACTCAAACCCGAATCTTTTCACTTTCGCGGCGGAATGAGACAGAAATAAATTCTTATAGACTATGAACGTATGAAATATTTATCAAACTGATAGTTTTAATTTTTAATTTTAATGTTTCATAATAATAAACTCAAAACCGAGCTGGGTAGAGTAGTGGTGACAGCATTAGACTCGCATTCGGGAGGTACCGGATTCGAATCCCGGCGGGGGCAGATGTGGCTGGGACTTTTTCGTACTGCCTCTCGCCGAGAAACGGTAATTCCTGTACCGGCCATCTTGATTGAGGTTTTCCATGGTTTCCCTCAATTAATTCCAGATAAATACCGAGATGGTTCCTTATTTGAGGCCATGGCCAATTACCTATCAAACTCCTAGTTCAAAAATTACCTACCTTATCCTAATTTCCTATAATTCCTTCATTAGCCCATTGCTATTACATAAGTTGAAGTCGTAAAAAATGTAGAAAATAACGGGAAGTGGTAGATGAAAAAATAGTAATGGTGCGAATGGCGTCTGTTATGACATAAAGTCGAGAAACGGACATTAAACGCATTATTATCATTATTATTATTACAACAAACTCAAAAATCCAGTTTTACCAGTTCCTAGATTAGAACCGGATAATATAGGACTCTTAAAAACGCTATAAAAGGTTTGGCATATTAGATAACTCAGTGAAATATACTGTGAAAAGTGTACGTTAGGTTTACCACATGTGTATACTTATAACAAACGGACTAGTGAAAGTTTTCACAACAGGGCCGGGTTTAGATTTAGAGTGTCGAGATAGAACAGAAAGACAAGTTGTTTTTATATTGAAACTGTTAAGAGTGTAAAGACACAAAATGTAAAGAAAGGATAATAAAAAAATGTAAGATAAGAAGAGATAAGATAAATATTTATTCATTAAATGCCAAGAATTGGCGTAGAATAAGTCATACAAAGTACAAAAAACCCGGGTCGCAGTGCCAAAACCCTGCCGACAATATAGTGTATTTGCTTATACAGGCAGTGTGTCTTCATTATGCGAACTTTAGTTGGTTTCTGGGCAAAATAAAAAATTAGACTCCTTAATACACCCCTTAAATAACAATGTTTTTTTCTTAATTGCAATATTATTATCAATCGACTCCTTTCAGTAAATAATTCATAATCTGCAAACTAGTTTTTTCATAAAATTTGTAAATCCGGTCCTGTCGGGCCGATTTTATCAAAATTTTAGGGACACTTTTTAATTACTACCAGAGGGTTAAATTTCAATTTTGAAACGATTCGGAGAATTTTTTCGGTATTTTGGGGCCCAAAAACATTTTTCAACCCCTAAAAACTACCCTTAAAATATCCCGATTAGACCCATTTTAAATAAGCTTCTTGCGGTGATGGATTTCAACACGTGGGCCAAATTTCGTTAAAATCAATTAACTCCTTCGAAAGTTATTGCCCGCACATATATATATATATATATATATATATATATATATATATATATATATATATATACATATATATATATAAACATTTTTAAAAATGGTGCCAAAGTGTTTAGGAGGTTATGAAACGTCGAGAAATTTTGGTCCGACCCTTAGGTCCCGCCATCCGACCGACGCCAATAGTGTACGTTGCCATATGGCAAATACATAAAAATACATATTAAATAATGCTAATATCAAAGTAATCTTTAATTGAGTAAGGACATTTAAGTAACAAAATATTGTTAAGTTCACATCTCAATTTTCTTGCTTGCATATTTTTTAGTCTGTACGACAAATGATTATAGAAATAAATACTTTGTATAACACAATTTTTTTTAATTAATGTTAATTTTGTTCTTGGTGGACGCAAACGATATACAGACTGACCTTTGGTATTAAAATTGTGATCCATTTCGTATTTACGGAAGAAATTATAATTTTCTTTTACAAACAACAATTCAAACATATACCACATGATTTACTCTACTCTACGTACTCTTGCTCAAGAGTCAGTACTGCTAGTGTTTAAGAATACTACTTAAAAAAAATTCCCTCAAATATTTCAAAACCATTTTTATTAAAATTTAATTTTGGTTTTTACTTTTTTCCGCTGTATGACACTTAAAACAACTATTGGTTGTAGTATATTATTATATAATTTCCAGATGACAAAAAGTGTAATGACTGCATACAGTCAAATTGTCGCTAGCGCGGTTAACTTCAGATTATCGAATTTTCTTTAGCGCAGCCAGCTTCATTCTGTTGAATTTTTGTTATCTGCGTGCGCGCAACTTCCGTTTCCTGCTAAAACTTTGCTCTCAATGCACCAAAATAAGTACAACTTCAATAAGGGAATAATATAAAATACAGTATTTTTGACGTCGAATATAAATGATAGGTACTGTTTTTAATAAATCTTTTGACATCTAACAAAATTAACTTTAAATTGATGTAAAAATCATTAAGATTCTCAGCGAAGTGTATATTTTCATTGGAATCGTCCCCTTCTTATATTGGCAACACTTTATCGGCGACGTGAAAAACTAGCGCTTCCTCTTCGGAGTAATAAGGCTACATTGTGCCGACGATCATTCCTTTATTAAATCAATAGGGCGACTGTGGAATACGATAGAATTCCCCTCATTCCTCTGTTCCTTTCGCTCTCCTGATATGTTGGCCAACGGCATGGGCACGAACGTCTCTTAAAGTCTGCGACAGACAACGCTGGGAATTTCAATGGGATCATTTTTTGTACACTCTGAATTGTAAATCGTTCGAGAGAATTGAGAATAGTCAAAGTCGCCGGGTTGCCACAATTTATTTAGCGTCATCATTGCTTGTCTTTTTAGACATCCATTCTAAACAAAAACGTCGTCAAAATCAACAACCATTCAGCGAATCAGCTCTGAAACTCCTACGCTAAGTTAGTATTTTTTTAACGCGCTTATATTAGTTTCACTTGACATGCATGGTGTGTGTAAAAAAATTTTGCAGCTCGATTTTCACCCTTTTCCAAATGTCCAATTGACGTGAAACTTTGCAGTTGTATGTAGTTTTGATGACAATGCAATATTCTAATATTTTGGCTATGAAAATACTTATATAATAGATTAAAAAATAGAAATGAAAAACAAGTGGCGGAGGTGACGGTATTAATGGTGGAAAAACGTGTCTCCAGGTGTACAAAAATATATAATATATAATGACATTTTATAATAAAATTTATGCTTATATCAATGCACTAAAAAGTGGAGAATATTTTTTTCTTTTATATAACGTTTAAAAGCGTGAAAGACTCGATGCAATGTTTGAAATATATTTTAATTTCTAAACATTAGAGAATAGAAAAAAAAATATTTTTTACTTTTTGCTGCGTTGAGATAAACGCGTTTTTAGGTTTTATTGTTAAACAAGATATTTTTACGTTCACATTTTGATAATTAGAATTGGCAGTCACAGACTTTATTTTTGAGATCGTATAGCAACGAACGTTAGACGACACATGGTAGCAGAGCGTAGTTCTCTATAGGCCAACCGAATCTGCATCGGTAATGTAGGTAGTATATGCTGCAGATAGGTAGAGTCTCGTGGGTCTGACGATGTAGAGCCCAGCCGGAGCCACACCGGCTGCTGTGTTGGCAAGGGTGGTTATTGAATTACCGACCGTACTCTCTTCACTACATACGCATGTAATATAGGTGTACATCTCTGTAGACCCAACGAAAAGTAGCTTAAGTCAGATATTTGAAACTTTTTCATATATTTTTCAATGGCAATTTTAAACTCTGTTTCGTACAATTTTATAGGAGAATGTTTTATTTCGTCACAAATTATAAAAACCCGGGTCGCAGTGCCAAAACCCTGCCGACAATATAGTGTATTTGCTTATAGAGGCAGTGTGGCTTTATTTTGCGAGCTTAAGTTGGTTTTTGGGCAAAATAAAAAATTTTACTCCTTAATACTCCTTAATTGCAATATTATTATCAATCGAACCTCTATACCAAATTATATAGAACTTTCAGTACATAATTCACTATTTGTAAACTAGTGTTTTCATAAAATTTGTAAGTCCGGTCCTGTCGGGCCGATTTTATTTAAATTTCAGGGACACCTTTTAATTACTACTAAAGGGTTAAATGTCAATTTTGAAACGATTCTGAGAATTTTTTCGGTATTTTGGGGCCCAAAAACATTTTTCAACCCCTAAAAACTACCCTTAAAATGCCCCAATTACGCCCATTTTAAATAGGCTTCTTGCGGTGATGGATTTCAACACGTGGACCAAATTTCATTAAAATCAATTAACTCTTTCGAAAGTTATTGCCCGCACATATATATATATATATATATATATACGTATATAAATATATATATATATATATATATATATATATATATATATATATATATATACATATATATATAAACATTTTTAAAAATGGTGCCAAAGTGTTTAGGAGGTTATGAAACGTCGAGAAATTTTGGTCCGACCCCTAGGTCCCGCCATCCGACCAACGCCAATAGTGTATGTTGCCTTATGGCAAATACACTAATAAAGTTCCATTTCAAGAAATGTTATTAATCTACAGCTCTGCACATTTTCTCTCATGTTACTTAACTAATCATAAATATAATATTACAGTTTTTAAAATTTTAACCGGTGGGTTTATTTTTTATTGTTGTAACAAGAGAGAGTACCGTCGCGGTCAGAAAAGTCATTCTATTACTCGAACATTGCAGTCAAGTTACAAAAAATAAGTTCACCTAATGATGTCTCTTAAGGGACACACCGTTTCAAATGTATCTAAATTAAAGATTGATCGATAATTTTTCTTCGCCAATGTTCGTTTCAAATCTAAATAAACCCGAAACGCTGCAATATTCAATAGTTCTTCGTTTTTCCGATCTTAAAATTGAGAATTTCAATTCTAAACTATCAATTTTAAGGTCGATGATTCGACTCAATTTCAATAAATAACCCTTGAGAGTGCTACGTCTCTCTAGTAAAGCAAAAAAAATACGCAATAATCAATTAATTATTGTATTCTCAAGCGTCAATTGAACGAAAATATCGTCTTAATCGTATTCTTGCAAACCTCTTAATAAAGTTAAATACGTAAAAATTATTTGAGATCGCTCCATAAACAATCTGAACGCAACTCAATAATGAAAATGTTATGATTTCACAAATAGCGGACGCTTCGCAGTCCAGGCCTGTTTTGATTTTTTACCTGGGCAAAATATTCTAATACTGGATTGTCCGGGTAAATCCTGGTTCAAGATATGTGAGTAACAGTGTTGTCATTATTCGTATTTTACCACGAAACTGGCAGAGCCACTTTGCCTTGCTTCTAGAGATCTGTATAAGCCATACGTTTTTCTCGTAGCGTCTACTCTTTTATATTATGTAAGCTATCCTCTGTATAGTTTAGACTCTACTATCGGGAGTGCGCGCGTGTTTGTGCGTGCGTGAGTGTGTGTGAATGCCTTCCACACATTGGCTGCAGCGTGAACTTTTACTAACCCGTGTGTGTGCGCGACTCTATGTTGGCTTTAAACGCTCAGTTCGTCGAAATAAAGGATACTTGTTTGAGCACAAGTCAACTAACAAAAACTTAGAAATAAAAAACTTAACCTCCTTCAAAAAAGTCACTAAAAAGATGAAAATAATGAAATTTTTAGGTCGACGCCAATTTAATAAAAGTAGGTAGGTATGTAATTAAAAGTTTTAGTAATGAAATTGGCTCCAACCTCAAAATGTCATTATTTTCACCTTTTTAGTGACTTTTTTTAAGGAGGTTAATATTTTTATTTTTAAGGTAGTTGTCCTGGTTAAGGCACACCGTCAGAAAATTTTTAATTTTTGTATACTTATTAAGGACATGATAATACAATTACCCTGAAAATTTCAAGTCGATCGACCATATATAATCCGAGATAAATTCAATTAAAAATTGGATAATTAACATTGATTGTATACGATCTCTGTAGTTCTGAACCAGTTTCTTATTTATAAAAAAAGAACTAACTGTCAGAAACTTTCCAAAAACTGACAGTCTTTCAATGCACTTATTATGAGTTTAAAAAATATAAGAAAAAAATTTTGACCGTCTAATTATTTATAAATAACGGTTTCAAGTTCAACAATTTCTAGAAAAGTATACATGCATATGAATACAGTATGGGTTACGTTTCCACGGGTACAGTCTTGCGTACAAATTAGGGATCACTTAGCTACAAGCTAGTATATTTTTCTGGCGCGTATAATCTATAACTTTTTGACAATATTGTACCACTTACTTCTTAGTGGATTTTTATTAATATTTCGTAGTTGCTTTGTTTATAAATTATAATAAAAAACTTCTGAACTGATTTTTGAGTAAAATTTATTAGGGATCACCTTGAAGGTATGCCCTATTAAATAAAAAAAGAATCATCATCAAAATCGGTTCAAAATTAGCTTGACTGTAAAAAGCAAGAAGTGCTTAATATCGGTAATAATTTTTTTCATTTACTAGCTAATTGTTCGCGTAGAGCTATTATGAAAATTTAAGGAGATAGTGCCTCACGCTTTTTACAGTAAAGCTAATTTAATGTTGTCAAATTATTTTGAATTTATTAGTTCACAAAAGCGTGTTGTTAGTGTATTTGCCATATGGCAACATACACTATTGGCGTCGGTCGGATGGCGGGACCTAGGGGTCGGACCAAAATTTCTCGACGTTTCATAACCTCCTAAACACTTTGGCACCATTTTTAAAAATGTTTATATATATATATATATATATATATATTTATATATATATATATATATATATATATATATATATATATTTATATATATATATATATAGGTATATATGTGTACGGGCAATAACTTTCGAAGGAGTTAATTTATTTTAACGAAATTTGGCACACATGTTGGAATCCATCACCGCACGAAGCCTATTTAAAATAGGTCCAATCGGATCATTTTAAGGGTGGTTTTTAGGGGTTGAAAAAAGTTTTTGGGCCCAAAAATACCTACAAAATTCTCAGAATCATTTCAAAATTGAAATTTAACCCTTTAATAGCAATTAAAAAGTGCTCCAAAAATTTTAATAAAATCGGCCCGACAGGACCGAATTTACAAATTTTCTGAAAACACTAGTATGCAGATAGTGAGTTATTTTCTGAAAGGTGTTTTTAATTTTGGTGTAGACGTTCGATCGACAATAATAATGTAGTTAAGAAAAAATGTAATTATAAGGGGTGTATTAAGGAGTTAATTTGTTTTATTTTGCCCTACAATCACCTTAAGTTCACATAATAAAGCCACAAGGCCTGTATTAGCAAATACACTATATTGTCGGCAGGGTTTTGGCACTGCGACCCGGGTTTTTTTTTAGTTTTTTTAAACTCTAATTTTAATTTGTGGTGTGAAAAACCTTATTCGCTAGAATTTGACGTGAGGGTAGTTTTGTTTCGCGCGCGCTATAAATGTAATACGGATCACATTCCACCCCTAGATCAGCACATGTGTTACCACACTTCTTCGATACTCGGGGTGAATAGAAACAAGCAGGGGGTGTTTGTTAGTCTTTAGTGTGTTCATAGTCACCTCTGACGGTGTGCAAAATTATATTTTTTTACTTCTTTCACCGTCTCCCTCTCAATTTCTATTGTCGCCTATCACATCTTCGATTTGTTAACTTGATAGAATATGTGATCCATAAAAAATATTTTAACCCTCGACCCATAAAAAGAGATGTATGTGTTTGAGTCTGTCGATTGCAGGTCTGTCTGTCTGTAGAATTATAACTTTCTAATGGATGGATCGATTCCAGTGCGGTTTTTTTTTCAGTGGTTTTCTTAAATTCGAAATCACGTCTGTTTGTGTTATATATGTCGAAGGAGAATTAAAATAATCGAATCTTCGCGCAAAATCCCAGGACGATTGCAAAAAACCGGAACCAATTATCGAGTTTTTTTGCAATTGTCCTAGGATTTTCGCGAAGATCCGATTATTTCGATTATTCTGCGACATATATATTTAATATGTATTCATTTTGCAAAAAAAAAATATTAAGAATTATATTCCACCTTAAGTTTGCTGAGTCATGTAAGCCAGCTTTTGTTAGGAACAGAATCTTGACAATATATGCAATTTATATACTAAGGTCTGTTTGCTTTCTTTTTAAAAACAAGCAATTATTTTCTCAACATTTGCCGGATCATGATTATAATACACGGGGACGTCTTAATCACGGTGTACCGGGGCACCGCCTTACCCTGTATGCCAAAGGACCGCGTTACTCTGCGATGAAACTTTACGAAACTCTCCCACCAGAGGTTACGAACGTGGAAAGCTACAATATATTTAAAAAAAAAGTTACAGAGTATTTATTAGAAAAATGCCCGTATGATCTTTCCTATATTTAAGTATTGTACTATGTGATTTACTGACGCTTTCTTTGTCATAATGACAATCTTGAATAAAGAATTATTATTATTATTTAATTGTTGAAATTTGACCAATTTTTCGTTAACCGATTGAGTTGAAATTTTGTACGTATATTTTGCACTCTTAAAGACAATGCATGATTCAATCGTTTTTAGAATTTTTTATTGATAAATAATTAATGTTTTTTTTAGATTATTTCAAACTAATGAATGAACTGGAAACTTGGACACGTAATTTAATAGCACAGCCATACTAACTAAGTCGGTAGAGCATGAAACTCATAATCGTAGGGTAATAAAAAACGCTAATGATTTAAATAAAAAAACTATTTATTATGCCTAAAAAATAAAAAATTAAAAATTAAAAAAAAAAACTTTTTCAAAAAACAAAGGTTTTAATTTTCACTAAAAGTTTAAAAATAATTTTTATCAAAATTATAACCATATGGCGCTCATAAACCAGCAATAGTAACACGAACAGTTTTTTATCTTCAAAATATTTCCAAAACTATGAAGCTTAAAAAAATTCTACAAAAAACAACATTATAACATATCTGCATCGATTTTTCCAAAAAATAATAGGGCTCTTCACATTTGCATATTAAATATCCTCTCAAAATTTAGTTTCAATCTGCTCATCCATTTGACCTGTATCGTGTTCACAGACAAACCGACACACAGACTTTTTCCAAAAATATGTTTTTTTTTTATTCAGGGAACCTCAAACTAAAAAATATTGTAAAATGAATTTTGACATAAATTAGTACCATTCTCTACTAGTGGATTGGAATGGTAAATATGTGTACAATAATGACTCAAAGTTAATGGTAGTTTTTAAGCGTGCCTCTTCTTTTTAGTCAGTCTATGAATATTTTCTCTTTCTACACAACACCCAGTACATGCATACGTTGGCATGGAATTGAAGGCGGTCGATGGACACTAGGCTCTGCACAAGGAACCTAATTTACTTAGTTCGCCGACGCTCATTTGTTCAAATTACGCGTCTAGTCGGAGGAGACTACATTCTACCAAACAAGTTACATGGCAATGTTTAGAACCGTCTACCAGTGAAAAATAACTAGATTACAAACCTTAACTATAAGCGTTATTGCTACCTAATCTCTGAATTCTAAACGAACAGACGAAAATATCATGTTTGAAATATATATAGACAGGCCTCTATAAAATATCTGCTTTTCGTGTCTGTATAGCGGTCGTGAAATGACGTATTTAACACAAGGACTGTAAAGTTGCGGAAAGTAATATAAACGTAGAAAGTAGAAAAAAAATAATTTTTCTCTTCTATAACGTTTGGAATGGTGTAACACACAATGAATTAAATGAAATATAGGTACACAACGTGTCCCATGCTTTTAAGCATTATAGAAGAA
This sequence comes from Venustoraphidia nigricollis, assembly GCA_034508555.1. Classification (NCBI taxonomy): domain Eukaryota; kingdom Metazoa; phylum Arthropoda; class Insecta; order Raphidioptera; family Raphidiidae; genus Venustoraphidia; species Venustoraphidia nigricollis. The sequence continues at coordinate 82,515 of JAVRKA010000114.1, forward strand.
GAGAAATGTATTTTTTTACTTTTTAGTGCGTTGATATAAGCGTGTTTTCGGATTTCTTTGAAGCTACAAATTTTATTTTAAAATGACTCGAAGTCGAAAGCACACCGCTTTGAATAACACTGGTCGACTGTAGTATTAAAGGGTGGTAGCACTGGTATTGGAAAAGCCAGTGAGGCCACCACACTGCCACAAGATGCGATACTCTGCCACGGACTTCCCCCCAAACCCAGAATTAATGATTGCTTTTATTGAAACTTCAATATCTTGATTAGCTTCACGCACACTCTTCTGTTCCCTCGCCCCTCCCTGCTGGCGAATTATTTTATCAATTTATTTTAAATCGAGTCAAACGTCGGCTCATCACACTGATGTTTCATTTTTGTTACGAACTACTCCACCATCAATTGGAATATGTTTAATGATTAATTTAAAATTAAGTTTTAGAATTAGAGAATTTCTTCCTCGAAAATAATAATTATTATTATCGGAAAAATTGCAGACTGTTATAAATTAAAACAAACATTTATTATTTATAATATTAAGGCTAATTAGATACGTACGTAGAATTATTCCTCGAAAAAAAATAATTAGAAAAAAACACGTGCTTTATGATCAGTTGCAATAAAATATTTATTATTTTAAAATAAAATAGTGAGAATACCTTCCTAGAACCCCAAAATGTCGAGATCTGATGAAAACTCGATTTTCTAAAATCGGATCGAAACCATTTTTTTGAAAATTTTCATTAGCAGGAAGTTAAAAATAGCAATTGGGTATTCTGGAAACAAACGTTATAGAATAATGGATACAAAAATTATTAAAGATAATTAATTAGTCGGTGGATATTTCTAAACCAGACAAGTAATTTCTTTCCCTTCTTACATCTAACAAAGGAAATTCCAATGGTGTCTCATCTACAGCGTTTGATTTCTAAGTGAAATTAATGAATTAAAATATAACGAATATTTTATATTGGATATATCCACACACAGCACTCAAATCGGCCTGTACGGCTTTGATAAAAACAGTTTAGCTAATGTTATTGCCGTTTTCAAAGTACGCACAGGCTATATAATTTATCAAATGTGGACGAAATTAGCTAACGCAGTGATTCCCAAATATTTTCAGTTTGCAACACTCTTTTCAGAGTTTCGTATCCAAAGAATAAAACACTATTGTTCCTACTATTCTGTCTATCCATTCGTCTAGTCCTAAATTGTAAGGAACAGGCATGATATGCAAATTAACCAAAACCTCATTAAAAGTAATTGTTTTAATAACCTTATTTCGAACATAAAAAAGCCAATAATAATACAATTTTTGAAAATAGACATGTCTATGAGTAGATCTCATCAAAAGACTAAAAATATTATTTTGTGACTTTTTTTAGCAACCACTGTGTTTTTAACTCATATGAGCATTAAAACATAACCCTGGTTGTCGGTAAAAAAAAAAACTCGGGTCGCAGTGCCCAAATCCTGCCGACAATATAATGTATTTGCTAATACAGGCAGTGTGGCTTTATTACGCGAACTTAAGTTGGTTTTTGGGCAAAATTAAAAATTTGACTCCTTAATACACCCCTTAAAATAACATTTTTTTTCTTATCTGCAATATTATTATCAATCTAACGTCTACACCGAATTAAATACACCCTTCAATAAATGTCACTATCTACAAATTAGCGTTTTCAAAAAATTTGTAAGTCCGGTCCTGTCGGGCCGATTTTATTGAAATTTTAGGGACACTTTTTAATTACTACCAGAGGGTTAAATTTCAATTTTGAAACAATTCGGAGAATTTTTTCGGTATTTTGGGGCCCAAAAACATTTTTCAACCCCTAAAAACTACCCTTAAAATGGTCCGATTGGGCCCATTTTAAATAGGGTTCTTGCGGTGGTGGATCACAACGTGTGGACAAAATTTCGTTAAAATCAATTAACTCTTTCGAAAGTTATAGCGCACACACATATATATATATATATATATATATATATATATATATATATATATATATATATATATATATATATATATAAATATATACATATATATATAAACAGTTTTAAAAATGGTGCCAAAGTGTTTAGGAGGTTATGAAACGTCGAGAAATTTTGGTCCCGCCATCCGACCGACGCCAATAGTGTATGTTGCCATATGGCAAATACACTAATAATCTATTTACTAGGAATGAGACTGTGAACGTTAAAATTTTATGCACTTTAATATATTTACTGAGAGAAAACCATGCAAGGAAAAATAACACAGTCTAATTGAAAATAATGTTATAATTTTAGAAAATATATATCTGCAATGTTGACCTTTTTTCAGCGCATAAATTTTATGTAATTTAATTAACGTAAACGTAATGGTAAACATCTATATTATAGAATGTAGAGATATTAAAAAATAAGAACAGACCAGAACGCGGCTTCGTCTACACCTCTGTCGGAACATGAGAATTATACTACGAGTATTCATGGACAAATATGGAAACAGCTTCCCTGCCTGCCAATTTGGCAACCCTAACTACTACGTCTCTTTTTTGAAGCGGACACCTTTTTTGGGCTTTTGGTCGGTCCATGGGTATAGATCTATGAGACCCATGAACTAGACAATCGGCCAGAAAATGTGACCACCTAAACCATATATGTCTCTTTCGGCGCAGTACAAGGATAGAGATTGATCGCATCAGATATTTAAAAATGGTTGCGGTAATTAAAAAAAATGTTATGCAATAATAATTTGAAAATAAAAGTTACCATTCTTCTATCCACTTAGTACTTTACAGATTTTCATAGTCAGCTATTTTTTTTCACAAACGAAACCCCACCCTGTTCTTTTCTTCCTATAATACGTTACAAAAGTCCTTGAGATTGCATAATACCTTTTTGGTCACTTTTCTTATACATCTTTATTGTTATTTTTTTTAATTTTTACAAAATTAACCACTTTTAAAAGAGTAGTACAATTTGCATTCCCAAACGCTACCAAAACAAACAGCTATAGATATCTTCTTGGTTTATGGGCATGTAGGCCGTCATTCATTGATAGTTCTACCTAGAAATACCAATAGAAGTATTATTGGTATTTCTAGGTAGAAATACCAATGGATAACGGCCTACAATCCCGGAAACCAAGAAGATTTAGAACAACGCAGGCCGTGAAAGGCTACACACTTGGAGTTATAGATTGATTATTTCATCTACTATTGATTTATTAACTGCGGCAATTTTATCAAGAAGCTATCTCCGAAGTAGTAAGAAATTCCTGCGCTGAATCATAGTATCTACATGATTACCTATTTAATTATATTACTTCAACTGTCATCAGCTGGAAGAAAATAAAACGACGCCTTGCTATCTTCAGTAACTGCTTCAGGAGCCGTATAAATCGAATTAGTTTCTTGATCATAATGCAGATATTCTTCATATCCAACACTTTTGATATAACAATAATCTCCATCTGGCTCCAAAAACCATTGAGCATTCTTTGATAAATTCCAAAACTGACCATGAGTTTCAACCCTCCGTTTATTGGTGTAAATATCAAACGTATCCAAAGGATAAAAGTAATGAAATGGATTATCAGCGTGATATATGCCAAAATTAATACTCTTTTCTAAGAAATCGAATTCAGTATCCAAAATCCATTGTTCATCTCTAGAATTATAAATCCTGAATGGTCTTTGGAATACAGATACTCTAATACAAGGCGGTAATGCATTAATTATATTATCAGTTGTTTGACGATAAATGTCGTCTATATCGTCATTATAAGTATCTGTTTGTGTAGTAAACTTTATATGGTTGGCTAAGAGCATCAGATAAACATTACTTGGATTATCATCAATGATCTTCTTGTACAATGCTTCATAAGCCAAGACTTTCATATCAGTTTCTTCCATCGATCGAATATAATATATAATGTTCTCGATATCGTGGTTTTCGTCATACTTTGAGCCGATAATGTATTTCATTTTGTCTCTGTCCACTCTTAACATTAAAGCTGAAAATTCCCTGTGAGGTACTTTTGGTAATTTAAGTTCTTTGAAAATGTCATCAGGATTGTATGTGCTGACAAACTCGGATTTAATCATTTGTGAATAAAATATAATCAATGTGAGGTGCAGTAAAAAACGCATTTTAATTGTGTTTCTAAAATTAAAATAGATACCAGTTATTAGTTTAATTATTTTCCTTTCTATTTAGGTTTGAGGTAAATTAAAAAGGTGATCATATTTGTCAGATCAAAATAGCCAGCAAGTTCTCACGATTAGATTTTAATTGTTGTCAGTGGTCTTTAAAACTAATTATGAAAACCATAACCTGTGGCTAAGGATAAATTTTTCAATCGCGCCAACATTCATGCAAACTAGTTTAGTAAATATTTGTAAAAATCCAACATTCTAAGACAGTGTTCCATGAATAATTATTGAAAAGATTGTATGTTATTTTAGATTGATAAAAGTTATGCCATATTATGCTTGTCTCATTTTCGTTTCACATAAGATGTGAAATAAATCATTTTAATGTTTCAAAATCAAAAAGACATTTTAACAAATATATATCTAATTGTCAGACCAGCTTTTAGCTGTTTAAAAATATAAACAAAACGACTTAACAAATCCAAACTGAAGATGTCACGTAAAAATTTTAATATTGTTAAAGAAAAGGCTATGTTATCTTTTGAATGCAAAACTAAATTGGAATTTTGTATAGTAAGGGCCACTTATAGGATTACAGAATTATAGATGTTCAAGAGCTAAGGTTATTGGCAATGTAAATTACGTAATAATTTAGTATATTGAGAGATATCTGTGAATTAAAATTTCAAAAGCGAATACTATAGCAAATATTTTTAAACTACTTATTTAATTCAGAAACAAGTGTTCCATTTCTATAACACTTTTTTATATGAGGAAATATTTTAATGAGATAACTTACTTCTTTTGATCCGATCAAAATAAACCAGACAATTATTTCACAATTACAACAAATTCACATTAATAACTCCTTAAAAATTGAAGGTTTTATTTCTACAAACTTGCTATATTTTCTATTAATAACGAAACACTCTTCAAACAAATATGGCATACAAATGCCTAATGCAAATATATACTTAATATATTTTTATAATAAATATATGTGCAATATCAGTAATGACCTTTTGAATATTGAATAAAAAAAATATGATTGACATAAAGGACCATATACAGAGTGATCTGCGACCCTGGCGATAAACTTAGGGGTGTCTATAAAAAATTTTAAAAATGTTGTCATCAATTTATATCGGTGCCTTACAAATCATTGAATATCGATAAAAATAAAATAATATACAGATGTTGCTTTTTTTATAGAAATTTAATACAGGAAATAATTATTTCTAAATTTTGTAAAAAAATATTCAAATTATATTTAAAACAATCGTGTGCTATGAAAAATTAAAAGTTACGTCGTCCCGCGTTAAGGTTTTAGTTTGCTTTTATTTCTTTTTATAAAAGGAACATATTAAGGCTGTCGGAACGCTCTGAATTTTGTTTGTGCTGAGACCCAGCGGTAAGGGGCGAGGTAGGCAAAAGACATATTGTGGGTGTGACCTTCTTTAGCTCTGTCTCACTCAAATCATCCGCCCGTTTCAATTTTTGGTTGGTGTCAACTACGAGGCTAAAAAAATTTTTTGCAAGGGTGCCGCTGTCAATTGATTACTCTAATTTTTGGAAATATTTTGAAGATTTAAAAAACTTTTCCGAAAAAGGAAGAGTCACTTTAGGTTTGTAATGGAACAGTTTTGTGAAATAAGTACGAATAAGGTTATAGTGTGACATTAAAAACGTGTGTTTTTTTAGCACAATTAATGCCAATTTTTTTCTAGTAAATCGTACATAAATTACAAAAGTAGTCCATTAGAGACCTAGATTTGTCCTTTAACTTCCTTATAGAGAAAGAATTTTTGCAGAATGTTGACGAATAAGTCTACAATCAGTTGACAGCCAAAGCTCTATTTTTGGTTTAAATTCAGAGCGTTCCGACAGCCTTAAGTGCTACTATGAACTGTTATAAATTAATACTTAAATTCATATTGTTCTTTCAAAAATTTGTCACCAAAAATCATCTTGTATAGTGTTAAAGTCTATTAAAAATTGTATTTATAAACTATGTGTTTATATCTTGACCCCTACACTAAATCACGTTTTGAAAATATTAATAGATTAGTACAGTTTATTAATACTGATTTGTACAATAATCATTCAATCAACATTTTTTGACTGACAATTCGACGGAAACTAAAATTAGTAGGTATAGAAAAAATACATTTTTTTATTTTTATTTAAACACTTGTATTTGTCTACATTTTTTTAGTTCGTGTCTAAATATACTTTTAACGCCACTATTAATAAAATTTAAACACCATTTCAGAACAGTCAATTTTTATAGATCATTAATTGCTTATGCTACTTTCATTTGCTTCAGTTGTAAGTTTTGAACCTTGAAACTGGGGGTTTGTAATAAACGAGAAAACCACTATGACTGGGCTATTCCTGAGAATTTAAATATGTTCCAATTCTTTTGTGAATGTTAATTTAATCACAAGACTCTTTTTTGGCAGTTGCGAATTTTTAATGAGGTCAAAAAGTCAGTAGTGATAATGCAGTTTTATTTTTGCAAACATTTACAATCATTGTGCTATAATTATTTAGTTTAATATGCCACTTGTCTGAAAAAAGATTGACTGATATTTATAAACATTTTTATTTTATCCGAAAAGCATATTATATAAATTTCGGGGATATTGTTACTGAATTTGGTCTGATAATTATAACATATTTCGCAAAAGATTGTTACTAATACTTTCTAATGAAGTTATAAAAATTAAAAAAAAACATATGTGCAGTTCACAGGCGGTAGAAGTGAAACCTTCGGCTCAGCAATTTAATAAAAAAATATAGTTTTTCCCGTTAATAACCTTAGTTATCTATCTATAATATATAATATGGCTTTTTCTTAACAAGGGTAATTTTGACACGATGGGAATTATAAAATACCGGTACTGAGAACAGAACAATTTGTTCCATTTAAATTTACATGGTTTAATGCTGAACACATTTTATAGTGAAACCTAACCTCAATTGAATATTTAAAAAATTACAATTTCATATGGTTAATTTTATTGTGAAATGATGCACCATCATATCAAATTGCACTAATTGCCACCAAAATCAATTTACAATATTGTTTTATTTCATAAACACACACGCAAACAACCACACGCACACAACCACACGCACACACATATGATTTTATAAAATCACTATTTGTGAGATATATAAACTATATAATTTATATAAATAATAGCGCTGTTTCTAAATTTTAATTATATTCTACAAATAACTGCTTTTAGATTAACTAGTCTCCCTCCAAGGAAACCAGGACGTTTCCTAGGAGGTTCTTTATTTGACGCAAAAGTTATATTTGTTCTATACAAAAGTTTTTCATAACTACTTTTATAAACGTTTTTTTATAATATATTGTATTATTACTGTATAGTCAATATCTTACATATCAAACATTTCATTATTATTCATTTATATTAATTACTAGGGTCATCTGGTGTATAGTCTTTCCTATCAGCAGATATAGTTATTACGTGAACAAAACGTATTCTATAGCTGTCTGCCTAGGATTTGATTGGTTGTTCTGCTGTCTTGAGTTTCAAACGATTCTGATTGTTAGTATCCTTAAAACGTAAAAAAACGGTATGCTGCAAAGAGGTTGTTCTGTCACTCGATTAAATAATGTATTCCAACGAATATTTCGTAAACAATATAGCACTAGATATAACCCTAATCTACGTATTAAACGAAATATGAAAATTTAATTAATCCTCGAATATTAATACTCGTGAAACCAAGAAGAGTGATGGAACCTTTGGTGTGAAAATACGAAATAAAAATATATACCCACAAAACACCAAACCGTATCGAAAACTCTCGACGTACGTTTCGCCAACCAAGAAGATTTAATCATCTCCTGATGATGCCAACTTGGTTGGCGAAACGTACGTCGAGAGTTTTCGATACGGTTTGGTGTTTTGTGGGTATATATTTTTATTTCGTACTCGTGAAACATAAAGAATTTTTTGTATATTTTCACTGCAGGTGGAACTATACTTCAAATATTTTAATAGCTATAGATAACTATACTGCATTACCGATTCAATCAGTTGTCAAACCTGGCCTGCAATATAATTTTTTAAATTGAGCGAAAATAGAATTTCATGTTGCCAATTATTTTCTCATTCCAGTTATGAAATAAAACAAAACAATGCATTTCAACGTTTGAATTTTTCATCAAATACGTCCAACGAAAATTATAACAATCAATAAATCTAATAGTTTCTTTTTTTGTAGTACAGAGTGTTTATATATATCTGGAAATAGGTATTTTTGCATTGCTGTTTTCAATTTCTATAGTAAATGAGTTAATTAACCTTAAATTAACTCATTTATTATAGAAATTGCATAGAACAGTTTCCAGACGAAAAGCTGAAATTTTAATATGTTATTTACACAGAAAAAAATAGTTGACCTTTTATTAATGATCGCTAGTGATCAAACGTAAATCATTATTATAATCATTTTTTTCCTTAATACATTGTGCAAAACTGATAATAAGTATGAATTTTAGTGATTGTCTAATACCATATTCGTCATAATAATGATCGAGTCTCCATTATAATAATATAATATGATCATACATTCAATGTAAAAAATTATGTAAACAATGAAATTTACATTGGTGCAACGACAAAAATGCATCTAGCTAATGACCACGAAGTGTTTAATACTACGTATCGGTAATTTATCACATCGCATTGTAATAATGCATAAGTTAATGGCCTTATGATTATATCAACGTAAAATTGTTCAGCAAAATGTTTAGTCAATGTATCCAGACCTTAATATAATGAATACTGAGTTTAGTGGGACAAAATGGTACTAACTCAATATTTTATTTCGTTCCGTTTATGCTTCAGTACGTTGTGGTTATGTTTTAACACTTTTAACCCTTGATATATCAATGCCATCGCCCCTCACTCCTACATAACCAATAAGACATCACAAGATCACAGGTCGCAACAGGCAAAAATATTGTTGGCGGCTTTGTGCAAATGTAGTAATCGGTTGCTTGTGTCCGTGTTTAAAAGCATTTTTTTATACTTGTGCTTTAAGTAAAGAATTAAAAAGTGTGTTACAGATACAGTGAAATTACTAGTGTGCTAAGTTTATATATTTTTTATACACCATTGGCATGCATTATCTACACCTAAACCTAAAAGGCTAAAAGTTTTTATATCGGCCGAGAACACACTATTTGGACAGCCTGTATAATTTACAGTCTACAATGTTAAGTTTATAATAAATTATTATGTTAACAAGTAATTAAAAAAACTTGAAAATTCTACAAATAATTCTTTATTTCTCGACGATCGTTTCGGACAATAAGTCCATCTTCAGGAGTACAAAACTTATACTAAATTACATATTTTCATTATACCTACTACCACGTGCCGAGTGAAAAATCAGTGCAAATTAATTATTATGTGTTTATAATATTATTTAACTGTACAGTGGAGCGTTTCTCAACCTTTTTAAAACGCGACCCAACATATTATGTTTTGAAGTCGTACTTCGATTCAATTATTTTATAATATAAAATCAGAAAAAGTTACTATATCAACATGATATGTATCATGGACTAATAATTTATAATTTAAAAGTAATTTTTTAAAATTGAAATCCTCAGTTAATTTCCCAAGTGTTATCTTTTCAAGTATAAGATATCTAATTATATTTTTATTTCGCTATTTTACCAGTTCCTTCGCGACCCAAAGGTTGCGAAATGCTGGAATGGAGTATGTATTATTTTTTTTGTATTTTTTTGTATTGAATAAATATTACAATTAAATCTGATTCATGTCTTTTCAAAAATGTACCTGTACGAAATATTTACAATAAAATAGAAATGACTAAATTAACATACAATTAGTATATCATATTAAAAATTATCACCGTTATGACTGAACGTCGATCATTTTTTAATATTATACACTAATTGTCTGTTAATTTGGTCATTTTTATTTTCTTATAAATATTTTCAATAAACCACCTTCCTTGAATCGTTAAGGCAATGCTACGCAGCCATGGATTAATGCCTGCCGTTCTTATATTAATGCCACTAAGCATTAGACCAATACACTGGTTTAATTAAACAAACCATACAAAATCATTAATACAATGGCCAACTATTGATGTTCAAGTGATAAAGTTGATGTTTTTTATCATCAATACGATGAATGCGATTGAATAATCGATGTACAGAAAACATTAAAACCATGATACAAAGTTAAAGCTTTATGGGATCATATTAATAATTGTGATTATTGACTTACAAACATTGTTCATTAATATAATGCAGTTCATTTTTAAAACTATTTGAAGAAATCAATGTCCCTCGGGCGTTAATATAATCACCTTAACCTTTATCAATCAACAATAGTACGTTACAATGATTAAGTCGAGCATCGGTTGAAAAATAATGTCCAAATACATTGTTTCAACGTCTTTTTTAATTATATTTACGTCAGTTTTTCGTTCTGTGTATGGATATCTCAAGCAATTTTTTTAATTTTGCGCGCCTAGTTTTCAAGTAATTCATTATTAAAATATGATTTTAAATACAATGATAAATGAGAAGCCTCAAAGTGTACATAAAAATAAAATTAAGCCAAATTGGCTGCAGACAAAATTTTCAAAAAAATGATTATTCGGAAGTTTGACTCTTTTAGATAACGTAAAAATTATAATGAAAAAGTTCACGTATGGTTTTGGGGAAATATTAATTAAAAATTGTTGAAACAACTGAAAAAATTACTTGTCCATCACATTTGAACTATATTTGTCTGTGCCAAACACATGATACGCAATATACTGCTGTAGACAAATTATATCAAATCTTTAATTATAATTTTTTTTAAATAATATTTAATAATTTTAATCTATAGAATATGATATTCAAATAAGAAGTAACCGTTTTTTTTATTACAAAAAAATAACGTGATTACTACTAATACGGTGCTAGGCAAATAACCTTAACACGATTCTGTTTTGATTTTTCAAAAACTGAAAGAGCTTTTTTAACAAGAAGGTTATTTTATTATTCCAAATGAACACAAACTACCTAGCGAAGATAAAAATATTTAATCTATCACTATAACGTGAATTTTACCAAATTTATTAAATATCCCTACAACACACGAGTTTTTTAAAATTTAATTTTCATGATATTGGATCATTTTTTGATCAAAATTTAAAGAAATGAAATCACAGAACTTAAATGTAATTTAAGAATTAGTTAAACGGGGTAGTCGCTATTCTATGAATCCCATTTTAACCATAAATACGTTCAACAAACCATTTATTTTTACAATACCGTGCAGTTAAATTCACAAATAAAAATAACGATATTCAGGTAAACTGTTTAAAAAAGGTTTTTAAATGCAACATAGTGTAACTAATTTTATATAAAACACGTCGCTTTTCTGTAAAAGTTTTACAAGTGTAGGTGGTCTTTTACTGAAGTAAGGGTTGGGTAAAATTTTAAATTAAATATGTTTTATTGACGGATTTTTGTTAACATTATTATTAATATATTATAAAAATAATATTTTTATTCTTTCAAAACCATACAGATATAGTCAATAGAAACCGTAAAATTAACCATTAAAATAATTATCAATAGTATAATACATCGTATTCAATAAAAAAAATTAAAAACGTCTTTTAAATTTTTGGACGTCAAAAATGTTTTAATATTAGGTAGCAGTTTATTAAGTAAACGGATCGCCATAGACATTTTTTTTTCTTGTATTTCTTCTTTGATCCTGGTATTAAGTTCTGAATTTCTTCATTAAGTTTAACATTTATATTTAAACATAATATCTTATAAAAAGTTAATAATTTCTGCACGTGGCACAGGAAGGACCTGTAAATTTGCAAAAAGAAGTTTGCTAAGACAGTACTTATAACTGACGTAACATAAACCACTGAAAAGATTCTAATAAATTATAATGGTGATAAAAATAAACAAAAAGAAAAACAAATAAAAATTAACATTTTTTTTATTAATAGACACATTTATTTTTGTTAATTGTTTTTGGAGCCAACATCTTTTTTTACCGATTCTATTTCATTAAAAAAATAAACATTGTGTTTTCGGTACCCTCAACAAATGCGTAAGTATTCGAATTTGAATACAATAACAGCTACATATAATCTCAAATTTTGTTGACCTCACTTCCGCGACATACTTTCGTAACATTTCACAAAGTGTAAATTATAAATAGCTTTAAATTTTTACTGTTCTCACAGTCATGATATTTATTAATCTGAAAATTTTATAAGAATAAATTTGAGTCTAAAAAATAAATAATTATCATAATTATTACGTCGATTAATAACCCCAGCCCTGACTGTGATCTTAATGCATTTCCTTACCTATTATTAGACCACATAAAACAACGTAAAGTCATCCAATAAAAATAACCATTAAAAGTTATCACCGATTTAATCACCTTTTAAACTAATTTGTAGGCATTTTAAATAGATCGTACTTCGCTTTTGTTATTAAAAACCTAGTCTTTGATCTATTTATATATGACGTAACACTGTTTTAAAAAAATAAAAAAAAACCTTTAAAGTACAGTACGATTAATAAATTCATGATCCCTTATTGTATGGTACACAGTTTTCAGAAAAAAGTTGATTTGTATTAATCTATCAAAAGTGAAGAAAATTTACGTTTAATTTACTCCGTTGCTGTCGACTCTGAGAACTGAGAAAATTTTGTAGAAAACTTATTCATGGCCCAGGTTATTAGATTATATTGTAGAGTTTTTTGTAAACTATAATGACACTTTTAAGGGGGTATTCTCATGTGAACGCATAAATTTTACCTCTTTTTAGGGAATTTTTTTTTAGACGACAATAACATTCAATAATTTTAATTTTTTTTATGTTTTTGTTTGTATCTTTAACTGTATAAAAAAAATTTTTTTTCTCTTATTTTACATTTTTTTTTATATTTTTTTTTTTTTAATTAAATTAGACACTAAAAAAAGCAGGTCACTGGTCATAGTAATAGCGGCTGTTCATGTTGTCTGAAATAAAAAAATCGAATGGATCATTGTTCAGTAGGGATGTGGCTATCGTCCCTACCAAAATTAATCAATTTCATTAAAAAAAAAAAAATGGCGGACTGTAGAAAAAAAGTTTGTGTTTTTTGTTAAAAATCGTTTAAAAAAAATAAGAAAATATTTTCGAAAATAAGCAATTTTGGTACTGACGATAACTATTAATGAGTAGAAGAACATATATAAATTTCAAAGCAATCGGTTGAATACTTTTTTTTTAGGACCATGACAGTTTTAGAAAATAATGTTTCCAGATAAATGCGTTTAAAGTTTCAAGAGCCAACAAGTCGCTTATACGGCTCGTCGGCGACTATGAGTTGTAATTTATTTAAAGCTAGGAATTTCGGTCTCTATGTTTCACAGCATATTTTCGATAGGTTTTACTATTGAAATATGAAAAAAAAATCGATTTTTCGAAGTGATCACATGAGAATACCCCCTTAACAAATGTTCAAGAAATCAAAAAACAGAATATTGATATTTTTTTGCAATAAATTGCATTTTTAAAGTAAAAGACTTACATAGTCTTCGTTAAATTTTACATATATGACATTTTTGATATTGTCATTATGGTTAGTAAAAATATGAACGGTTCGCCAGCTGACGCAATCCCGCGCTTATACTGATTGGTCAGAAGGAACGAGACAACCTCTGTAATCAGAAGTAACGTGAAGGACGTAGAAACGGTGGCAACAAATCATTTTTGCTCGGGGCGTAAATTTTACAAATGCGTCTCTGGGTTACTATCAGTGTCGTGTATTCATTTTAATTAAATAAAAAAAAATGGACTTCTTAAACACGGCGTTTAGTTTTTTTTCCCTCATTAAATTAAATTGCTTTGAAATAAGGGAGTTTTAAATAATATCTTGTACATTAGATGTAATTTAAATAGTCTGAATAATTTTTGGGTGCGTAAAACACGGCTGTTGACAGGTAAACAACTTTGTCGGTTCGCTGCACGGCACCAATAGTTGCTTTCACTAGACACATTAATGTCACATAAACTATATGCAGTTGGGCGGATTTCTGACTTTAAATATAGTACGCCTAGTCATTATTTACATTTCAGAAAATTTAAACCATAAAGTTATAGCTATAATCAGTATTCAGTTTCCATTTATTAGTATATTTGCCATATAGCACATACACTATTGACATCGGTCGGATAGCGGGACCTAGTGGTCGGAACACATCATTCTAAGCAACTTGGCACCATTTTTGAAAATGTTCGCACGAAGCCTATTTAAAACAGGCCTTTTATCGAACCATTTTAACGGATGTATTTACGGTTTGAAAATTGTTTTGGTGCCCAAAAACACCGAAAAAATTCTCGGAATTCATTCAAAATTGAAATTTAACCCTTTAATATCAATTAAAAGGCTTGACAGGGCCTGATTTATAAATTTTATGAAATTGTGTGGTATTATCACTGTATTTCGTTTTAACACTAAATTACATTCGCCTCAAAATTTGCAATGTTTAACTCAAAAAGCAAAACGCACCCTTTATAATAAAATAGAAATGGCGCTGTAGTTATTTATTCAAACGTATATTTTTTCTAACCTATAAGACTACAGCTTAGTGTATTTGCCTGTAGATAAGAATCTAAATTTTCGTTATTATTATTGACCCGTAAAATGCAAATGCGAACTTAATTATAATTTAGTTTTTATTAATTGCAAATTAACTTGTGTGCCGGTATGTTTGATCATTGATTTTTATTTTTAGTAACACAAATATTAGAACAGATATGTCACAACATTTTATTTCTTTCTTAAGATTATTGTTAATTGGTAGAAATTTCTCTTAGTTCAGGCGGAATTGCCACGTTCAAATAAAAAAAAAGTGTTGTGGTATATTTTTTATTGAGAAATACCTATTTAATTAAATTTCAAATTACATTATTAAATGTATTAACAAAATAAAATTACTTGCAATACTGTTCAATATTTTTATAAAAGACGTTTCAACCAACAGTTTTGGTCCTTTTAAATTTTCAAATATTTGAAAACTGAAAAGGACCAAAATTGTTGGTTTTTTATAAAAATAAAAATATTGAACAGTGTTGCAAGTAATTTTATTTTGTTAATATATCTGTTACTGTTGGTAGAGTCAATATTATTAATTTATACATTATTAATGATTGATTAAATTAATGCTGTATTTTTTAAATATATTGATATAATTCGGGGTGTAGAATTTATGCATTCAAATAAAACCTAAAACTAGGTGGTAACGTAATATTAAGCTGGGTAGTGTTTCAATTTTTAAACACAAATCGAATAATTGACACTAGGCTCAGATCACCGTGAATTAACAAATTTTTATTTAAAATTTTCGACATTCTAAAGATTATGTAATGTATTTTTAACGACTTGCGCAATCAATGTAAATTATACCTTTTTAATAATTCTTTCGTGTCAGGTATAAAGAATTTTAGTCGAAAAATCCCAGTTTTTAGCCATTAATATCAAACGAAAGAATACAATGTAGACAAGTTCACTAAATGAAATTTAACATTTTTCTTTACTTAAGTACCTTACACCTGACACCAGAGAATTTTGAAAATAAAACAAAAAAAATTAATGTGATGCACTTTTTAATTTTGTAACTGAATATAACAAGAAAATGGTAACAATTTTACTATAACAATCATTTAAAAAATAATTTCAAATTAAAATTCATATAAATTTCCTATCGACAGCGAATTTGATAACATCAAGCATTCTTGAGTTGTACTTTTCTTCGTTCTTTTGTAGCATATACCAAACCGCTGTACAAGACAAAATGACGCCTCTCTTGAAATATTTTTTCATTTGATCATCCAATATCTCCTTAGTCAATACTTGCCCACCATCGATTTCAAATTTATCGTATGTTTCTTTAAAACTGTCTAGATAAATACCAATCAGTTCATCAAAATGACTGTTTAAAAGTCTTCCATCAGTATTGGTAGCGAAGAAATGTGAAAGATCATGAGCTGGCGAACCAAAATGTGTTCGTTGAAAATCGATGAAAGCGATATCATTTGGCATCTTCCTTTCAATATCAGAATCCGTATATTGGAACATAAAATTGTTAATCCGAGTGCTTCCATGATTCAGGGTAGCGTATTGATCTAATTCGTATTCTTTTAAAATTTTCATGTAGTCCTTGGCTATAATTTCGAATTTCGTAACGTACTCCGAAAATGGAGCGTGCTTTTTGATGGCTTTCAGTGCTAATGGAACACAATCGGCATAAGCGTCCGTCATTTCTTTGTAATCTTCCCACTGGTATTTTTGACTAAATTCATCATAAGTCTTACGATCCAAGTCGCGTAATGCGTACGAAAATGCGTGAAGGCGTCCAATATGTGTTAGAGCTAACGTCGCATGTTTCATATCAGCTTCTCGTTGCATGAACGCCATTGCAAATTTTTTTGCAGACACATCTTCTAATAAAATATATTCTTTAGAACGCTCCCTGCATACTTTGTAGACTTTCGGATATTTGAATGTCTTCGGTATGTCTCTGCTAGCGCGTAATTCTTCAAGTTTCGGCAACACCTCGGTGTAAATGGTGATTTCACGCTTGAATATACCAGTCAAGTAGCTTTCGACTTCTTTCTTAGTGATGACGGTTTTGGCGAAGATCTGCAGAGTTTTTGGTTGATTTTCTGCATCTGTACCGACGATTTTGTATTTGACAGTTATGGTCATCTGGTTGTCGGCATCAGTGAATAGAGTCTTACTATAGCTTGATATTTTCTTTATACCTTCATCTTTTGCGATGCTCAAGATGTCAGATCTTATTGCCAACGCAGTTTCTTCAGGAATGTTGTCCATTTTGATATTTTGATTCCTAACAGCACGACGTTTAACAGACAATTAAAATAATTTGGAATAAAACGCTGCATTAAAATCGATCGTTTATATAGTAAACGTAATGACCTTTCACAATGACAAACTTATGAATCAGTTGAATAATTTTTTCTTACTAATTATATTACGTAATGCAATTTTGAGCTATCGTTCTCTGAAATCTGCGTTTTTGCTTTTAATTCCATGATTTAGAAATTATAATACTTCAAATAAGATTATTTTAGAATAATGACACTGAAATTAAAATCGACATATTAAATACCAATGTATTTTATACTTTTGGGTATAAATTTATTTGTGATCTTAATCACATGTTTTTAATATATTAAAAAAATTGATCAGGTAATACATCCGATCTCTAAAAAATAATTTTGCTACATTCAAAGTATACAAGGTAATAGAATAGAATAAAGTAATAGAATATATTATCAAACGATGTATATAGGTATGATACGTATAGTGCTTAAATATAAAGTTGTTTTGTACTGGTAACTGAACACAGTATTCTGATTTAATTCATTTTCTTATAGGATCAGTCTCATATTTTTCTCTGTATCACAGCTTATTTTCTCTGAATCTGCTTAATGAAAAAAAATTAAATTTGGTACATATATAGCGTCAGATGACACAGTCACGGACATAAAGTATGCATAAACGAATTCTGATTTTGGGGGCCAAATTAGAAAATAAAAAAAATATTTTTTCAAGTGCACCATGTAACGTATCAAATGAAAGGTCTCATTAAGATAAATACAAATATTATTTTTTATTTTGAATTTATGTTAACAGGTTTTTTTTGATATTCTAAATATGCGAGGGCATGTGGCGAGAAAAGATGTTGGTATATCTTATGTTCTGTGTCATTTCTTTAGAAATATTTGTGTTTGGGACATGGGGGATTATTCTGAACCCATTTAAGCAAAATAGTCATTTATATAATTATAATGCATTGCTTTGAGAACTTGAGTTTTGTCAAAGTTAATATTTAAAGTGTTCCTAATTACTACTAGTCGGTAATATTGACTTTTTTTGCTTGTTTGTAAAATTCTGATTCGAAACTTTCATTTCACGTTTTCTTTATCAATATGTAAACATTTTTCGATTTTAAAAAGGACATGTTTCTTCTACATGTATTATTTTAGTAGACTTTTTTCAATAATGGAACTCGTTTTGGAACTCCGTAGCTGGAACCAAATGTCGAAACCATTTCCAATATTGAAAACGATTCAATTTTGGAAGGCTCTACTTGAGCATAGCCGCGGGAAAAAGTTAGTTTAAAAATAAAACAAGTTTTTGAAGACATACTTTATTTCCATTTATTCAAATAAATATTTTTATATAACATTTACATACATCTCACTAATATATTTTTTATCTATTCTGTATTCTGTAAGTCCGTTTTATCGCAAAAATGTTACACGTGTTAAAAATAATATTTGTAGACACAGAATAAATAAAAAATAAAATCATTTCTTTTATCAACACTACTTTGCTTTAAACAGTACATTAAAATATGTTTTATCTACAATGCAATTTTTATCACAAGTTGATTGTAATGTGTAATGAAATTTTAATCAAAAATAACAAATGAAAAATGGTAAAGGACCAACTCCGTTTGTACACAGTTAGAACAGAGTGTGGTCAATGCATGCAATCACCGCCATATTGAGCCGCGACTGCGTATGTAGCCGACAGCAGTACACTGCGTATAAAATGGCTCAATATGGCGCAGCCAATTTGTGCTCCGACCAGGTCACGTGACCTGTTGACCACACTCTATTATAGTCACTCAGCATCTAATTTCAGAAGCGCTGAATTCCGAGACAAATTTTGATTAAACCTGATTGTCGTTACTGGTTATACTCCAAGCGGCCGAAGTAAAAAATAGTTCCAATTTTATATAGCACAAAAGTTTCAGAAAAATAGTACATATAGCGACTTCAATCACTTGCCTAGGCAACCCTGCGAGAACCTGATCCGACAGCGGGAAACACCACGTCCGGTTTTCATTTTGATGTAGTTACTAGTCCCATAAATCGGATAGACTAGGTACGAACAGAAGTTTTGGAATAGATGAGGTAAAATGAGTTCCCACGTACTAGTCGGTTCGGATCGACTTTGGCAACATTCAGTACGCGTATACAGGCCGAGCCGAGCCGATCTGGGTCAGAGCTTTTTAATTCTTATCAATTTGTTGGTCGGTAATAGTCATTCAGAAATACATTTATATGGCAACTCAGTTTTTTCATGTTATTTCAGATGATAGAATGACTTTCAAAGCAAATGCCGTTCTTAAACCTTTTTTTAAAGCTGAAAGTCGTATCAAAGAACCAGCATTATATCGTATTCTATTTTATATTTTCTAATGGCAAAACAAAGTAGATGTGTACGATTAATAAAAAAAAATATTCAAATGAAAAGCCGTTGATATTTCGATGCATATACTTAGTTGCTGCACGTCTTTCAAAGAAAAACAAAGATTTAATTTGGTTATCGTATCTGTTGGTACTCTCAATAAATAATAATAATAATAAATAAACAAAGGCAGTCTATTTTTATATAGTGAGAACTGAATTTTTCACCCTTTTATATACCCCGTGCCACACGAAATTTCATTAGCATGGATTCATAAGAAACGACTTAGCTTACAAGACAGCTTTCGATAATTCCATAATCCACACAAAAAAAACTTTGCTCCTTCCTCTACTAGTAGACACGTCTAGTGCCAGATTGTGCGCTTTCTTCAATATTTAGACCAGTTCCCAGATTTTTAGTTAGCGCGGTATGGACAATGTATCCACGTATGCTTGACGTAATAGATTTAGAAATCGACGTATTATTTCCGTCAAGAATTCTTGGACACAGTGTATTTGACTATTTTCAAAAAATATATTTTTTATTACAATCAACTTTTGCTTCCTAGTATCACATATACTTTTGTCTGGTTAGATCTTTTTCATTATTTCTAAGTAAAATTGTCTTTAA
This sequence comes from Venustoraphidia nigricollis, assembly GCA_034508555.1. Lineage (NCBI taxonomy): Eukaryota > Metazoa > Arthropoda > Insecta > Raphidioptera > Raphidiidae > Venustoraphidia > Venustoraphidia nigricollis. The sequence goes on from JAVRKA010000114.1 coordinate 102,614, forward strand.
ACATTTTTGTATTTTTACTCACTTTTCGTGTAAAAATTTAGCCAAGTTCCCCTTAAAAAATTATAAAAAAGTTTTTTCAAGATTTTAAATTGAACAATTTACTATAATGACATTTTTACAATGCTTGAACTTATTTATAAAACTATCAAAAATTATACCAATTGACAAACTACAGTTTAAGAAATGATTATATTCTTCGAGATAAACGACTTAATCATCAGCTTCTACTATTATGTAGAAACCAATTATAAATTCTTAATAACCATTCAAAAGTATATATAGACCAGTAGTAATGTTTTAATTTTTGGACGTTATATTGATCAAAATCATATCACTTATAACAATTTATACAATTATTACACTGTTAATGCAGGACGGGAAATTAAAAATGACACGGTACACTGTTTTCCTTTATAAGAAATATTTTTCTGTTACAATTATTTAATAATATTCTTATTTCGATGTGCGATTTATATAATATATACATTTTGAACACAATTTTTATTAAATTTTTAAATCAGCATTGACAACAAAAATTTACATTTTCAAGTAAAAAAATCTCCTCAGACAGCACCATCCTAAATGTGTTTTTATTCATTTAAAAAAAAATTTATATACAACAATTATTTATTTAAAATTGCATTTTATAGTAAAAAATTAAAGAACATTTGAAACATAACAACGAGTAGGAAGCTGACTTTTACAAAATTAAAGCTGTCCCATTTTTTAGTAAAAAAAAAGATACAAACGCATAGAGAAACTATTCGGAAACTATTCGACCAATCCAAAGATAAAATCTAAAAAGAGGAAACCTGTAAAAAATCTCGAATATTAAAACAGTAAAAAAATAATTCTAAAATCCTTGTTTGGTTTCTTGACTTTAGTAAAATTGTAAACAATTGATAAACGGTCAATATAAATTAAATAATTTACTTATGTCAATAAGGTCTCCAAACATCCGAATGTCTTGCAGTACTTGCACTGATTTTACCCCCACCACTAGACTTGTTCAATGTTTCTGCAGACGAACTGTCAACTTTTTCCGATGACGTAACACTACTATCGTCACTTTTTTGTTTCACTAAAGTAACAGCCGCTTTTCTACCAACTCTTTGCACCGTCAAATTAACACCTGAACTTTCAACATCAGTTTTTTTCACATCCGGACTAAACTTGCCGCCATTACTGTCGGTAACAATGTTTTCTGTAATCGGCGATTCAGTTCTGATTATGTTATTTTGAAATAGCGATGGATGTTTCAAGTGTAGCCAAGGCCATTCGGGAGTTGAATAGAGATGAGAATACAACCATTGACTCGGAGGTGGAAGGAGAGGTGCATTGAGAAATAACGACGCCGCCAAGGCGTTGTTGAAAAGATGCGTGCCGTGGATTCCCGGTGGAGCGAGAACACCGGGGAACGTGCTAGGCGGTGGCGGAGAAGGCGCCGGCGACGCCGTTACGGAAATGTCGTCTTCTGGTGGAGACAGAGGCGCTGTAGCGGATGTCGTCGTCAGCAACCCTGTACTGCCGGCCTGTCCTCCACCTCCAGCGCTTGTTGGCGATGTCTTAGGGGACGTGGTGCTGTGCGCATTGCAATTCACCGAAATCGGACCTAGTGACGATGAAGCAGGTTCTGTTAATCAAAGTTTTGTTTGTATATAATTATTATCTAAACAATAGGAGACTTCCAGAGAATTTAGCACTGCATTTTTATTAAACAAGTTGGTGATTCGCAACGTACCTACTATTTAAATCATATAATGAGGTTTTAAAAATTAAAAGTCAAGCACATTAAAAAATATTTTCCAAAATACGACAATAGAAATATAATTCCAAACAACATTTTTGTTACTTACCACTCGTTATTCTCGGAGAGGCATCGAGAGGTCTACTGTCCAAAGCAGCAAACATATGCTCTCTCCAGACATGCGCGTGAGCGTGATGAGCGAGGTGATGTTGATGCGCTGGGTGGTGGGGATGAGCTGGCAGGAGGGGATGTGTCCCTGGATATCCGGGCGGACGACCCCATTCCGCTCCCGGATTTGGGCCTCCTGGTAGACCCAAATGATGTGCAAGACCTGTCAAAAAAGTATATATCAGTTATTTCGTCAAATTTTACTTCCTAACATTTAACATTTGGTAAGTTGAATATATTCTTCAATGTTACGCCTACAAAAATAATTGAGGGTCCATTTAGATATTAGTGATTTTCAAAAATTAATTATTTAAAAAAAACAAGAAACCCGATTGCACAAAAAAAATTCGGGTCGCGATGCCAAAACCCTGCCGACAATTTATTTGCTAATATAGGTGTGTGGATAAATTAAGTTTACTTTCAGATAAAATAAAAAAATTACCCCTTAATACACCCCTTAAACTAATATAAATTTTCTTAATTGCAATATTATTGTTAACATAACATCTGCATCAAATTAAATACACCCTTCAATAAGTAAATCCGCAATTTAGTGCTTTCATAAAACTTGTAAGTTCGGTCCTGTCAAGCCGATTATATTAAAATTTTAGCAGTACATTTTAGTCTTAGCTCTACTTAAAAAGTGATGCGAAAATCTATGCATAGTTTACATCAAAAGCAGTTTTCAAAATCAAACATTACTGGAAAAGACAGGATTGTATTTCGTCTCATTATATCGCAAAAAAAATTATTAGAATTAAGCTAATATCTCCTAGTATTCACATAATACTGTAGTAATAGTAGGTATGTACTACATGCACGTAGATACCAACACAAACATTACCAACATTATCAAACAAGGGCAACAAAACCCCTAAATCTCCAACCATTGCTCATAACAACCTAAAGATCATAGTCTCATTCACCATTACTTCCAACACATTCAAAATAATGAAAATTTATTAAAAATATTAACACCTATTCCAAGAGTATTTTTTAAATACAAATCGATCCGTCAGTTTGTTGCACATTTTTCAACACCCTTGAAATTTTCAAAAAAAAAATCAGAAATTCAAAATTTTCAATTTCTTTAATAAAACTCGAATTGAATCCTTCAATGAACGTACACTTTCTTGTGAACCGTACAACCCTTTCATAAAGTACACCTATAAGATTATAGGTATATATACTTGCACATTACAGTAAGTCAAACAGAATAGTGTATTTGGTCGTGTCGTAGACTTAAAGCGAATCTTTAAGACGTTCAACTGTATTTTAAGGCGTTGCCATTGGTCGCGGGGGTGGGGATGCCTCAAACCTGATTGGTGCGCCACAACGCGTCACCTCAAGCCGACCTCCTAACCTAACCTCACATCTACTACGTGAGTATGTATGTATGATAGTGCTGCCCTCCTGGTGGCGCAGAAACGAACGAATGTCTACGTTCGTATACTTGGCCTTATTCTAAGGATGAGATCTGGCTTTAGAGAACTTCGAACAGATAACCTCACAAATTTCACATTTGAAATGAGTTAAGACCTTTCACACGGCACATTTCAAAAAAAATGTTTTTGAAGTTTAATTTCTTTAGCGACGTATGTTTGAAAAAAAATGAGAAATCGAGGGGAAGTAGAATTGGCCCCGATAGGGGTAGTTGTCTCCTAATTACATAAAACTGACAAAGACAGAAGTTTATATTGTGCTGTAGTTTGATTCGTAAAATAGTAGGACAAGGGTCGTGTTGGCATGCGTAATACATCAAATTGGACGCATTTGCATTGTAACAATGAATGTTTCTAACAATCATAGGACAACTACTACTGTTCATGTAAAAAAGTCTTACGAACTATAAACGTATGAAATATTTAGCAAATGTAATAAATATCAAATGAAAAAAAATGCAATAAATACGGGCGAAATATAAAATGAAAATATGCAGGGTATGCTTTTACCAAAATCAATACAAAGCTTAAGGTAGTTGTCGTGGTACAATATTGTCAAAAAGTTATAGATTATACGCGCCACAAAAGTATACTAGCTTGTAGCTATAAGTGATCCATAATTTGTACGCAAGACTGTACCCGTGGAAACGTAACCCATACAGTATTCATATGCATGTATACTTTTCTATAAATTGTTGAACTTTAAACTGTTATTTATAAATAATTAGACGGTCAAAAAAATTTTCTTATTGTTTTTTAGACTCATAACAAATGCATTGAAAGACTGTCAGTTTTTAGAAAGTTTCTGACAGTTAGTTCTTTTTTTATAAATAAGAAACTGGTTCAGAACTACAGAGATCGTATACAATCAATGTTAATTATCCAATTTTTAATTGAATTTATCTCGGATTATATACGGTCGATCGCCTTCAAATTTTCAGGGTAATTGTATTATCATGTCCTTAATAAGTATACAAAAATTAAGAATTTTCTGACGGTGTGCCTTAACCACGACAACTACCTTAAACAAGATATTTGACATAGACTATGACATCAGACGCATTTGAATATCCAAAATATCTTGCCCAAAGAGAATATTTATTTTAATAAGAATGCTTTCATGAATGATTTCCCGTGTGTGATAACTTTTAATACCTATGAAAATAATTGATTTAAACTACATATTTTCAAAAATTATGCATATACCCTATTCATATTAAAAATATTTGTATATAAATTGTAGTATGTAAATAAAACTAGGGCATCTGTCCATGTGAGAATTTTCACATGACATAAACATCAAAGTGCCCTCCTAAACTGTGCAATAATTTCGCCGTAATTATAATATTAAAAACTAAAGGAGTTAAACTTCTTATGTAAGCTTATGAGGGTGAGGATCATTATAGTTTTTTTAATACAGAACTTTATGTCCTCTAGAAGGCGTCACATTAAATTTAGAATCAGCGGACGATCAAGACGCTTCTAACGACACCTGATTTGACAAATTATGATAGATACATATATACCGGTTAAAATCATATGCCCTCCTTTTGACCGTAGTCGGGCGGGTAATAAGCGACATTTTTTATAGTTATGTTGTTTCTTTGCTTTGCCGCTCCATTAAGCGAACCGTACCATAATAATAATTCACCCTTTCTATTTTTGTTCCTTAAAATAGGTCCACATAACCCAAGCTGTTGATAGTTAAAAAAAAAATACATTTCCCGGGAACTCAAAAACAAACGAGTAGTCTTTAACCCGTCCTTAACGTGCGGCACAATATGGTGTGTTACAAGGTTGGCCGCTCGCCGCTTGCCGCTTGCGTCTAACCTTTACTATACCGAGCTAGCAGCGGGTTCTCATCTGCCGCCGCCATCCGCGAGCTCGTTCTCAAACCCCCCGCCGTCATCCTCTTGCTTTCGTCGCCCTCTTCCCCACCTCCACACCCATTCTCAGCACGGCCGACACAACTCTCGACGAAGACGTCGTGTGACGTTGTGTGTTAACGCGCACACCCGGTACAATCGGCCCACACGCGCGCGCCTCGCGTTCAAATAAATGTATACCGGATGTCTCGCTAAATGTAGACGTATAAAAAGATGGAACATCTCACATTATTCGAGTGGACATGTAATCAATACAGATAAATGAAATAGGGACGTCTGTCTTTTTACAAGAAACTTCACATGATTGTCATTCAGTCAGTTTAAGTCAAATCTTACAAGTCGATTTTGAACCATTTCCACTTGATCGATTGTTTTGAAATTTTGCATACTTATGTAGTATCGATGACAATACAATAATCTGATAACCGTAACCCGATTCTGTAGTCAGAATAGTCAGCTCATTATGCAACTTGTTAACAGCCTATACATATAACCGTATTTGGGTTCGTTTTGATCAAAATACGGCTCTGATGATAATAACACATCCATGCTTTATAGAGTATATGATTAAAATGGAAATAGTAAAATATTAGTGAAAAACCTTTTTAAAACAAGCTTGTCTTGAAATGTAGTAAAACGAAGAAAATAACAAACAAATAAAGTCATTTTATCAATAGTTGATTAAAAGCTTATCGCAACATATGTTGGTAAAAAATTCAAAATTTAAACTTCTCGTGAAAAGCTATTAGGTCAGGTTAATGATTTTATTTGTTTGCTTGTTTGTTATTTTCTTCGGTTTAGTACATTTTAATAAAACCTTGTTTTTTAAAGGTTTCTTACTTATATTTTATTCAGTTTGCATTCTTAATTATTAAACTAAATCTAATATTAGAAAATGTTTCATTTATCTATCTGTATGACCGAACGATAATTTTTTAATATTATTTAATAGTAAGAAATAAAAAAAAAATAATATTGTCGTTGTTTTTTTATGTATGTCTACGTAAATTTTAAACATTAATATAAAATGTTTCCGTCGTGTATCCACGAACCGACGCACCTCTTTTTTTAATGGAAAAATCTAAATACCTAAGATTTTGAACTCTATCGTTCTTGTAAATCGGTGTTGACAAAAAACGATTTGATATGACTCTTTCAAAACGCATAATAAAATAGTTACAGCACTTACAATAATAGAACTGACGCAAATTGTATCTTTAAGGCTCCTTTTGCAATACAGTAAAACGCACAAATAATGTATGTACATCATCAGTTTACCCGTACGAAGTTTATTCCTAAATCTAGTTGGCTTAAGTTTACAGTATTATGTAGACTTTCGCAGCCTACTAACGTAAGTCTAACTAAAGTGTCTCCTTAGTCTTTCTGCAAGACATATAGAGATAATACTAAAAGGCGTTAAGAGGATTTGCACTCCAAACTCCGCTCCTCAAGTTCAATTCTCAACCCTTTAGTATCCGCTAAAAACAATAGACCTCAGTTTATACCTATTTACGTTTGCCTAGTTGCGTTGGATTGTCTATCCATTAGTAAAATTGCACACAAACTACAGTGACGTAGAATGAACGGGTACCAGCATTAGCGACGTGTGAGGTCTATGAATTAAATATTCAATTATGCATATATGGGCTATTTGCAACTCACCGCCTTATTTGAAAGCAGTAAAACAGTAAAATGTGAAGTTCCCTTAATTTTTTCATTCAAATATTAATTTCGGGCACTTGTTTCATATTCTCGAAAATTTAATTTATATTTAACTAGTGGGTTAAGCCTGTCTCCGTCAGGCGCAATTGAATTTCAAATATTCAAAATGGCATTTTTCTTTTACATATATTTTAGAAGATCCCCTTAAGTTATGTCCCGTTGACCTAGGAAGTCTAAATGTATGAGTCAAATTCAAATCTGCAGCGCCCTGAGTTGAAGTTCCACGCTGGGCGAAAAAATATTTTTTTAATGGTTTAATAATTATCTATACTTACATGTCAAAAAAACTTACATGAATTAATTAATTAGTACCTGGGAGACCGAGCTTTGCTCGGAGAGTTCAATAAACATGGTATTAATTTGCTGTGATTTTTAAAATAGTATACAAAAATCTATACATTTTTTAAATAATTTTTTTCTCATTTAAAATAACAATTGAAAAAATTGGTAACAAAGAATCAACAAATAAAAATTTTTAAACAATGAAAAAATACCGTTAAAATATTTCAGTTAAAGTATGACGCTTGCACTAAATTGTAATATTCACATTTTCAATGTTTCCTTTAATTCACATTTTTTACTAGGTACTATAAGACGAAAAATAATCTGTAAACTAATAACTCATTGCGCACACAATTATTCTACACTTTTTTCAATGTATTATTAGCTTAATTAAAAAATTTGTAATTATTTGCAAACTTATTTGACATTTGATATCGGAATGTTTCTGAGTTTGTTATTGGTAACCAAGGCAACCAAATATCCATCCATGGCCTATTGTGTTCTATGAAGTTTTTTTCTAAAAAACCCTCTATTTTGACCCCCGGGGAGAAAATCAAAAATCCGGCTACGTAAGGATCTGTCCCGTGTTTCGTACTATAAGTGTGCCAAATTTCAACTACCTAAGTCTGCTGGGGCCTTCTGGAGGGTCTGGAAAGACAGACGGACATCCGGACACACAATTGGAAATTATATATATTTAATGTGGAAGAACTCACTATTTCGTCAAACGTCAAGTTTTGTGTTTTTACACAAAAATCAACAAACATCGACTATTTGTCAAATTGTATTAATTAATCGATTAATAAATATTTCCCATTGAACTGTAGATATGGAGTACTAATGTACTACTACGCATACAATCTAACAGGAAAGCGATAAATACGATTTATGCAGTGGCGGATTTACCAGCAGGCTGAATAGGCTGAAGCCTAGGGCGGCAGATGTTAGGGGGCGGCAAATTTGGCCCAAAAATGTTTGTCTTACAGAAATAAAAAAAAACATTATTATATACATAGAGAAAACGAGTTTCTAAAATTTAACAAAATTTCAATATTTTAGTACTGTTCAGTATACTGAACACTAACGGCTGTATATGAAAAATTACTAAACGCTCTGTAAAATATACTTTTGTGATCATGAATTTTTAAAATATTCCAATAGCGTTTCAATACTGCAATTTAAATTTAGTAATTTTTACTCATTTTTTTATTAATCATTTCTATAATTTTTTTCTCCATGTACCTAAATGTTACTAGGTCCACTCAGCGTGTTATGTTTCAATATTAAAATATTTTTTTTGTACAACCTATTTGCGTAGTCGTTTTTAGTGTATTTGCCATAGGCAACATACACTATTGGCGTTGGTCGGATGGCGGGACCTAGGGGTCGGACCAAAATTTCTCGACGTTTCATAACCTTCTAAACACTTTGGCACCATTTTTAAAAATGTTTATATATATATGTATATATATATATATATATATATATATATATATATATATATATATATATATATATATATATATGTGTGTGTGTGTGTGTGTGCGCTATAACTTTCGAAAGAGTTAATTGATTTTTACGAAATTTTGCCCACATGTTGGAATCCACCACCGCAAGAACCCTATTTAAAATGGGCCCAATCGGACCATTTTAAAGGTAGTTTTTAGGGGTTGAAAAAAGTTTTTGTGCCCAAAAATGCCTAAAAAATTCTCAGAATCGTTTCAAAATTGAAATTTAACCCTTTAATAGCAATTAAAAAGTGCTCCTAAAATTTTAATAAAATCGGCCCGACAGGACCGGATTTACAAATTTTATGAAAACACTAGTGAATTATTTGCTGAAAGGTGTATATAATTTAGTTTAGAGGTTCGATTGATAATAATATTGCAACTGAGAAAAAAATGTTCTTTTAAGGGGTGTATTAAGGAGTCAAATTTATTATTTTGCCCAAAAAACCAACTTAAGTTCGCATAATAAAGCCACACTGCCTATATTAGTAAATACACTATATTGTCGGCAGGGTTTTGGCACTGCGACCCGGGTTTTTTGTTATTAGTATGATTGCGAACTAGGGTATCGAATTTCAGAGGTCAGTAGGGGCGGCAAAAATTTAATAGCCTACTGGCGGCAAATTTGTAAATCCCCCACTACATTTATGTGTGTCTCTTTCAAAGTCAGAATGGCTACCGCAATTATCGCTATCATTTTCTGTCATTTTGCTCGCACAGCCCGGACTACCACATTGGTATTTCCCCTAACTTAACTTTTTTTTTATTATTGACATGAATCATGTAGGCAATGTAACAATCATAGACACGAACCCCATGTAGTAATGAACTATGCAGAAGTTTTCTTATTTCGCGTGACATTTGGAAATATCACACAGCCCATAATTTATCGTGAAGTAATGTCAAGTAATAAATCATTATTTTTGACGGGGTCCAGTAGTACCGTAGAGTAGGTGTCTAGCCTTCTTTTAAGTGATTACCAAATACCGGTAAAGACTTAAGAGCCAATAAACACTAAAACTGTTCAGAACGTTGTCTATTTATCACAATTTATAAATTATTACTCAAAATCAATCTGACCAAATAAACAAAACGCTTGTGAAATAATCTGTTGAATTCAACGCACCAGTAAAGAAATTCCAGTAAAGGGTTGAACTCTCTTCTGTTCCAAATAATCGTTAGTTTTCGTCATTTAAGAACAGTGGTTATTGTTTTAGAAATTGGCAGCACTGGTCGATCTACGAAATAACATTTGCGTATGTGTACTCTATGACACGTTTACCACCCCATCCGTAAACGATTCATTTTAAACATCATACTCTTATATGTCTCAACACGTGCTATACACGACATGATAAGGCTCCGTCGGACGTAGAACGCTTCAATAAAAGAATATCTTTGATAATACCAATTCTAACGACCTTTATTTAAAGCAGTTATTCTTAAACGTGTACAATATATACAAATAGTGTATTATGTTGACATAATATTTAAAATTTCTATATAAAATTTATTCAGTGAACTGTTAAAATCTGAAATCTCCGTTAAAAGTTTATTATCTAACACTTAATAATTATTTAATTATCCTATTTCATTTGCGACCTTGCCAAGGTCAATCAAACATTTTATTGTACTAAAACACATTCAGTTCAGTTCTTTATCATATTTTAAATAAAAAAACATCTTATACCACAATTGGAGTAGGTATCAGAACTACACTGTCAATATTAATAATTATATAAATTCTGATACTTTTCTAAAATTCGTGGCTTTATAAGATACATTTAATTAATTATATTAAATTAGATGCTATATTTTTTGTACTTTGTGCCATTGTATGTATATCGAAACGCTGTAAGTTAAACACCGTTACGTCATCGGTCGACAACGGAAATTGTTCTCGGTCTTGCATTAATCATTCAGTTAATATTATTTGTTTAAATTTTTATCAACTGTCACCTACTTGGAAAACGTCAGATTTTAAGAAAAAAGACTTTTCTGCTATTAGGTTGATAACGTAGCGTTTAGATCAGAGGCTCCCAATCTTTTATGAACCCCCACCTCTTTTATAAGGAAAAAAGTCAATGCCGCTCTGTAGTTCATAATGGCTAATTTTATTTAGAATATTAATATAATTTTGCATATAATCCGTACCTACTTAACTTATCTGTTATTTTATCTAATGAAAATCATAAAGCCCCCATAGAAGGCTCTAGCGCTCACTGAGGGGTGTTACTTTCCCGTTGAGAATTTATGGTTTAGACTGCATCATTGTATGTTTTAAATTATTTATTTATTATAGTTTTTATATTTATATGCGTTATCATTTTTTGATCATATTTGTTTTAGAAAACAAGATTTGTCCGAGAAAATACGAAAGCAGCCGAAATAGTGCAAAATTACTTCGCGCATCCCATCTACAAAATGCTAACCCTTTAATGCCAGAGGAAGAGTATTAGTCTTGCTCCGTTTTAAGGGAGTTAAATAATCACCCTCCGGTTGTGTGTGGAGCCTTCAGGGAGTTGCTGTGTGTACAGACAGAAATAGCACCCTCTACAACAGGACTTGACAACATTTCAACAACAAGTCTATCCCATAAGAATAAATCAAATGTGAGTACTACTATTGGCTTATTAAAAACGCTAAACATTTAATAAAAGAAACCAACCGAAATGAGACTTATTATATATGAATAATATCAAAATCAATTAAATCGCTTTTTTTGTGTAAATAAACAGAGAACAAATTTACCACTATTATAAAAATAAAAAACTAAATTCAATTAATTAGAAACGAAAATACAGCGTAGAAACAAGACTCAGGAGGGATCGAATTCGCAACCTTCGGACTGTTAGCATGACGCTCTAGCCAACTGAGTTAAGCGGCCATTTGCTCGATGGTCCGTATACCCCCTGCATACTTCATTTAACAATTTACTTGTTGTCACCTGAGTTAACAACTCCTCTGTACTAGTACCGCGGGTTTTTCTTCCCGGCACGTTTTTTCCTTATATGTCTAAAGACTTCAATAAATTCAAAATTAAAATTCATATAATATAACATTTTTTGTGCTATGTGTACATTCTCCTAACGCTATCATGAACTTTCCCCATACAAAAAAGGTGCGTGAAATTATACAAAAAATTAACTTCAAATATTTGAAAACAGTTTTAAAATTTTATTTTATAATCAATCCATTGAGTAATCAAAAACGCGATATTATAATTTCCGCTGGATGGCACTTAAGAGGGTATTCTTATGTGAACGCATAAATTTTACCTTTTTTTAGGGAATTTTTTTTAGACGACAATAACATTCAATCATTTTAATTTTTTTATATGTTTTTGTTTGTATAAAAAAAAAATTTTCTCTTATTTTACATTTTTTATATATATATTTTTTTTAATTAAATTAGACACTAAAAAAAAGCAAGTCACTGGTAATGGTAATAGCGGCTGTTCATGTTGTCTGAAATAAAAAAATCGAATGGATCATTGTTCAGTAGGGATGTCGCTATCGTCCGTACCAAAATTAATCAATTTCATTAAAAAAAAAATGGCGGACTGTAGAAAAAAAGTTTGTGTTTTTTGTTAATTTTTTTGTTAAAAAACGTTTAAAAAAGTAAGAAAATATTTTCGAAAATAAGCTATTTTGGTACGGACGATAACCATTAATGAGTAGAAGAACATATATAAATTTCAAAGCAATCGGTTGAATACTTTTTTTTTAGGACCATGACAGTTTTATAAAATAATGTTTCCAGATAAATGCGTTTAAAGTTTCAAGAGCCAAGTCGCTTATACGGCTCGTCGGCGACTATGAGTTGTAATTTATTTAAAACTAGGAATTTCGGTCTCTATTTTTCACAGCATATTTTCGATAGGTTTTACTATTGAAATATGAAAAAAAAATCGATTTTTCGAAGTGGTCACATGAGAATACCCCCTTAAAAGAACTCCTTGTAATCAAAGGTAATATTCGTCTAGTATACTAGACTAAACGAATATTGCCTTTGATTACAAATAGTTCTTTTAAGTGCCATCCAGCGGAAATTATAATATCGCGTTTTTCCAGATGACCAAAAGAATTATAACTTTAAAATTTGTTTGCCATGACTATCAGAGAGATAAAGTTAGCAGCACCTATAAGCTTTAAAAGCGGCTCTTGTATAACAGTCGAAGCTTTTCTATAGCAAAGTCGGGCTCTCAGCTCTTGCAACCCTTTCTTCCTTCTCTCCGAGCTTACTCTATACACGTACTCACGGTATCCAGGGCTGTACTCAAACCGTGGCGAATTTCGTTACAGAAAATGTGTGACAGTTATTTTATGGCGTAAGCAAAACAAAACTTTAGAACAAACATATACTTTAGGATTATTTTTACACCATATGAATACAGGAGCTACATAATACAATTCAAAAATTTCCAGCCAAGAACCATTTCAACTTCAAAAAAATTGATATTTTATATATAATTAATAAATAAAATAAAATTTTGGTTGACGCGTGACATGACGAGGTTAACAATTTGTAATAAATATTATGGAATTTGTTATTCGTGTGCATGGTTACATAAAATATGGTTTTACATTAACCAAAAAACACCGTTTTCGTAGTAATTAATGACCAATATAAGCCCACAATTATTGCGATGATGTACAACTTTCCATGACAGAAGAAATAACCAGTTGCGATCTTCTAAGTAGAAATATAATCACTAATGAGTTAGGAATTTCTTAGTAATTTCAATCACAAACCGGTTTCGCTTGTTTAGAGTAGCTACATGTACACACGGCCTAAGTATATTTGGACGTTTTATACGAGTACACCCCTGTTTCCAGCGGCAGTGCCAACTGGCAGCTTAAGATAAATGTCATTCTTCTCGCCTCATTAGGCGACTTACATTGCGTCACTTGGAAGAAACGAGACTATACCTGCTTGCGCTCTGACGCGCCTTGGATTCATCTTCTTCTTAGATTTAAAAAAGTCTTATTATTGGACAGTACTTTGTCACAAACTGATACAATCGGATTAACTCAAGTTTTTATGCTGATGCAATTGTTTTTATTGTCTGCCCAATAACTTAAAAGCTATGTCTTAAAAATGTCGACAAAATTAAAACAAATGCTAGACATCTGTTACGTAACATTTTTTTATAATTTATGCCAAATATGGAAAGTGCAAGGGAAAGACACTGATCTGTGTCCCAAAAAACGAGTATATATATTTTTTATCAGTTTAACTACCAGAGAACCGCGAGAACCGAACACAAAGTAATTGTAATCTAAAACCGAGAAAATGTCACAAGTAAAAAATAAATGCAAATTTCAGTTATACCTACTTACAAAAATTTTATTTTAACGAAAGTTTAAATTGTGGCGCTTTCACAAACTACGATTGTGACTGACTTATGAGATTCGAGCTTCTTATTGCGGCTCGCGGACATAAGTCTCCTTCTCTCTAATCGTCATAGTGCAAGGGACAAAAACTCAAGTAGTGTAGAAAATATTCGCAATTAGATAAGAAACATCATACATCTGAGTATCATTCTAAAAAAATATTTTCGAACTCCTTTTGAACTGTAAAACTTCTTGGCTTCCTGGCTTATACGCCGTGGTCCATTGATATTTTTACCTGACGTGAAAGCCTACACACTCCCTTTTAAACTGTCAATAAAGTTAAAATAATTTCCGTTACGAAGTATCAGTACTGTATTTTTAGCAGGTTAAAAAAATGATAAGAACGAGTACAAAGCTCAAATACCTTTTGTGACTTTTAAAATGAAGTCGGTTAAAAATTGAACGATATTTTTACGCAATATTTATTTGTACATATTCTGTAATCTCCAAAGACTACAGAGTCATTACAGCATAACAAAGTAACAGTGAAAGCTTGACGTCTTAAACGTGTTTAAATTCTCCAAGGGGACAGAACTTGCGGAGATTATTTTTACGACACGGCTGTCTTGTTTGCCCGATTTAAGACACAGGGAGCGGCATCCCGCCTCTTCTCTTGTTTATCTACTTTTTCTGTTCGTTCGTTAGTTTAATTGCGTGTTGATTATTTCTTACGCCCGAATGAATTTGCAGTTTTATTTCACGCATTCGCTAGACTCAAGTCTGGCTTTAGCGTCTTGTAGTCAGACTTATAGTGGATAAAAACTTTGCTTATAGAATTTTATAGCTAGGGATACATTATTAGACATCGAAAATGATTTTATCACTATATAAAAATGAGAAAGATTATTAAAAAAACTGGCCAAGTGCGAGTTGGAAGGGTTCCGTACCAGCGTACAATATTTTTTAACTTTACTTTATTTTTTATTATTTGTTGTTATAACGGCCATAGTAATACACACTAAGGCGCAGAAATGCCTGAATTAATAGCTGATAAGAGATTCTATTTTGACGCTCATAAAAAATATTTTTTTTTGTGATGTAACTATACAAAACGATTTTCGGATATTTTCCCTTTACTTTACAGTTTACATGATTCTAGGTCAACGGGAAGTACCCTATATAGGTTCTGATTCCCTTGCGAATGTCAAAATATGCAGCATAGACGGCCGTATCTTTTGGTTGCGTTGAGTTAAAAGTTTAATTTTTCCACAGCTCCAAGGGATTACATGACCTTGATATTAATTTCAACTTGATACCTTCACGCGTTCCTGAGAAAAAGGGTCTTGACAGACAGATGGACGGACGGACAACGAAGTGATCCTATAAGGGTCCTTTTTTCCTTTTGAGGTACGGAACCCTAAAAATTATATATTAAAATTATTCATCTTTAAAGTTCAATTCCAGATATATGTTATAATAGAAAACAGTATCAATTACCCATGATACTGTTTTCTATTAAAATTATTTTATAAAAAATCCTAGAGCAAATCTTTTAAATTCCTTAGGGCTATTGGATTCATAGAGCAGTTTTCAGATGAAGGACTGAAATTCTAATAGGTTATTTATAGATATCTCGTACATTCTACTATTTTTTAGTGTATTTGCCATATGGCAACATACACTATTGGCGTCGGTCGGATGGCGGGACCTAGGGGTCGGACCAAAATTTCTCGACGTTTCATAACCTCCTAAACACTTTGCCACCATTTTTAAAAATGTTTATATATATGTATATATATATATACAGGGTGTCCCATAAGTCGACGTCCAAACGAAGTGAGGTGATGGGGGAGGTCATTTCCTATCAAAATAACCATAAATGTGGTTATCCAATTGTTTACGGTTCGAAAGTTATTTCAATTTTTGTATTTTTCTCTGAAATCGTGTAGTGCTTATACTAAAAAATTAATTTAAAAAAATCTATGAGTTGTTTGGTTGATTTTTTTTTTTAATAGGATCCTGAAGGGTCTGCCTTTCCAAAAAAAAATAATTTTTATGAGCTCTGTTATCATCTGTCAAATAAAAAAAATGGTTTTGTAAACACTTTTCGGTGGCAAGAAAAATATATTTGATTTTAAATTCACGTTGACAGAAAAAAAGTGTTATAAAAAAAATTGACCAATTATCAGAAAAACTTGTCCATTTAATAGAGATTCTAACGCGGTATAGTACAACTCGTTATTCATGACAGTTTTTTTTTATAACAATTTTTTTACATGCAAGTCGTGTTTGTTAAAAAATACATTTTCGAAAATTTCAAAATCTAAGTTGGCTGGAACGACTTAAACAAATTAATACGTTCCTCTTTCATTCACTACTTCTAATGTATGCTCGCTATTCGTTTTATTACTAGTAAACCTCCGACTTAACTTTTCATTTTGTACTTTGTTATTTGGACCTGCGCTTGGTAATTTGAACTTCGATCCTGTTTGTGATTTGGACTCTCTTCAAGTTGGACGCATCAAAATGGTTTATTCCCATCTGGAGTATGCAGAAATGCACTATGTCTACGGGTTTTGTGACGAGAATGCTCGGGCTGCTGCAAGAGAATATCGGGCACGATATCCCAACCAAGAACACTCAGTTTTTTTATAACATTTTGTGGGGTGACGAATCGAGCTTTCGAAGGACGGGAGTATTCAACATCCATAATTTTCACTCTTGGGATTATGTAAACTCTAGAGCTATAAGAAACGACCATTTTCAACATCAGTTTGGGGTCAACATGTGGGCGGGAATTGTTGAAGGTAAAATGATTGGGCCCCTTGAGCTACCCAGAAGGATCGGGGGCGATGAATATCTTTATTTTTTGCAAAATGATTTGGGCGGCTTACTGGAACACGTGTCGCTAGAAACACGCCGAAACATGTGGTTGCAGCACGATGGGGCTCCTTGTCACTATGCTCTAGTAGTGAGACGATACCTCAACACCGAATACACAAATCGCTGGATTGGAAGGGAAGGAACCATCCAGTGGCCACCGCGGTCACCTGACCTAAACCCCCTAGACTTCTTTTTATGGGGTTATTTCAAAGAACTGGTCTACGCGACAGAAAACCAAAACGAACATCAGCTGCGGCAAAAAATAAGAATTGCGACCAATACAATACAAAATAACGAACGGGCGTTTCGACTAATTTCGAACATTTGTTGTAACTTTAAATAAAATTTGGTTCATTTGTGTTAGACCAGCCAACTTAGATTTTGAAATTTTCGAAAATGTATTTTTTAACAAACACGACTTGCATGTAAAAAAATTGTTATAAAAAAAAACTGTCATGAATAACGAGTTGCACTATACCGCGTTAGAATCTCTATTAAATGGACAAGTTTTTCTGATAATTGGTCAATTTTTTTTATGACACTTTTTTTCTGTCAACGTGAATTTAAAATCAAATATATTTTTCTTGCCACCGAAAAGTGTTTACAAAACCATTTTTTTTATTTGACAGATGATAACAGAGCTCATGAAAATTATTTTTTTTGGAAAGGCAGACCCTTCAGAATCCTATTAAAAAAAAAATCAACCAAACAACTCATAGATTTTTTTAAATTAATTTTTTAGTATAAGCACTACACGATTTCAGAGAAAAATACAAAAATTGAAATAACTTTCGAACCGTAAACAATTGGATAATCACATTTATGGTTATTTTGATAGGAAATGACCTCCCCCATCACCTCTCTTAGTTTGGACGTCGACTTATGGGACACCCTGTATATATATATATATATATATAGGTATATATGTGTGCGGGCTATAACTTTCGAAGAAGTTAATTTATTTTAACGAAATTTGGCACACATGTTGGAATCCATCACCGCACGAAGCCTATTTAAAATGGGCCCAATCGGGCCATTTTATGGGTAGTTTTTAGGGGTTGAAAAATGTTTTTGGGGCCCAAAATAGCGAAAAAATTCTCCGAATCGTTTCAAAATTGAAATTTAACCATACGGTAGTAATTAAAAAGTGTCCCTAAAATTTTAATAAAATCGGCCCGACAGGACCGGACTTACAAATTTTATGAAAACACTAGTTTGCAGATAGTGAATTATTTACTGAAAGTTGTATAATATAATTTGGTATAGTGGTTTGATTGATAATAATATTGAAATTAAGAAAAAAAATGTTGTTTTAAGGGGTGCATTAAGGGGTCAAATTTTTTATTTTGCCCAAAAACCAACTTAAGTTCGCATAATAAAGCCACACTACTTGTATAAGCAAATACACTATATTGTCGGCAGGGTTTTGGCACTGCGACCCGGGTTTTTATTTTTAATTTTGCGCGTGTACTTTTCAAGTAACTAATTATTAAAAATGTAATTTGTAACACAATGATAATCGAGACACCTTAGCGGAAGTTTACATAAAAATAAAATAAAACCAAATTTGCTCCCGACAAAATTTTCAAAATTTGGCTCTTTTAGATAACGTAAAAATTAAAATGAACAAAAATTCACGTGTCGTTTTGGAGAAATATTACTTAAAAATTGTCGGAACAACTGTCAAATGTCATTAAATGTTCCACTTATGTCCACTTTCAGATAAGATTTCCAGCTTTAAATCTAAATTTAAAACTGAAAGTCGTGATAGAACATGGTGTTAATGTCGTTCAAAAGACAACAAGACGAGAGAGATTTTTGACATTGTATTTCCAACTAAAATTAAACAATAACCATAATGCAACAAAAACTACACATCTCGTTGGTACAACAATTAAGTTTGGCAGTTAACGTCGCAACGGCGTCTAAATCAATTATTGTTAGCTAGGTAGAGAGACGCTATGCCGTCGGTACAAACATCCCGTAGAGATATGAGGAGCGGCGTGGAGGTGGAAGGGGGGACATACATATCATAGCCGTATAGCGACGCATCCCGACAGACCTTGTCTAACACAGTTACCGCCGATAATTCAATTATCACTATTTCCTAATAACGTTACGGAAGATGCCGGAACCCTTTCCACCACGCTGTTTGCAATACGCGCACCACCAGGTCTTTCCACTATCGCGAATGAATTTTAACTCGTATACAAATAATAACAATGCAGTATTGAAGTGACTGGTCCCTCAGATTGTAAAACATACTCGCGGAAAATTTTGAACTGTGGTCGCAAAATTTATTTTATTGCTGTTTTTATTAGCTGTGGTTAAGAACTAAGCTTTACAAAATTTGGTTTGCTCCTTAAAAATTTCAAAAGGCACATATTTTTTCTTTAAAAATCGAATAAAATAATATTCGTCCATATTTCTTTACAACACGTCACGAGATTTCGAATTACGGAATTTGAAGTTTTTTTTTTTACAAACTGTTGATCAATAATTTTTTCAAAAATATTTTTTTCTATACAAATTTTGTTATAAAACTTATGCTAATTTTTTCGTTTTTATCTGATTGTAAATCGTGTATTTAGATCAAATAAACTGTAAAAACATAACTAAAAGAAATATGGGAAGAATGGTGCATATTTTTGAGGGCAATTAACATCGAAGATTGAATAAGATTTTTCATAGAAATTAGATTTCCGAAACGTAAGTGAATTTTACAACTGCTAATAAGATAGAGCTATTCAGGTGAAAGAGAAAGTATATTAAACAGCTGGGAAACAGTCACCTTAATCTATATATTTGTGAGATAGACGAATTATAAAAATGAACTTTTTCTACATGAATACAAATATATTTTGGCATTTCATTTTTACACCGAGAGATGGTGTTACTGTGCTCATTTTTACATAATATATTGTCATCATTGTACTAAGCGACGACGGTGATGTCCGTGACTCATCTCCTTAAAAAAGAACTACATTTAAACTATTTTTAGTATTCTCTAGAAAGGACGCCGAACATTTACAAAAAACAAAGAGACACACACGATCAAAGTGAAACTTCTTATCTATGAGTTAGTTTGAGACTTTTTTAATTTTATTTTTATTTTCCATTTATTTTTTACAGTAGATAATAAAATGCCGTTGTTTACATTGCATTTTATGGCTTCGTGTCGTTTGTTTCATACAATTTACTTTCCAAATCGTCGAGAGTGTCGCATAAGACGTTTCACTTCAAAAAGACGTTACTTGTTAATTTTGCAATACACGACACATGGAAAGAATATTTCTGGAACTCCCTGTGTATTCTACAAGACATTCAGTATAGATAAAGTAACCAAGGTCCATCTTGTACCCAAAATGCAACATAGCGTCCAGCTATAACTCAATTACACTCACCTCTACCCTTCATTTCATGCTACTACAATGTCGGGGTGCTTGAGATTGTATGCTTTCAAAACCCTCTACGTGTTGACATATTATATTATTACCTAACATATGTATTAAATCAGACAGAAGCTTGTTTAAACATAACGTAATCCTATAATAATCGTCGGTCAATTTACAAACTGCTGTAACGCAAAAAATGCCAACCAATTGAGAGAGCTTTAAAAAAAAGTCCAGCTGCAAAAATACTGACGCTTAAAGCTCTGGTTTCTTAAGCCAGCGGTACTGGATATAGCTACCGTAACATGACGATGACGAGTGAATTGAAGTAAATATGGATGCCGTATTTTTACGTTACGGTGGAGCCTCCGCTACCGAGAAAACCCCATCTATTTGTTTCTATATGCACACTTTTTTTGTAACGTCATTCACCGTCATTTTACGGTCGCTGGCTTAGGAAATCAGATCTTAAGAGCGACAGATATCCGTTGCATTCTTCATCTCAAGTTGGTTTAGCTCTTCTGATGCTGTTTTTAATGTTAAATGGTTCGGGTGAACCCCAAAATGAAGAATCACACAACAGAGATCCTACAGCCAAAAAATAAAAAAATCCTAGAATAACAACTTTTTAAAAAAATATATAAATCATGTAATCAAAACTTTTTTTTCAAAAAATTCGCCTGTAGAGTTTGTGGTGTGATTCTTGAGGTTTTATTTGGCGTTTACCCGAAACTTTTAGCTTTAAAAATAGCATCGGGAAAGTAATAACTCTTTTTAGGCCACGAGAAAAAATTTGAGATGAAGGTGAAATTGTTTTATAAAGAGAGTGGCGAGGCAGAGAAAGTTTATAGGTTGAGCGTCTATAATCTACTATCTTTCTCTCCCTCGTCATCCTCTTTGTACTACTCTAGCATACTCTCTTAACTCTAGACATAAGAATATAATAAATAAAATAAAGATTTTGTTAATAATAAATACGCATAATATTATGTAATTTGCTTTGCATTTTTATGGTTACTTATTGTAGTTAACCAAAGCATGCGTATCAGCTAGCTTAGCTGACAGAAAAAACTGGTTTGTTTTTTGAGTGATTGTGAAGTTTGAGGGAAAGCCAGTTTCATTGTACTATAATCGAACAAGAAAAAAAAACGGAATCGACCGGGATAAAAATTAGTATTAATCCGAGTCACAAATTTCACGCACGCAAAATTTCATTCAGATCCGTAACGCTGTTGAGACGTGATTGGGTACAATATTAGAATATTTTTGACAGAAGTATTGGTATAAAATAATACGAAACATTTCAATACCTACTGAATATTTTTGGCTTATATATATTTTTTTCTGAATATACTCGTGACTTTGTTATTCGTGATTGGGTAATAGAAAAACAGAAGAACGCCATAGGCACACAATCATACAATATAATAATAATATATATATTATACAGTGTGTACATTGTACATGCATACAGTCTGGTTAATTCTAAACTTTCCTACTAATATAATAAAAGTGAAACGAATTGCCTGTTTCTTTGTCTTTGGTTCACGTTTAAACGGCTGAACGAATTTCAATTAAATTTTGAACACTACACGTAAAATACAATCTGAATAAACAATTTTATTTATCACTATTAACAATATTATAACACGAGTCGCGCTAATGTATGTATACAATAAACTCGAGAACTTGTGAACCGATTTCGATGATAATTTCAGTAAAGTATAAAAAAGTTCATCAGTTTAAATATACGCTATAATGAATTAAAATCAATCCATTAGTTATCTTTGCGCACATATCTCCTATAAAATAGCTGATTTTCACATCACAATAAATACATTTTTAATATTTTTGACAGCCGTATGTATAGGTACATGCAATCGATTTGGGTTGTTCACGAAAACTACGCCTGTTTTGCTGTCTCTGTTGCTCATATACTATTAAATGGTAACTAACAGGCTGCTTTTGAAAATTACTATTGGATATTTGTTTTAGTCCAAACCAAAAGGAAATATTTTATAAGAGGCGTATTCAAAAAAATAATCATATAGTGTAACTACATGTTTAGTGTAATATCTAGACATTTCTTGAAACAGACGTGACCTAGTTTCGTTAAATAATAGTGTATGGATGACGTCATCCAGTGGACTGTCAATTGCTATAAAATGTTACACGGTCTTCCATTCATTAACGAGTTGACCCGTGTATCTAATGACCTTGGGCTACGACATGATTTTTTGAAACATTAATATTCGGACAGCTTGTAAGCGATGGGAGTCGTGCGTCGGGAGTGACATACGTGCAGGGGACCGGGAACAATTTGTAGACGGAAGGGTGTCATTAGTTAGGTGTCTGAAACACGCGCGCCGCTACTGATTACTCTAACGTTAGGCTTGTTCCGCCCGTCACCGACACCCGTACCTTCCACCACCGCCCGACCCGTTTCTTACGCCATGCATACGATGCCACCATCTCGTCTTTATTATACAGTACGCGCTGAACAGCATTTCATATTGGCTAACACATTTCTTATACCACCAAAAAAGTGTCTGTGTAACCTGTACGCGTAGTTGAAGTAAACCATGTAAATAATACATATATACTAATACAAACAATTAAAGGATCAAAAAAAAAATACAAAATTTTAGCGATTTTTCAAATGACTGTATCTTCGAAAAAAGTGGTCGTATCGGAGTAAAAAAAAAACAATTTGAAGCTTGAAGTCTAGTTTTGAGATCTTTTAAGGAAAAAAATTTTCTAGTTATAGGTAGTATGCAATCCTAAAGGATACTATGACAAAAAAAATCGAAATTTTTTTGGTTCTTTTTTTTCGGTCCACGGACTTGGAAAACATTTTTCCGACTAAGCCACTGCATGGACTGGATTTCTTGTTCATTCAGTTTCAATTTGCTTTTTTTTACCTTGATACGACCACTTCTCGCTGAGATATCAAACTCTGAATGAAAAGAATCGTTTTGGCATTAGGTTTACAGTTCTTTTTTTATGTGGGTACTGTATAGGTCTAGATCAAAAAATGACGAAAACTGAATATTCGTTCTAGGAATCTTTAAAACTGTACAATTACAAAGCTACGATTTTATTTATTTGTAGTCATTTAACCATTTTCTCTATAATTCGTCATTCGTATAAAAAATAACTCTCGCAGTATGTGGATTTTGTAATCCGTTGCTATATATTATACATAAAGATTTTTTATGTACCGCATAGATGTACTATACTGCATAAACGTCACAAGATTTTCGGTACACAAATTCACAAAACGCGCCTAAAGAAGTTTTTCTTCAAAAACAACGAGACCCGTTACTCACAAGAGTGGTGCGAGCATTCAGATTACACCATGGCAACATAAAACCTCAAAAAATTATAACCGGCCAAGGAGGCTAGAATATAGTACTGTAGAGCTTGTTAAACTGCCCGCCGCAACGTTACTTCCGTGACATTTTATCGTCATTACAGCAAAAAAAAATGGGTTGGGAAAACATTAAACACATTACGTTAAAGAGGAAATGATTCAACAGCAGGAAATTATAAGAGAAACATTGAGCGCTAGAAAGGAAGGTTCAATTGCATACATATACACACTTGCATATATGTATTTATTGTTTACATGTTATGTAAATGTGTTTATTCTGTTTAGTGTCAGCATCATTTCAGCTGTACAGTAAATAATTTCGAAAGAACTTTCACTTCTCCGTTTTATTTTTGAAAAATGTATAATAGATATAAAAAATATATGCGCTTTTTTGGCGATAGCTTTTAAGAAATCTAGTTGAATCAATCGAGCTGTGTGCAATCAGACAGCACACCTATTTGCACGAGCTTCCTGAGGAATACGCGCGTCCTTGGAACGTGTGTCATGTTTAAGACTTAAGAGCTTAAAAGCTCTGCTATGGAACGTTCCTCTACAGGGATATGTGATGTCGACTATCATTTTCCGTTCATAATGAAGATAGTTTAAGCAACACCTCTGAAGCTAAGGCTACGCCTTATAGCCTTGGAAACGAAATGGAAATCATACCATTAGCATCTCATGTTTATATTAACTTTGCCTTGTGTAAAAACGAGCGGTTGAAACGAGCCTTGATATTTGTATTCCTAAAGTATTAAAAACTTTTTTTCACTACCCCCTATAAAATAGCTGCTAGTGCAGTAAAGTAAAACAAAACTGGTAGCGCTATACCAACGTCTCATTTGGCAGACCAGCCGCACATTTCGTCGGCTCTTGCCGACTTGACGCTTCCCTCTCTACTACACTACACACTCACTGCTTTTCTTGTGTGTCAGTGCGTCTGTGTATTTCAACGAATTTAAACAAGCGGAGCGTCGTTGCAGTGTTTATTAATTAAAAAAAAAAACGCCTCGGACATTATGTTATGCGCCGTGCAGGAATTTCAACTTTCTGCCCTTACGGTGTACTATACTTTTGTTAAAGAATAATAAGAAAACAGAACGCCATTTGCATTAAAAGATAACAAAAATTTAAATTCGCCTCTGCACTTTCACATATAAATTATATAAATGGCTTACAGCCCACGTTTCTAGCCAATGTTTGATAGTGAAGCACGATGGTCAATTACGTAATTCACACCACGTTCAGACATCTAGCAGCGGTCAGCTGAACTATGTGTACACGTGTTATGTAACGCCTCATCAGAGGGTGGTTCTTGCTATTGTTGATCGGTCCAAATATTCAGAACACTAATTAAAATCTGTGTTAAACTGTGAACGTTTGAATTCGTACACACAAAGTCTAGAGTTAAAATTAAATCAAGATCAATTGTGTGTCTGTTTCTAGAGAAATCCGTGATAGAAAGAAATTTAAAATAAGATTAAATTTGATTATTCTACGACTCAGAAATAGCTGATAGTGAGTCATCTTTATAGTGCTCTTTGCTTAATGGAGCGGCGAAAATAATATAAAACATATCCGTTCCACACACAAAAACTATGCCGCTCAGTTTTGCATTTATAGTTTGTCGAACCTAAACATGTCAACCGGAAAGGGGTTTCCCCAAGATTTCACAAAATATTTCCAAAATTCTGTAATACTGCATTCAGCACGATTTAACCCTTTTAACGTAAATACAAATTATCGATTTTTTTAAAGTTGATGTCGATTCTTTCTTTAAAATTGTTGAGCCATCCTACACTGGCCTTGAATTGATATTTCCTATTTTGACAAACTCCTCAGCTTTGCTTGTGACCGGAATTCTCAAATCACGAGCCTATTTAACCACTTCACTGCTCACTCATCAAATTCCGAGCAGTCGGGACCTCGGTTATTTCTATATTTATTGTGAACGTATCATGGAATAAGTCATAGGCATTCTAAAATAAATAAAGACCTTCGTCACATCTCAATTCACGAATCAACTCTTGGCAACTTCCTGTAGAAAATATCTCTACCAAGATTGAGTGCACCCAATATTTTCTTGTTGTAAATATTCATAAGCTGTCCAATTCCCTACGATTCCAACTTCATTAAAATTATGGACACGAATTTACCAACATTCATTATTACATTGCTCAATTAGAAAAAATTATTTTTTTCCACTATCACAACAATGAATATTTACAATTTAACAATTTAACAATTATATAGCTCGTTCTGAAGCATTACAGAATTAACATATTCTTATAAATATTTTCTTTTCTTCACTTTTTTCATTATTTTTTGTTTAAAAAGTGCCAAATTGCAGCAAGAACTTCATTGTCGTCCATCATGTACGGTCGTTTCTTTAAAAAGTGAGGTCAAGTCAACGAAGCGACGGAATTGTTTCGTGTAGTGTAAATGGGAGGTGTCCGGCATCGGATTAAAAATCGTTCCGGCGTCCAGATAATCTGAACGAGCTCCAACTGACTTATAACTTCTTCTGTGTTCGTTAATGAGTTGCGCACTTTAATAGAACAGTCGGTATATATGACGTAGTACACACAATATATTATACAATATGCGAGCTTTGAAAGGTCGGTTGCTGATCGCATAAGCGGATTTAAATTTCTGTTCAAACCATTGAAATATTTTGTCTCTAGTGTGGTACGATGCGGTTACCATAGAAATAACATTAACTTTATAACACTATCATCAGTGAACGGACAATGAAAAACTGATGTATCTTAGAGTTCCGAGACTGCTCCTATAAGGGTTCCGTGTTTTCATTAGATGTACGGAGACCTATAAATGGAACCCTTATGGTGACATTTCACGATTCGTCCGTCTATCTAGTCGCAAGGAAGCTATACTTCAAACTATGACACTAGATCCCGCTGCCTCGCATGGGAGATCTAGTTCCATTATTTAAAGACTGCCCCCCCAGGTCTCTGTAACTTCTGAACGATTAGCCGTAGGGAATTATTGTTTGGTCAGTTCCACAAAAAATTCATTTAACCAACATACAAAACGAAAAAGTTTAAATGTCAAATTCTTTCTTTTTTTTTGCTGTGTTGTTCTTAAGTTCGATTAATGCATACTCATACGGCCCAATACAAGAACTTAAACCACACACTCTATAAAAAAATGTGTCTTCTACGGTCATAATACGCCTCATGTTAACGTGCTCAGAGCGTATGACTCTAAATTGTATCTTGTGCAATTTTGATTGACAAAGTCCAACTACGATGGCGCGGAATCATTAGCCGTTGCGATCAACTTCACACAATAAATACACCAAATTCGATACGCCGCTCAATGCAAATACGGGCAAAACTTAATCCGAGTTTTAGAGGTTTATGTGATAGCAAACTCGATATTTGGTGAACCATTTGTTGCATTTGTCTATCGTTAGCCTATCTTTAATTTGATGACTTGCATAACCTGTCCCGTTAATAATATTGTTTTTAAAATATATAATATTTACTGGCTGTTGGATCAATGTCTCTATATGAATTCAATATTGAAAATATTACAAAAAAAATTTTAAAAATAAGCTTTTATTAGTATATAATATAGGGTTATACTAATATACTAAAAAAGAAAAAATAATTTTTAATAAAGCATAAGTCGTGACTAATGAACTGTTGTACAGTTTACAACCCACGCTTTTAATATTATGAATATAAATTATTAAAAATATTTTTTTTGTGTTTAGTACATTACAATAAAAGCTAATCGTAAAGAATTTTTTTAGTATAGCAAATTTTTTACAAAAGATGATATTTAATAGCACAATAGAAAAGAAATTAATCCATTAAATTAATCGATAGTATACAGAATTAAGTATAAAAATGGCAAACAAAGTAAAGCTGGCAAATCTACAGAGTGATATTAATTTAAAATAAAAATGGAAGTCGCTGAAAGTTCTCTGTCAAAAAAGTCAGTGTTTTAAATAATTTTTTATTCGGCTTACAAAAATCGGTAATGCTTTTATCAACTTTATAAATATCTCACACACAAAATTCATGGCTAATAGATAATATGAAAGTTATTGATCTTAAAAAGGAATATATAATAGATCCTCGGGATTACCGCAATATAGCTGTTTGTCTTTTAATGGCTCCTAAAAGGAAATGAATTAAATAAAAGAATTTTACCGCTTAACTTGAACGGCAAGTTGCCAGCCAAGTGTTCAGGCACGAATGGTCGCGGACCAAACGGAAACGGGTGGAATCCCTGATGTCTCGTTTTGGATCTGGGTTCTCTGGGTCCATCCACAGTCACTTTGATCGCTTTACTGTAGGTTGCCACCTGAGGCGGACTTGTCGATACTATTATTGTCAAAGTAAAACTCTTCCCTGAAACAAAAACAATCGTCCATTAAAAAACAATTCACTTTTAGTCAAAAAATAAATACAGTAATGAATATAATCTGAAATGTTTTCGACGAATACAGATAGCTTTAGATACTGCGGTGAAGTGACGGTAACTCTTATTGAAGCCAACATTGTAATTCATGATAGCGGCGCTGCAATCATGTAAGACATATAAAACGTGTTATGAAACGCACATTTTTAATTTTTAACCGACTTCAAAAAAAAGAAGGAGGTTATTCGTCGGAATCTTTTTTTTTTATTTTTTATGTATGTTCCCCGATTACTCAAAGACGCCTGAACCGATTTGGAAAATTCTTTCTTTGTTTGAAAGGGTATACATCCCAAGTGGTCTCATATAGTTTTCATTAAAATCGATTCATCCGTTTTTAAATAAACATATTTTTTAATGTATGCTACCTCATATCTCCAACATTTGTAAAACGATTATGGTGATTCCTTTCTTATTTAGGTAATAGGGCACATCTTCAGGGTGATCCCACATAAATTTTACTTAAATCGGTTCAGTAGTTTTTAAAAATGTGTGAAATCAAATCCACCACTAAAAAGTCAAAAATAAAAAACTTAAAAAAAAATATTAACCTCCTTAAAAAAATCACTAAAAAGATGAAAATAATGAAATTTTGAGGTCGGAGCTAATTTCATTACAAAAAAAATCACATGAAATTTTGAGGTCGGCGCCTATTTAATAAAAGTAGATAATATCTATATAATTAAAAGTTTTTGTAATGAAATTAGCTCCGACCTCAAAATTTCATTATTTTCATCTTTTTAGTGATTTTTTTAAAGGAGGTTAATATTTTTTTATATAATAATATTTTTTATGTTTAGACACTATCTTTGGATTACGCATTTTCTATGATCTTTAATCTCTGTTCAATACAATTATTTTTTTGTCTTACTCTGCCTTCCTGATTACAGCGCCACTATCATGAACTTAAGGGGGGAGCCTGCTTTAGAGGCTTCAAAAAATCTATTTTTTTGAGGAATTTTTAGGGATATATTTAATTGAAACGATACTTTCAGGTTTTATTGTTATATATTTCAACATTTTTCTCAAATTTTTTCATTAAAATATATGTCATAATATGCCGGGTACAAGCATTTCGCCGAGGCGCCTCGAGCGTGCATGTGTCGTGTGGCGAGAAAGATGCAGGTCACAATTTCCATCTGAAACAAAAAAACCAAAACAAATTTATATTTTCAATAGTATAGATTCTAGTTAAACCTAAAAAATCTAAAAAAAAGTGAGAAATTCAACAATTTTTCGCAACTTAAAAAAAAAATTATTTTTTTGGAAAAAAAATTTCACTTTAGATTGTTTAAAAAGTGGGTTAATTATAACTTTTTTTAAGGTTTTTTTAGGTTCAACTAGAAGAGAATTTAATCCTGAATACAATCAATTTTGTCTCGTTTCGATAGGACGTTAAATTTTTTTCCTATCTTTCCCGCCAATTAGGAAAAATCGAAAAAATGAAAAACCGAGAAATCGCGCGTCGAAGTTTTCGTTTATAAAAAATCGTACTTACCGCAATAATGTGCTAATCAGCGATTCCTGGTCCACAGAGTTGCCCTTCAGTCTCGAAAGACTATTAGTCCCTTTGGATACGTACAATAGTTACAATGGGTACAATACATACAATAGATTTAGGGACTGAGCGCAGGCACTCCGAGCGATCCGGCCGCTCGACCTGCTCGACGCTTGCTCACTATTTCTTCTGTAACTCCGAAAATAATTTGAATTTGTTTCTGAAATTTTAGGGATATATTCTTGGATAGTTTGGGAAGACATTTATGCAAAAAAAAAATAATCGATTTTTTGAAGCCTCTAAAGCAGGCTCCCCCCTTAAATTGTATCTTCAATAAGCGTTTTGTCTCTAGTGACCACTAATGCTGACATAACAACATAAGTGGACCTGTCTATACAACGAAATGGAGATATCCATGAAGTTGAAACAAACGGCATTCTTAAATCTACATTAAAAACTGAAATCCATTTCAGGAACCTAACATTAATGAGTGTTTATTTGTCTATTAAAAAATTACAAAACTATTTTTCAGCAATGAACCACGAGAAATCTATCTATCACAATTAAACTTTGTAAATGTTTATTTTTTATTTCTTCACTGCGTTTGTCAGTTTGTGTGTGTGTGTGTGTGTGTAGGGAAATGTATTTTTATGCATACAAATCAAAACAGACGTCGTTGAATGCGCTTGTACCAACATTGAAGATGTAAAATCTCGCAGGCTTGTAGTCATTTCGTCCCTCACAATCAGTTGTAGACAACGTTCATAAAGGCGATATGTGACTTATAGGTCGAAGGGGACTGCGAAACCTACTAGCACAATCATATATTTTGTCTTAGCCGAGGGGAAGCTACAGGATTGGCAAAATAAATATTATATAATACTAACTGACCCAATAGACCTTGTCCTTTCCAAATTTCAATAAATTTGTTTGTGATCGTTTTGAGAATTCGTGAAAAATTATAAAAATAAAATACCCATACTCGTGTACACGGCAGCTGCAACAGCAGGGCTGCAGCCCACTGCTACTCGGTGGCAACAACAGTAGTGAAGCCTTCAGCTCCACCGTACTACAGTCTTACCTCGCGGGCTGCCAAACAACATTTGCGCACGTAGATAGCAACAAAAATCCCATAGAATAAAGCACTTTTAATTTTTCCCGAATTTTCCACTTTTTCCGACAATTTTTTCAATTTTTTTTTACCTAAAAACCTTATTTGGACTATTACAAACATTAAAAAAATAGTCAAATCGATTCAGCTCGTTTCACGTGATGCGCTTGCCAACGAACAGCATTTCATTTTGATTGTAACATTACGTTGCAAAATTGGTCTCCACGAAAAGCCCTTTTATTTTAATGCGATAATATAAAGTCTATGTCCATCTTGATGGTTCATTCTAAATATTGGTGAAAAAATATTTGAATTCGGATGAGTCGACATCCAAACTTAGAAACTGTACCTCGTTATAATATTAGAGTTCACATGCAAACAGAACGCGCACCTGGAAGATTTCGTATCGTTATAACAATGTAATATAGTTTACAATCATCGCGTAGGCTGGCGCCACTTTCGCTTACTTCCGACACTTCCAATGAGTCACGTATTACAAAAACTAATTAAGTAGTTAAAGACCGTATTTTTTATTGCATTGAGTTGAATTTTTTACAGCACTGTGGGATTATAGACTTTAGTATTTGATATTAATTTCAACTTAATACCTCTCTTTGTTCCTGAAAAAAAAAGATCTTTGCACTGATCATAGAAGTTCGACGTGTACTTTTTCTTATTCGCTGTGGTGATGCAGACATTAATGTATTACTTGTTTTTTCCAGTCCTGTACATATGAGTAGCAAACATTGCTTGGCTCCTTAATGTGGATCGTTTGAATTCTGATTGTTTTTATACGTAAATTGCTTGTCTTACTTTAAATATACGGTAGTTTTAAAGCCTAAAATAACATCTTTATAGCAATTCTTTTCCCTAACATTACGACATGACGTTTCGAAAAAAAACATTGGGTGTCGTTTTATACGACATTAATTCAGAAGAAGAATAACTTAGTCAAATATTGTCCTCAAAGCTTTGAGTTTAAATATTGTCAGAATTTATACGGTATCAAAAATCTAGCAATTTAGTCATTAAAACCAAACGAAAGAGAACACAATTTACAATTAGAGTTACGTTCAGCAATTTTTGACTTAAGTTCTGTATGCCTGACACCAGAAAGTTATTTTTAATAAATTTGTTATCGAATGCTTATAGTTTATAACATTTTTAGATTTTATTTCTAAAAGAAATCATAATAATTATTTTAACGCCCGTTTCTCGATGTTTGTCATGACTAACTTTCTATAAAAATAATTTATAAACGACTCTTTCTATAGATAAAGAAGTGTGACTGTTTCCTACGATATCATATGATGGTTTATTGTTTATTGTTATTCACAGGTATGTGAAATATCGCTTATTACTATTGTCTATTAGTTGGGACGAACGCGATTTTCTTTATTTGTGGTAAAATGTAAAAGAAAATGAGAAATGCTTTCGTAAATAAACTGTTACTGGATTAAATAAAGACAGCGATTGCTAGCAAGATAAGGCAACAAGCCAAAGTAATAAACTATTAAAAATTTGAACGTAGTCTCGGCGGACCAAAACAACCGCACATCTACCATACAAGTAATAAAAGCCGCACAAGAAACCGAAAAACAATCTACATCTGCCAACTTCTTATTAATATTTCTGTGCGCGCAATCTTTTCCTTGAATATCAAACGACTTCCTACACCGTGTATGATTCTTGCCACACAAAATGCAAACCTGTTATAATTTAAGTCAAGTATTTCTACAGAATAATAATATAAAATTTACTCCAGCAGCTGATATTGGATTTGAAAATGACCAATTTCAACTAGTCTTATTGACAATTTTCCTCCCTCAAGAACATATCTCAGGCTAGAGTGTAATCACATAAAACGAGCGCTAGGAGGAGATTTATTTTCTTTCAGTGTATGTAAAATTTAACTTAAATAATTTCCGACTAATCAGACTTCAAGATTATAATGCAAGGCAAAAAAATGAATAAAATAATTAGTCGGCTCTTTGAACCGGTTCAGATCTGAGTTACCCAACTCTAATCTTCATGTTAAGACAGCTCACAGGCGGCCAGCTTCAGCCAGACGTCGAGCATTAAACAGTAATGATACAATTCGCACACATAGTTAATGTTACTGGATTTTTATGATGGCTGCGCCTTTAAGACGCGGTCTCTTATGTACCACCCGCCCACCTACCACACTTTGCTACTGTAACGGACCGATTGTTAAAGCGTTTGCATGTCGTGTTTTGAAATGAGAATACAATGTAACAATTTAGCGCTAACGCAATTTCGAAAAGAATGTTGATAAAAATATATGAAGTCGTTTTTTGTATACGAGTTCGGCGTTTGCCTTAAATATTTAACATAAATGGTGAAACCATGCCAACGAGAATAAATCCTATTCGCAAAAAGCCAATGTAAATGTCTGCACTTGGAACCTCCATGTGACGTCTAATCGCTTGAATCACAAGGAGGTTAACTTTTTTTCTATAACTTTCACATAGCAGCCAGGAGCTGAGCAGCATTTTACAGATTTTTTATTGTTGTTTTGACAATTATTAGAGGTTACAGTGGCAGAGAATGGCATTATATATTTATAAACCCCACATAGGATGATTTCACACACCGGAATCAGCTACTTTGCTTTTAATTGCGGATAATATCATATACATAACTTATATTTTTCTGTAAATGCTAATTTGTATAAATTTAACCCGCTCAGCTACTAAGACTGTTTGGACCACACTAAAAAATACGTCAAACTTGTTGTCTTTAGAATTATTTTTGTAACAAGGTATAAGAGTTTGACGTATTTTTAGTGTGGTCCAAATTAGCACAATCAGATAAAAATAGACATAATTTGTTATCAGGTCAGTTTATATAAAGTATGAACGCCATTTTGTATATTTTGCTTACTTTGTTTATATTCATATAAAAATTTTAGTGCGTAAACATTTATCAAATTTAATTTTTGAAGGGAGCTTTTTATTAATGTAGAAACCTGCCTGGGAAATTGTATCAACGTTATTAAAATAATATTCGAATTACTACGCCACCATATATCACCTTTAAACGCGCAAAGATATTGTGTAGTGACGTCACAAATCAATTGACAATCCGTCATACGTGTCGTACTACCTCCGATGACAAATATCCCAGTCGGCGGTGATATTTCTTTTTGATATGGATACAAGAACTCCCGTGGTGCGATCAGAACAAAATATAGATATCTTTTTACTGTTGACATTCAACTGTACTAAACTGATCAAAATTTTATTCCCTGCGAAGTACATTTGTCAAAAATGTCAGAGACATTCCGTGAAGTCCAACGCCTACCCCTATTTGCCGAGGGTTAGTGAATATTTTCTACACTACCCTCTTTTCCAACTGTGTATCAGATTGGAAATATTGTTACCGTTGATACGAACTTCATATAGCCGTGATATAAATAGCGGCGAAAATAAGGGAAAGGTTTTTAATAAAGACCGAGAGATATTTAAACTGAGGTGACAAAGAAGCTGGAGACTTTTATGTAGTTTTTATTGAAATTTAAGTTTGAAGTAATTAAAACGCATATCAATCATTTGTTTTTGCGTGAGTTTAGTCTAATGTTCTACATGACAGGCAGTTTCACAACGAAATTAAGAACTATAATTATCGAAGGCCATTGTCAAATCAATTTCTTTGACATTGCTTTCTGTAACTCCGCAGTAGCGTAATAATCTTGACAAATAAAATCACTTTAAAATAAATGAAAAAATATCATTTTTTAGAATAAAAAAATTTGGTAATGTTTGAAAAAAACCATATATGAAAATAAAAAAAAGTAACATTCCGAGGGAACTGGAAACAGCAAGAAATATGAAAAATACGCTTGTTTGTGAATGGGAAATACAAATCAGAACAGAGAAGTCGACACAAGACAGCCGGCATTGTTGATATTTATATTCCACTGACTGCAGGAATATATTCAAGTCCAACGAACCAAAACGAAATCTTTGTTTTCTTCTTCAACACATAATATACGTATATGTAATATACAAGGTGTCTGTGTTTGCTGCGCAAAGAAATATCATCAGGAATTGGTGTTTTTAAATATTTGCTCTCCTGAAAATTTGAAACTGATAAGTTCATTCAGTTAAATATACACTTCAAGATATGCATTTTAAAAAACTGAACTTAATTTTTCGTACTATTAAGATTATTCTTTTTTTTATACAAAGTGTCTCTCTATGTGATGTTAATATTTAATTTACTTATTCCTGAGACCATTCTGAATATAAAATACATACACCCTAATGTTTACCGTTTATAAGTTACAAGAATGATTATTTTTTCACACCTCCTATAAAATAAATGCTTTTCATGCCTGTTTGCAATAGAAATATGGCAGATTTCGCACTAGTGCATACAGTAAAACAAAAGAAATACGATTTTACCAATTCAATAGTAATTTCCAACAGCGACCTATCATTTAAAATTTAAGATCATATAAGCAACAGAGATAACAAAGTAGACGTAGTCTTTGTAAAAAAAAATCAAAATACAATAAAATATGGGCGAACACGGAACTGTTAGATACCCTATATAAATCCATACTTATTATGAAGTGAAAATCAGCTATTTCATAGGAGGTTGGGTAAAAAATATTGTATAGAGTATAGAACCTCGATAAGTTAAAATCCAAGGGAAACGTTAAAAAATCTAAGTTATCGAATTTTTTACTTATCGAGATATTGTGGATTTTATAAAGGATGCAGTATTTAGTTCAATAGAGGTTACCAAAATATTATTTTAAGTTATCGAGGGCAATGTTTAGAATATTTGTTTAAGTTACCGAGGTTTTGTGATTTAAGTAATGGAGGTTTTATGCTTTCAAGGGAAGGGAATTCAAAAAAATTTTAACTTACAGAGGTTCTCAGCTTATTGAGGTTTAACTTACCGAGGTTTTACTGTATATAGTAATATACATAATATATAATGTGTGACTAGTAAAACTCGCTAGTCGCTCGTTTTAGCATAATGTCACAACTCATACATAAAAACAATATTTACGTTATAGATATATAAACTACTATGGATGCTTTTTAGAGATATTTTTCATTTTTTGAAGTCGGTTCAAGTTTTGATGAAGTCAATCATTTTGACCTTATAACAACGTAAATGACCTTGATTTTCAAAGTCTGCAATCTACTTCTCTGTTTCCCTCTCTCTTGATAATATATGCAGTTTTATATCCTTCAAGTAACCGAGCTGGGTAGAGTAGTGGTACAGCACTAGACTCGCATTCTCGAAGTCCGGGTTCGAATCCCGGCGGGGGCAGATGTGGCTGGGACATTTTCCTACTGCCTCTCGCCGAGAAACGGTAATTCCTGTACCGGCCATCTTGATTGAGGTTTTCCATGGTTTCCCTCAATTTAATTCCAGATAAATATCGAGATGGTTCCTTATTTGAGGCCATGGCCGATTACCTATCAAACTCCTAGTTCAAAATTTACGTACCTTATCCTAATTTCCTATAATTCCTTCATTCTCCAATTGCTATTATATAAGTTGAAGTTTTAAAAAATGTAGAAAATAACGGGTAAATGGAAAATAGTAATGGTGCGAATGGCGTCTGTTATGACATAAAGTCGAGAAACGGACGTTAAACGCATTATTATTATTATATCCATCAAGTAACGCATAGTTCACGCTAAGTCTTCCACAATGCGCCAATAAACACGCGAACACTGAACAGTTTAACGCTTGATCAGTCTGGCTGTGAGTTGTATCGACGGACGGATGGGTGTTGCGAGGAGGGGGGGGGGGTCGGTCGGTGTACAGTGGATGTGTGAGTGTATGTATGACATGTCATAAGGGATGAATGACTGAAGTATGTTTACTCTGAACGTAAACATACAACGGTACTGTTCCAGTAGGCTGTGCATTCACTATACAATTCCGCTCGGGATATTGTCAGTACCTCGAAAACCGGATTTTTCTTCCGGAGGTTGTTTTTT
Source organism: Venustoraphidia nigricollis (assembly GCA_034508555.1). Classification (NCBI taxonomy): domain Eukaryota; kingdom Metazoa; phylum Arthropoda; class Insecta; order Raphidioptera; family Raphidiidae; genus Venustoraphidia; species Venustoraphidia nigricollis. The sequence goes on from JAVRKA010000114.1 coordinate 139,398, forward strand.
AGAACAATTGGGTTTTTGAATGAATTTTTTTTTACATAAATGGAAAGATCACATACAAGTTTTATAGCGAAACTACTTTTATTATTTTGTTAAATTTCATACTGAAAAAGTTATATTTGTTTTAAAAATAATGTTTAAGCTAAGATCCGATGTTTTTATGGTCCTGGTTGCCATGGTTACTTTGATAGTATGTATTATAAAGCCATACACAAATGCACAACTTTTGTCATTTTGACGTCACAAACATTCTTGGTACGTTTTGTTATCACGTAATATCTTTTGAAGTTTTATACATTTTAATTAATTTGTTATTAATTGCCTATGGCTTACTTTTTTTTTCTTTTCGTTCTTCAATATTATTTACGATATATTATTTAAAAAATAAAAAAATTTAGTAGTTTTTTTTTAAATTCAAATACTCAATTCTCTGGTGTCAGGTATAACAGAGTTAATTCAAAAATTGTTGATTTTTTACTGGATTTAAGTCTAAATTGTATTCTCTTTTGTTGGGCTTAAAAACTATAATTTCGTTCTGAATTCTAAATTAGTTAGGTAGCTGACACGAATGCCTAGATTAATTTTCACATGTAAAACTACATAATATAACCATGAAAATGAATAGCAAATTTTTTAGATTAGATTATATTAGATAGCTTTATTGTATTAAAGAAAATGTTTCTTATTACAAGGGAGTGATTTTTACATATAAAATCAAAAAAGATACAAATAAATCATATGAAAGAACAAAATATTACAAATTGTCTGAAAAGTTGTTGTAATATAAATTACATAAATGTTATAGTTTCTTGTTTTTAATACTTCAATAAAAAAATTACAGAACTTTATCACATTACTTCTGATATCACCTGATAATAGATATATTAAATTTTGGTAGTTATTTGTGTCCCTTAAAACAGTATTTAAAAAATATTGGCGACTAGCTACATAAATCGGACATTCCATAACAAAGTGTATTAAATTTTCTTGTGAATTCATATTCCACATTGTACAAATAAGCTCGGGGTTAGTTTTATAGCTGTTAAATTTGTATATTAATCTGGACGTATACATGCCAAATACACGGAGCTGTGCTAAAATACGCACCAAGTTAATAGGCAAATTATAAATTAAGTATGCTTGCGGACTTTGATCAGATTGAAATAATATCTTATAAAATTCGCAGCAGTTGGTGTTTTCGAGCATTAAAATATCTTGACGTCTTAGATTAGATTTAAAAATACCCAGCAATTCTGTTTTTTGCCTAACTAATTCAGTTACATTGTTAATATCTAGCTGAAATCCTGCTTTAGTGAATAAATTTTTGACTTGATTTATCAAATTGAATTTTATAGCAAATTTTTTAATATTCATTACTAGTCGTTACCCGCGTCACCGTATGCTTTAACAGAAATTTTATTGTGTCAAATGCCAAAATTTTTAAAGTTGGCTGGAATTCATTTTGTCCGTTTCTCCTTCAAAATCACCGTCGATAAGGTGAGCAGAAGTGGATCAGATAATGGGTGATAGGATGTTAACACGAACACCCAGTTCGCTATACTCTACAATATCAGACACGTTGTTCAGCTTGTCTTTACACATCAATTGGCCGCCCTCCTCATAGCACTCTGTGTCTGCTCAAACAAACTAGCATCACGCGATTGTCAAATATTTCATATTATAGGCACGTGTTTGTTTTTGATATCAACGTCGCGTAAAAATATATAATAAATAGGTGAAACGATTTTTTCAGTGAAGTAAATTTTTTCAGGAAAATTAAATTGGATCTATTGCCAATTTAACTGGATCCACATAGGAGTTATAAAGCAGGCGAAAGACACATAATTATTTTTATTAATTATATAAAATTGGAAAAATTTTACCAAAATAATACTTCACTCAACGATCGTTTCGGGTCATTAAGCCATCATCAGGAGCTAAATACTTCTACCAATTAAATCCTGATTCTTAAGATGCGGTTTTCTTAGTAGTAGCGGCGCCACCCTAACGTAAAAAGCGGTATCCCGTTTTTTATTATTATCTTAGGAAATCAGGGTTTTAGTGTTAAAATGGCAAATCATTTTTATTGTAATCTTGAAAGTTCCAGGATATAGTCAAGCACATATGACTTTTATTTAAGAAACACTACTTTCGTATATATTATAAATACATACGTGTGTTAATTTTTATATTTTTTAAAAAACCTGTTTTTTTTCTTTCATGTTGTAAAAATCTTACTAATAAAAATTAAAACCCGAAGGCGTCGTAATATATACGAATTCATACAGCGCCTTTGGTTTCAAATTTGACTTTACCTGTTAAATGTCTCCATTTGATTTACAGTAAAGTTAAGTAATGTCAATTAATAGTAAGCTCTATCAACAAAAATCATTGCAACGTAGATTTGAGTAATTTCACAGTTAGCCTAATATTTTCTTTAACTTGAATCCGATGTAAATCAAATGGAGACATTTAACATGTAAAATCAATTTGATTGATATCAAACTTCTATTATGAATATATTTTTACTATTTTGTAACACTCATTCTTACTATTTTAATATTTTGCAAAGTAGAAGCACAACTGCGAGATCGTCCTTATTTTTTTCATAAAAAATAACATAATTAACCACTCTTCTTAAGTTGGTTAAAAAATGATATATTTAAAAATATTTTTTCGTTGAAAAAAAATTTAGACCACAAAAAATAATTGATGAAAATATGCTAAGCCTTAACACCGCAAGCTTTTAAGTTGTCGTAGTTGGTAAAGTTAGATTTAATTAATAAAGAAACTTTAAAAAATGAACATTTTTGTGCCGGCTCTGACATATTATTATATAGAGTCGCGTATTTTACAAATGTATTTATATGATTTATTTAGTTTACAAAAAGTCTGTGATTTATTATACACATTAACACCGTTCTGATTTGTCACATTTTTCTATCAATTTATAAATTCCATAATCCTCACCGTAAATTATAATGTTTGACCAAACTATTACAACTATGAAATATTATAACTAATCAATCGAAAAACTGTATTTTCGCACAGTTTTTTGTGTGCATAGGCTTGAGAATAGCTAGGCTCCTAGGGATGCCATTATTTATATATATGTAGATTACAGACGCGTGACAGTGTCTGCCATTGTTTCACGCACTATTCTAAGAGCTGTCGAAAACAATAAAATATCCATTTAATTTCAATGTATTATTGAAAATACGAATTGAAACAAAATAGCTAGCCTAAAATTACGTAACTATATAAACAAAATTAACCAACAACTTGTTAGTAGGGTCAAATCTTGCAATTCAACTTTGATCTACTTCAACGTTTCCAAACGACTAGAAGTTTTGCACACATGCAAATCTCCTATAAGATCACTATATTTCTTACAATGATCTAATTAGCATAATTTTCTTCCCGTTTCTTCCACCATGAGAACAAACTAGATATTTACGTGATACACCTTTTATGAGTTCTACTTTTTTTTCAAATATTTCTATTTTTTTTTATTATTAACAAAAACAAAACAGTGTGCTAAATACATATTATTGTTGAGTAGAATCTAAGTTATGTTTTATTTTTTAGATTGAAAATTTCGAAGATGTCGATCAGATAATTTTTTGCGACCCCATTATCGTCAAGAATCTTAGAAACAAGCGAGTAAGTTACAAAAAAAATATCTAAAATTTAATGGTACAAAAATAGATTATATCAACTTAGCTGAAAGAAATATGAAACTATTTTTTTTATTTATAGTCAAAAAATTACACGAAATAAATAATAGCGTGGTTCAAAGCAAAATTCAAAAATTATAAGTCAAAAAATATTTTCTCTTATATGATATCCAATTTATAAAAAAGGGCATCAGAGAAAACAATTGAATTTCAAAGAAAATGGCAATCTTCCATAAATACATTGTAGTATTTGGTACTGTATGTTCAAAAATAATTTTCAGTTTTCTTCGTAAAAAAATATAAAAAATAAAGCACATAATTTACGTCTAATAGAAAAAAATAAAAATATTATAAACTGACATTTACAGAACAATTATTTGTGTCGGTGTTTTTCGTTTCATTTATTTTACCTCCCAGATCGGCAAGGTTCCGCGTTAGAGCTTCAATAAATTCAATGCATCATAAGCGAACACACTATACATGCGATTGCAGTGAATCTTTCAGGACTTGATTCGAAAGAAAACACAATTTAAACAATCATTAAAACGATCGACTGACAAGCAGTTCTTTCGCCGTGTACATATTTCATTTCACCTTTATGCAACACCCTCGCGTATAAGCAGCCACTCGACAAATTCAATAAAAAATTCCCGCTTCCCTATTTAAAAATATCCCCTTATAACCTTCATTTCTGTCGTCACTGACTATACACAAGGTACCTGTACTGCATATGTGTACAGTCGGTAAAATGTAACTTGCCAACTTCTTAAGGATGTTCACGGGATACAATAGAGAAGTTGACTATTCAAATAAAAACATAACTTTAACGTTAAGTGGTAGTTTCTATGATGGAAATACTAAAAAACACTATATTTTTCCTTATTTTTAAGGAATTTAATTAATATTTAATAAATAAAACGTAATTAAATCAGTCTTAAGTCACCAATCAGACGCCGTCAAAAGGTTTCATTGTTTGGTTAATATTTGGAGTGTGTAATTTATTATTTATATATAGGAAACGTAAAATTACATATAACTATAGCAATAACTACGAAAAAACCTTTCATCACATCAGTTTACCAGCTGTATGACGTCACGGCAGTCACGTCACAAGTATTGGCGTTTTGAAGCGAAATTTGAAACGCAATTTAAAATCCATGATTTTTAAAATTGAGTCGTATTTAAATAAAAATAATAAATATTTGTGACTATATTATTTATTTAATAATACTAACAGTTACAAATATAACCAGTTAATGGTATTTATACCAATGAGTACGACTTGTGTCAAGGCTGATATTTAAAAAAAAATAATTACAGAACAAAAAAGACACGCGTATTTTCCAAAATAATAATATGTAATAATATTAAAACATTAATTTGAATCAACACGGGTTATAGGGATTTTCAGTAGCGGATTTCAATACAACCGCCTAGCGCTTTGCACTCATTAGCTACCCCTAACGAGAGGCGTACATTTTTAAACAGCCCTTGAAGTTTTTTTTCTCTCCCTTATTCAGCAACTGGCGTATTATTAACTACTGCTAATGGTCGGATATCATATTTATAATGCATTCACTGTGAGAAAGCATTTTTCAACTTTTAACAGACGCTGCTAAAATTACCCTGCTTCTTTTTCTCGCAAATCATTTCGTCTTATCTACCTGAAGTTCATAGGCGTAACATTAGAACTGTGAAAAGGGGATGGTCCTGCTGAATTAAAATGTTCCTGTAATAGCCTAACCATTCTCACTTGACTAAGATAAGTTTAGGCAGTAGAAAATCATAATTTTATGTGATGACTAAAATTGCGAACAATAACTTTTGAGACCTGTTGTGACGTTATCTGACTCGAGCAGTAACTTATGAACCCATTAATGACATACATGCTAGGCGTTCGTTATGTTACATTTTACGCGATTTTTAAGCTTGCTATTTATATTAAGAAACTGTCATACAAGACTTTCGATCTGAATAAATCTGAATTATTGTCAAAACAGTAATTATTTTTGTATGTATTTTCATTTTTCTAGTAATGTAACGGATATATTGTATACAAAAAATGTTGTTTGTAAAAATTCAGGATGGCTCAGTAGAACAGTTACGTCAAAATAAAAATGTTATTATTATAGACAATACTAAACTGTATAGAAGAAATGTTAGTATGTTTACGGCGGTGTAAACTAAAAAAACTACTGAACTGATTTAAAACATTCACCGTTTAAAATCCTTCTTGCTGAGAGACACAGGCTGTATAACTTACGCTATGACAAAAAGGGAATAAGCAATGAACGAAAGTGTAAAATCTCGCTTGATCTAAATTAATCAACGCTGGCTAAACTATGAGGAATATAATATTTTAGAGGTTTGTTGATTTCGATTATTTTACTGCCAAACCAAAATTTATCCGGACGAAGCCGGACCAGAAAGCTAGTGGATATAAATATTACATTATTTTTAAAATCTGCACAATTAAGTATATAATTATATTACAAAGTATTGTATAATATCAATTATAGGTATTGATATTACAAACAGGTAACATTTGTAATTGGAGGAGTTTTCTCTGGAGCTACTAAACCGATTCTAAAAATTATTTCACTAGTAAAAAGCTACACTATTCTTGAGTAATATAGACTATACTTTATTTTGATTAAAAAAAACCCAAATAAACTGGCTATATTTAAGTACATGGTGGAAGTACAGTCGCAAGACTATAAATACGGTGGAAGGCTCCACTACTGTTTTCGCTCTGTGTTTCATCTCAATCGAGTGCCTAGTAAGAAATAAAAACGAAGGAATAAAAATACTCATTTAGAAGAATTCTCAAAGCTTTACTGCAATGCATTTTTAAAATCGTTTTTAAATATTTTATGAAGCTTAAATAACAGATGCACAATTTAGACAGAGATAATCCGAGAACAGAGACGTGTATTTTTCAGTGTTTATTATAGGATTCTTGGATTGAAACAGCCATAAATCGGGAACTAAAATTTTACAAGAGACGAAATTAATTTTCTATTCTCAAGCAATAATTGGAAAAGGTAATTTTAGGATAACAGAATCACCAGTTTTGGTATCACATGCTATGATTTTATTTATCAACGATATACCTAAACTAGGTAGTAATCGCAAAATTATGCTCTTCAACGTAAAATATGGACTGAAATAGTAGTTTATGTATCTAGAACGTAAATACGGTTATTATGTACGAGTTGTGGTATTATCTTTAATAGTCACAAAAGTCATAATAGGATTACGTTTGAGGTTATATACTACATTTTTGCACATAAGTATCATAATAAATATCTATTTTTATTTTGACAGTTTAGTGTTCCTCATATGTTTTTAAATGGCAACTGGTATGACGCTGTTGACTCTTGTATTGGTAAAACCGCATTTCTTTTGTTTTACTTTACGCACTAGTTCACAACCCTCTATAAAAGTTGCTTTTCTTGCCTGTTTAGCGGTAATAAATTAGCTATTTCGCACAAGTGCATAAAGTAAAACAAAAGAAATGCAAAACATAGTCGTACCAGCATTTCCATAGTACTTTTATGAAAATACAACGTTAACTACAATTGGAAATAAACCTATTCAAAATTGAACTGTCAATTTTTTTTTAATTATGTGAAAATCAGCTATTTTATGGAGGGTACGTACAAAAAATACTATGTGTATCTCGAGCGTGATTTTATTATCACGCAGTAGAAACATAACATACTATTAAAGCTTACAATCAAATTTAGTTTTATAATTACCTCTTCCGGATCTTCCAACGAACCTCAGATCGTTGAACTTAGCAACCTGATTCTTCATGACGGCTGTACAATTCCTTAATTCGGCACAGTAGTTTTCGTCATTGCCGGCGCGCACCGTTACCACAGTACCGTCGCCGACGTCGCCCAACGCCACGACCTTGAAAGCGACCGGAAGTGTCTTGTTGCTACGCCAATGCGGCGGCAAAACCGTGCACACAACATGAGGACATCCGGTTCGCACTAATTCGCCGGGATGTTCTGCCAATAAACTGTCCAAAGTCCTTTCGGCTAGCATCTCGGCGGTCAAGTAACCACTTCCGTTATTGTTACTATTGTTACTTCCGGAACTTGCGCTCTCGGAATGTTGAAGTGTGTTGTGGCCGGTCGTTGAACTCACTTCACTTGCTAAGTGCATTGTTTTCACTAAACACTTACTTTAAGCTCAAAAAAATGTACCGATGTGTTTAATTTTAATGTCTAATACACAAGTTTAAATGATTAGTTATACGTCCTTCGTTTATTCAGAATATTGTTTCGTATACATTTTAGTGAAAACTTAAAAAATAGTTTTATTAATATTTTTTAAACAATAAGAATCACCTAATTATTAAAAATAACAGTAAAATTTCTTAGTTTTTTCATACTATTTTTACTGATATGTTAAAATTATGAGACAGGAAGTAAAAACAATTTTTACTAAATAAAATCACACGTTTTTTAGTAATAATATAAACAAAAATTTCTTTGTAGTTCAAAATACAAAACAGAAAGAAATATAAAGCTTTCTTTCCGATAGCTTTATATAAAACACTTTGAACTGAAAACCAACGAACCGCAATTTTTAGTCTTTTTTGATGCGATGCTCTTTTGTCGCATGCACAGTCTTATGTTTTCTCCGATATTGTGTTATTCAATTGTTTCAATCTTTCCCGTTCTGTTTCCTGTTTCGTTTGTGTATATCACTTTGGATACCAATTGATGCCGTGTGATGTAATTTTCATTTTCGTGTTGAAATGTTTTCCTCTGATTAATTTCATTTCGATATCTGAAACAAATAAAAAATATTATATTAGTACTTTTATAAATTCGAGTGCAGAGGCTGCTTTAATTAATGAATACATTTTATGGTTCCCGTGGTGTCCTCAATTTTTCCCATCCTTGAATCCAAATACCCAAGACAAAAAGAATAATTGTTTTAAAGAATGCACATTAAAATACTTCTGTACTATTAAAAAAGACATGTATCGTGGCCCACACAGCCGAAATGAAACTTGTCATATTATTTTTTTTTAATAAAAAGAGAACAAGTTTACCACTATTAAAAAAATGAAAAAACTCTATTTAATTAAGTTAAAACAAAAGTATAACGTAAAAACACAAAATATTATATGTCCCACGGAGAGGTCGAACCCATGACCTTTGCGTTATTAGCTAATTCAAATTGGCTAGTTAAACGACAGTCCATACCCCGCATATACGATGGAAGTACTTTACTTGTTTGGGAATGAATTTGTGTCACTCATTTAATTTTCGTCCAGTTAATTTTACTGCCTCAATCCTAAATGTGCCGTATAAGAAGTTTCACTTCAAAGATAGGGTTGGGTTATATATATAAACATTTTATATACATTTTTTCGTTGTACTAAATAAACTAGCAAAACACAAAAAATTGCAATTATATTTGAATGGAAATTTCTTGGCTTTACAAAGTTATATGTTGGTATGATTTGCCGAAAATTTTGAGTTACAAAAACAATGAGCATATCAGTAATTTCATGTCAATAATATATATTGTATATTATAAGTGCTTAACAATTCTATGTGCAAGTATAAAACATTATTGTTTAATTGTTTTTATGACTACAACTGCAGTTTTTGAGGTTGAGCTTAGAAATAAACTTTTAATCCATAAAACTCACGCTCATTTTACACCCAACTCGTCAAAATTTAGCCGACAATTTCACAAAAAATATTAAACGCTTCATCTACTTTAATATAAAAACACTAATTTACTAATTTACTGAAAATACTGACGAGGTTTTGTACAAAAAATGTTTTATTTTTGTTGACAATTCACAAATAATGATGTTTTTAATAACAATTTACAAAAAAAAATAATCCTAGCTAAAACAATCCACGATCAAAAAATTTTTCAAGTAACTGATAATTCAACAAAGTAGCATCACATGACACAATAAAACAATAACTAGGCATCGCGACGGGCGTCGTAATTGTACAACACAAACGCGACAGGTAGTATGGAATATATAGAAACAGGACAATCTGAACAATACAGAACTTTAACACATTATATTTTTATATTTCTGTAAATGCACAGTATGACTGTGTGTGTGTGTAACAGGAATTATATTTGTGGCGGACAGCCGTTGACAGCTTCCCCATATTACTACTCCTCATTGCTACCCAAATAACTCCAACCTTTTCTAATAAGTATATATTACAAAGATATTCGCAGACGCTAATTACCTTAGTGGCGGAGCGTCTAAAATCTATCAATCTATCTCTTTTCACACAGTCATAGCTACATAAATTTTAAAAAATGTGTGATAATTAATCCAATCTAGCTCTTAACTTTTTAACTGCTTCTCTATTACAAGCCGTCAATTATTTAATTTATTTATTTGTACGAGTATATTAAAAAAAAACCCGGGTCGCAGTGCCAAAACCCTGCCGACAATATAGTGTATTTGCTTGTATAAGGCCGTGTGGTTTTATACTTTTATTATGTGAAATTAAGTTTGTTTTTGGGCAAAATAAAAAATTTAACCCCTTAATACACCCCCTAAAATAACATTTTTTTCTTAATTGTAATATTATTATCAATCTAACGTCTACACCGAATTAAATACACCCTTCAATAAATAAGTCACTATCTGCAAACTAGTGTTTTCATAAAATTTGTAAATCCGGTCCTGTCGGGCCGATTTTATTAAAATTGTGGGGACACTTTTTAGTCACTACCGGAGGGTTAAATTTCAATTTTGAAACGATTCGGAGAATTTTTTCGGTATTTTGGGGCCCAAAAACAGTTTTCAACCCCTAAAAACTACCCTTAAATAGCCCGATTAGGCCCATTTTAAATAGGCTTCTTGCGGTGATGGGTTTCAACACGTGGCCCAAATTTCGTTGAAATCAATTAACTCATATATATATATATATATATATATATATATATATATATATATAAATATATAAATATGTATATATATATACATATATATATAAACATTTTTAAAAATGGTGCCAATGTGTTTAGGAGGTTATGAAACGTCGGGAAATTTTGGTCCGACCCCTAGGTCCCACCATCCGACCGACGCCAATAGTGTATGTTGCCATATGGCAAATACACTAAAAAGTTTCTACAGGCATAGCCCAATTACAGAAAAATAGAAAAGACAGAGTTATAATGTTTTGTTAAGCATTTCTTAAAACGCTTCTAAATTTACTGAATTAAAAATATCAATATTAAAGGAATATTCATTTTATAAGTTAACACAGCGTATAAACAGGTGTATTTGTGAAATCAGCAAAAGTGTCAATTACACGTTAAGTTATTATTGAAAATATGATTTAATACAAAACTTATATAACTCTAGATGCTGGTGTTCTTAAAAAAGCTGTGAAGGTGTTACTGTTTAAAATGTATTCATTTTGTTTATAATTCATTTCCCTTTAGTATTGACCTGAATTTAGATATCATAAATACATGTGAAGTAAGCAACCATTAGATAAGAAAGCTGTCAACATATTCATTGGATCATAAGAATTTGACATCAATAAGTGATTGATTATATTTTTATAATTAATTTTAATCCAAATTGATATTAGCATCCATGATTTAGACAAGTTCAAAATTAAATAGCAGGAACCTGGAAGTACAAAATGTTTATTATAATTACAGTTTATTTATTTCTGCGACGTCTCGATCATATATTATTCGGTCTTCATCAAGCATCATAAGAAGTACTTCACAATAAACATTATAATATAATACAATTTACGACATTGCAAATTAAACAAATTTGACAAAATATTAAACATTTTGTTCTGCCACGTTACTGCTATTTTATTTTTAAAATTAATTTTAATATTTTAGTCGAACTTTGACTCATAATTCCGTGTGACAATTATACTGTTCTATTAATTAGTGTCTCATTTGACTCATGTGAAGCCCATGAATGCCTCCACCGTTTCGATGATAGATATCCATGATTTTAATAAATACAGAACATTTGTGACCTCTTATTTAGGAAGCTTTTTGAACTTCATACCCCTTGTATAGTATTAGTACGCTAGTCAAGTCACGTTTGGTCCAGTTACAGTGTAAGTACTTACGTACTAAGAGTAGATACTATTCTGTTTAGTATGTCAGACAGTATGATGCCATAATAAGGGGGAGGATTCCTGTCTCACACCGGCTCGAGATGCTAGTGTTACACAACTGGAGGGTTTCACTTTACTTCGAGGGGTGAACATTTATGTTCATGGACGTTGGAATGAGGGAAATTATTGGAATAAATAATTTTAGTTAAAAAAAACTTGTGAAATTTAGGACAACATTATGCCATTCAGAAAATAATCTGGTATTTGGTTAAATAAGAAATTTCTTAAAAAATAAATAATGTTCGGTCATTTTTCAAAACCGAAACCGCTGTAGTCACGAACTTAAAAATGTTTGCCTTCGTGTAACCCCGAATGTTGTAATTGAAACAATAAGCTTCTACTGAAATTGATTCGGTTAGAAACATGGACATGAGTTGCAAAACTTCTTGGTTTCCGGGCTTGTACGCCGTGGTCCATTGGTATTACTACCTGACGTTTCGTCTACAACTGCGGTAATCATTATCAAAGGCGATGTGGTAGCGGGCGAAGTGTCCTTCTCGGCTGCTCACAAGCAGTTGTAGACGAAACGTCAGGTAGTAATACCAATGGACCACGGCGTACAAGCCCGGAAACCAAGAAGTTTTGCAACAACGCCAGCCGTGAAAGCCTACACAATGGACATGAGTGTTCTTTATTTCTTTTATCAAAGAGACATGTCCGACGAATTTTCGAAAATTAGATAGTTGTGGTTAAAATACTAATAATCTTAGCACCGATTTTCTCCAAAAACAATAGGACTCTTCATATTTGCATACTAAATATTCTCCCAAAATTTGGACAAACAGATAAACAGACTTTTACAAAAATGTATTTTTTGCTTATAGGAAACCTCATAATGAAAAAATATTGTAAAATTTTGAAAAGTGAATTTTGATCTAAGTTACTACCATTCCCCACTAGTGGATTGAAATGGTAAAATTGGTCAGTGATTGATACGGAATAATCTATTATATGAGTGCGCTACTGAATGGGTCCCAGCAGTTCGTTTGTCATGGTTACAATCAATGTGATGTGAAGCTCTAGCAAGTCTTTTGCTATACAACTGTTACATAACAAACAGCTGATCGCACCCTGTTCCTCGTTGATGACTGATGATTCATCTTTCATATTCTGTTTGATTCCGCTAACTTATCAACGCAATACCTATTGGCTATCTTTAATCAATTCAGCAAAATTAGTTGCCCTATTTCAAAAATTCCTTATTAAACTAAACGTTTACTTATTCTATAATATTTATGGAATTTCCAGTGCTTTCTGGGCAAAGTACTAATTAATACTAACGGTAAGTTTATAATTTGCGATGATAAACAGAAAATATAGCTAATAGCTTTTTATAAATCTGGAGTTTGTAATAAAGATTCGTAGCTTAAGGTGGAATATCTACTTTATGCTGTATTCCATGCTGAATTATTATTCGTTTGTACCTTAACCTGACTGCTCAATATAACATTATAATATTGGTTAGTACTTTTCAATGAGTTGAAATATGAAATTCGGCATAGAGTTTCCAGTTAAGCCGAAAATAAAGTGAGTAATCTTAAACCTGCAAAAATTCGAAAAAAAAACCGAATATTTGATCTCGGAAAGTTTCCATTCTTAACATTAAATGGGGAAACACTTTAAAAAAATATTAATCTCGTTCAAAACAGTGACAAAATAGGAAAAATAATGAAATTTTGAGGTTGAAGTCAATTTAATTACTAAAACTTTTTACATATCTAGTTTTATTAAATTGACTCCGACTTCAAAATTTAATTGTTTTCCTTATTTAGTGACTTTTTTGAAGGAGGTTTAATTTTTAAACATAGCAAATTTCGGTTACAACTGTCGGAGCTATCGTAAAAAACATACACAAAAAATAATATTCGTGTTTTGCTGAAGATGGGAGCTTAGCTTTCGAAATGTACATCCACTGAATAAATCTGTTGTGGTAAGAAGTTACTATTCTTTTATTTTATTTTACAAAAAATAATAATAAAAAAAATACGCATCGAATTGCATAAACTCTTTTTTTTTTTGTAAGTCTGTTAAAAATAAATTAAATTTAGTTGATCATGCTGAAATTCGTTTTTCAGAGGTTTCTAACACTACTAAACACAGCCCTATTGTGATTTTTTAAACCTAATTCAATATTTGAACAATAAAAAAATTGTGTTTTTCTGATAATTTTCAAGAAATGTTACCTAAATTTAAAAATCGTCAAAATTAAAACACAATCAACGAAACTTTTTAATTTAGCTAATTTTCTAAGACTTAAAATTCTGTTAATACTTTTGCTCACGTCAATGAGGTATGCAGTCATTAAAAAATAGTTAAAATGTATAAATAAGTCTAACCAAACCAAAAGATTATTAAAATTACGTTCGAATGACATTTCTCTCACCAGAAAGTTCCGTCGGTAAAAGAGTCTGTCACGCAGTGATCTATAAACGTCAAACATTGCGAAATACTGCTATGCTAATGTAACACAATTAAACACCAAGAAAACGACGGTGAGAGTAACGGGTCTGAAATGGTGGAAGTAAAGAGAATTATATAAAACAATCACTATCGAATAACTCGTCATTTGTAAAATTATATTTGAAGTACAGTCAAACATTTAAACACCTTGAAAACATTCAAAGGATGTTCTAAAATATTAGATTACCTAGTGATCGTAATGGATTCTATAACGGTGAGAAGTGACATTATGTTTAAAACGGGCGCCAGCAACTTTTAACTGTCACACGAGTTGTAATACCATGAGATATATATGATAATTTTTGTACATATCTTCTATAAAATATCGAGTTTTGACTGCATTTTCAGCATTTTTGACAGTTCTCTTTTGTGCAAAGCTCATTTTATTGGTTATTAAAAAAAATTGGTATAGCACGACCAGTTTTGTTTTACTTTGCTGCACTAGTGCGTAATGAGTCGCTTTACGTCTTTTTATATACGCATGTAAAGCAGCTATTCCATATAGAGTAGTGCAAAAATATTATTTCTAGCTCCTCTGTCCTGTTCTTTTGCCCAACAAATCCCCTTTTTAATTATTTTATTAAGTTTTTTTTTAACTATATTTCAGCATTCTGAGGTAGTTCATGAAATTTTATAACAAGCTCTAAATGTTCATATTCAAATTTTGGTTTATTAATTAAAACTTTCGCATTTTTATAACACTTAAAATTCATTCCGTAAAGAGAATATGGTTAAAATTCCAGACGTTTATAATAAGACTAAAATTGTTCAAGTGAAAACCACTGCTGATCATTTTAAGACACCTATATGTATTTTAAAATTCAGTTTGAAATAATTGTAAATAAGAAGCTAATTAATATTATTGTAATGATAATTCACAAACTGGTTCGTTACAACTCATTAAAGACATCACCATATTGAATTTAAATCATCATTGTTTAATTCGAAATTATTTTAAACGATTCCCCAAAATTCTAGGTACAAATATTTGTAATTAATTTAAAAGACAAGTAAGTTGCAAAGTTTACGTTATTTATATAAAAATGGTAACGAACTTATTTTTGAATGTGCGCTTCAAACAATTTAAATTGTAAAATTCTCAATAATTATCAAATGAAATAATAGTAATAATTTTTAGTTATGGTCCATTTTTTCCTCCTGTTAAATAAGAATATGACTTGTTTAAATTAAATGCTGTAGCTGATTTTTAATTTTAAGATAAACTGAAAACACATCGTCTAAAGACATGAGGAACACCTGTAATAAACAGATTTTGTATTTCCCTCCAAAACGTTCAACAGCTATACGGTAATTGTTATAATTTACCTTTCACGTTTACATTCGACAATAAAACAGTATTAATAATTCATCCTGTTCGACGAATATTATGCACCACTACGTTTATCAACATATAAACCAACGTCACCAAAATCATTTTTCTAAAAACTTCATTTTCAAATTTTAACCGTCACAATTTTAAATGTAAACATAACCTCAAAACAGTTGAACAAGCCTCCGAGTACAGAACGCGTATTAATAACAGATGTCGTTTTGTTTATAACCAAGTCATAACCTCAAAGACTAAAAGTATAAAAATGTTGAAATTGTGGCAATAAAAACAGTTCGTCGATAGTTCTTTGAACGGCACCGCTAAAACGACGGAGTTGTTTTCGGTTCGCGTCGCGAAAGCCGTTTGACATCGTATAAAAGAAAGAAGACGATGCGAGAAGAAAGAAACGCGTACAAAAGTATAAGGCAAGGAGGGACACACACACACACATACACATAACCTATAAAACTTACATAAGAAGAAAGAAAAGAGCCGTCGTCGTGTCGTCGAGGGGCACAGCGGCAGTAACGGCAACAACGCGGTGCTTGAGACCTTTGGGGGGCGGAGCATGTTGAGGTGAGCCACGGGCGGGTGCGGGTGGCCGCCACGTCTTCGCCGCCAACCAGGAAAGACGCCGGATTTTTACCCCACTAACCAGAGACCGTGCCTGTGAGGTTTACCAAGGCACCGCGCCTTCTATCCGCGCGATACGTACCCCCGGCGCCCTCTCGCGTCCCACCGGCGTCCCTTTGCGACTTCAAGTCACCTTGCTCTCTCGCTAAGACGACGAGACACACCAGCTTTCTTCTTTGGCTTCTTCGTCTTCTTCTTAACCTTTGCGTAAAATTTCATATTATACACAACTCTTCTCTATTTCTTATTAGGAGAGGTGCGCTTGCGTCAGTTTCTCGGAAAAACGTTCTTTTTTTTTTCTTTCTTACGTTCAGCTGTTGATATACGTGTAGTATTATATTGCAGGCGAGGTGGTTATTGAATAAGAAAAGACATTTTACCAAACTATAAATTTATGACTTTGAACACAAGCAAGCGTTTATAATAACCAAATTTATTTATTTGTTGGTATTCTATTTTTTATCTATTAAAGTTACGGTTTGTAAATAATAGACGCCCGACATTAAAGTCTATAAATTATTACATCAACTATTTAATAGTAAAAATTATCCGGTAATTTAATGCATTAATAGATTTATACATTGATTTTCAAAAAACGTTTTTCCTGACTTTATTTCGTTTCGGGATTTTTCAGTATTTTTCTTCGGAGACAATAAAACTTTTGACAACCCTTCGGCTAATTTTTTAAGTTATACTTCTTTTGGTACTTTGAGAGTAAAATTTTAGCAGGCAATGGAAACTATGCAAACACAGCTAACGAAAGTTCGACAATATGAAGTTAGCCACGTTAACAAAAAATCGACAGTATACAGTTGGTCATAAAAGGCTCGGACTTAAATAACAGATAGATGAAATCAATGCACTTTCTGTCATCTGGACATTATATAATATATTAGACGACTATAACTTTCGATTACAACTAGTCGTTTTAAGAGTAACACAGCGGAAATTATAATTCCTGAATGAATTGATTATAAAATTAAAAACCAAAATAAAATTTTTATATACGTTATTTGCATGCCTATTAAGAATTAAAAGTCTAACTTCAAACGCGAGTACACCCACTTTTTTATCCATTTCTCACAATTTTATTGTTGCCTAAAATAAATACAAAAAAACCCGGGTCACAGTGCCAAAACCCTGCCGACAATATAGTGTATTTGCTTATACAGGCAGTGTGGCTTTATTTTGCGAGCTTAAGTTGGTTTTTGGGCAAAATAAAAAATTTTACTCCTTAATACACCCCTTAAAATATCATTTTTTTTCTTAATTGCAATATTATTATAAATCGAACCTCTATACCAAATTATATAGAACTTTCAGTACATAATTCACTATTTGTAAACTAGTGTTTTCATAAAATTTGTAAGTCCGGTCCTGTCGGGCCGATTTTATTTAAATTTCAGGGACACCTTTTAATTACTACTAAAGGGTTAAATGTCAATTTTGAAACGATTCTGAGAATTTTTTCGGTATTTTGGGGCCCAAAAACATTTTTCAACCCCTAAAAACTACCCTTAAAATGCCCCAATTACGCCCATTTTAAATAGGCTTCTTGCGGTGATGGATTTCAAAACGTGGACCAAATTTCATTAAAATCAATTAACTCTTTCGAAAGTTATTGCCCGCACATATATATATATATATACGTATATAAATATATATATATATATATATATATATATATATATATATACGTATATAAATATATATATATATATATATATATATATATATGTGCGGGCAATAACTTTCGAAAGAGTTAATTGATTTTAATGAAATTTGGTCCGACCCCTAGGTCCCGCCATCCGACCAACGCCAATAGTGTATGTTGCCTTATGGCAAATACACTAAAAATATCCGAACTTAAACTAAATACCGCGCGAAGTTTCATATTAAACACGATAAGATAAGATAAAATAAAATTTTATTAACGAAAAAATATACATATTATGTACAAAAATAAAACACAATTCTTTACAGCGTTCCCAATCCCTGCTGCTTAGGTATTCATAATTCTTGTGTACTGTAGTTTCCAATATTACTTATGATACGGTATGCACTGACACTACATTTGTTAAAAAACGATTTTGTTAATTCAGTTATATACTGTTTTAAAGGCACCATGTCTATCATGTCGTATAGTAGCTTTATTGGAGTATATCTAGGATAAGATGTCACTATTCTTAGCGATTTGTTTTGTATAATTTGTAGATTAGAAAAGTTTGAATTGCACATCGAACTCCATATTGGTGCTGCATATGTTAGTATTGGTCTAATTGTTGTTTTGTAAATTGTTACACGATAATATTATGGTCGGTTGGAACATAATGACAATATTTTTTGTACACCACCTATACATTGTACAGTTATCTACCATATTATGTATACCTCTATAGAACTATATACATCACCATGTAATCTAAACCTATCGTTACCTATCCATATTAGTAGAGAATATCTTATCTCAAATGAAATTTCGTGATAAATGAGAACTAAAACCCATTTCCAATGAAATCAAATCTTACAACACTGTACCAAATATTAAAAATTACAGGTTTCACAGGTATAGTTTAGTCAAAGAGTCATTAAGCTATTAGATACAAAGGTGATCTCATTCCGTTCGATAGTCGTGGAGGGATGACGTCATTCAGTGGACTGTCAATTAAAATATTGAACAATCTCTTAACTGACGTCATTCATTAACGAGATGACCTGTGTATCTATTGACCTTGACTATGGACTACTTTTCTTAAGGCCCCAGTACACAGTGGTCTGTAGTGGGCCATTGTAGACCATCGCCATTGTGTACAGGGGGTAATGGTCTGTAGTGGCGGACAATTGTGAATCGTGGTGCGCAATCCATTTGTTCTCGGTTTTTTTGACACACTTCAAAGGAATCGTGGTGTAGCGTTGCCTGTGGTATTCACACAGTGGCCAGGTACCTACTTTTTTGTTACGTGCTATACTATTTAAATTTGTAATCACCCAAAATGTCAGTATCCTGGAGCAATGAAGAGACTTTTAAGTTTATAATACTATAATACTTGTAAACAGTATATAAATAAATAGCCGCGGCCGTAATTACTTCCACGTTCATCGCAAGTGCTTCGCCAGGCAGAAATGAGCCATGGGCCATTGTGTGAACACCAAGTGATAGTGGCCTACAGTTGCACATTGCAAAGCATGGCCCACTACAGACCACTGTGTACTGGGGCCTTTACAGTATCGTATATTATGTCACTAGCTTTTCTATATATCTACGAAAATCACTCCTCAAATATCAACTAATTTCAACGCATCAAGGGACATAAATTCTACGCACCGTTACTTTGTTACTCAGTACTTAGCACTTGCCTTAAAATCTGTAAAATAGTGAAACGTAGAAACATCGCCCAGAAAATGTTTAGCGCGATCAAAATCACTGGGCGACACAAACTCTCGTCATAGTGTCGCTTACTTTAATTGTTATTTTATGCTAGTCAGTATAATCAGAGTCCCATTTTGAAGCTAAGCAAGTAGAACAAGTCAATCGCTTAATGACAGTTGCATAATTAGTACACAGGAGTTTATTATTTACAGACAAATTGAAAACTTGAAAGTAAATTGTTAACGATTTACACCCTTTTCATCTATTTATCGTACACATTTCGCCGAACCCCTTACTACCTCTTTGTACCGCTGTGTCGCTATGTCAGAGGCAGCCCGTCTTATTTTGGACAGGGTGCCAAATATTACAAAAATGCTAACGTTTTGGAAATATTTATATTTTAATTTTTTTTTCTTCTTTCGAATAGCTCACGTCACATGCACCAAATTTCACGGCCTACTACTACAGTCCCATATATTTAATACATGTTTCATCCAATATTAATAGTTGATTAATACGATCGCTGTTAAGGACCGCGCATACTTATCAAACATAAACCTGCACGACCTGCACACCAGCGTCGGACTAGCCATATAGTCGATGTGGCGATTGCCAACCGGGCCCCACACGGAACATTACGTTCCGTAACTTTGTCTATGACTTAACACCAACCAATTTCTATCTTAAAGAAGTCCTAAGATGTGTTTAAGAGGCGAATTGATTTGTCCAGATCCATAGGAAAGTTAATTTTTTACACCCTAAGCGAAAAGTTAAGTAGTTTCGGAATTTGCTTTCTACGTAACGTATTTTCAAAGTTCTCTGCGTTTTCGGCACGGGTTTAACTGTATAAATTGAGCTAATCATTCTTTAAGTATAGAGAACCATTTCAGGGGGTTCAACTCAAAAAATTTGAAAAAAAATAGACTGGGCCTTATTTTGACAAGTTGATAATTGTCACAAAATGGTTCTTTACATTGAAAAAATGATTCTCTGAAAATTTCAGATCGAATGATTAAAATTAACCCGTGCCGAAAACGGTTATAGGTTTGCGGGGCTTGCCACAAGCCAGGCGGTAGCTAGGATAGGGGGCCCATGCAAGTCAGGTCCCAACTCTTGCGACCTAAATGTAAACTAGATCAGATAGTTCGTTCATACATTAGAGAAAAATGAAATAGAAAAATTTCCCATCTACCATTATCCAGTCTCGGGCCCCAGGCTTGTGGGGAGCCACCCGAGCCCTTCCGGTCCAGTCCGACCCTGCTGCACACCACGGAACAAAAAAGCCCGTTTGTGAAGGTATTTAACGAAAAATAAACTGAAAAGTGTACGTTAGGTTTACCGAAAGTATAATTTGTTCTAGGAATTGACAAATGTAGACATTTATGATCTACAATCTACACTATACACTGCTCAAGAATCGGAACTGCCAGTGTTTACACTATTAGTCTGATATTGAAGTAGCAAACGCAATGGTGTCAAAAGTGTTAACACTTTTTGCACTGGAGCACCTTGTGAATGCGTTCAAACTTTGCCTGTGTGTGCCGCTCGTGTTTTCTTGTACACTATACATATATACCATCATCTGCATGCCATTTCATATAATTACTCTAGCATTTTCCTCCTTTTAACTTTGCTGTCATGTCGTCGCCACCTCCGTGCGTGCGTTACTCCCTTGTTACGTCACCCGCCCCCACTGCCTCCACCTCTTCTATATCCCACCACACAACAGGCATCTAACCCTTTACGCACTTTCAACCCTTTATGCTAATACAATGTCCCATTCTCAACTATTGTAGCGAACCTTAAGCCTCTTATTTTTATGTGTTCGCACTTCTTTGTAATCCAGTATTTTATCTCGTAAGTGTATGCCTATTTTTTTAATCACTTATCAACGTTGCTCTAACATTAGCCGTATTCATATCAAGTATACAGTAATGGCCACCGACTATGAGAATTAATTGCATCTATCAATTCAGAATTTCAGTGTACAAACAGGAAACTATATTTTCTTAGATTTAGAACTTGAATAATAGAAAATCTTTCTTTAAAAAAATATTTACAGTCTTCAAAACAGTCGCTAAAAAGAGGAAAATAATTAAATTTTGAAGTTCCGAAATGACTAGCGAATAGGTAAGGGTTTTTTAATGGGTGGAAATCCCATAAAATCACAATTTCTTTAAAATATTTCTCCTCAACAAAAAAATTCTTAGAAAAAAATGATATTGTTTTGAAGGAAAAATTGTACCAAAAAATATACAGTTTTTAAATCAACTGAGAATTCTACAACGATTTTTTTATGTAATTCGCCCATTTTTGACGTTCTTGAGACGTACGTGAGTTTTCAAAAAATATAATTTTCAACTTTAAAAGCTGTTGAATTTTATTGTTAAATTTTAGTTATTTTAAACACTAATTTAAATGTTACTAAAACTCTTAAAATCATTCAAAATTGCAAAACTCAGCGTGCATCTCTTTCTAACTAACAGAAAACCCGATGTCAACTCCTGAATGTCCTTATTCAGTCACTTAATCATAATGACTCACAACCAGTAATAATAGCCGTACTATCTCATTTTGTAACTGGTGTCTTTGTCTAGTACATTTCAATCTTAATAAATCGCTCATCAACCCATTAATGACCAAGCAAAACGACGATGCGTAATTTTGAATAGGCAACTTAAAAATAACCTTTTTTTGACTTATATAATTTGTGATTATCTTTGACTAATTTAAATTAAAATGTGCAAATAGAATCTAAAGAGAATATTGTTAAAGAAACTTTAACCCTGTATCAAAATAATAGCTGTATTCTTAAATATATATGATTGCTAATAATAAAACTGTAAAGCGAAATTTTCATCTTTAGCACTGTTACTTAATATTTGACATCGAACATTCAATTGTATCTATACGGAGATTGGCACAGCCAAACTTTACCGCTAGAGGCGCCAGCTATATAACACCAACAGTTTGTGGACAATTTATAGCAGTGGGTGCAAAATAAGTTTATTTCAAATAATAAATCATTAGCAATGTCGATGTTTTGTGTTTACCAATATTCTAATTATACAGGTTTTGTAATTTGCAAAGAACCCGAAACTGAAAAATAAGTGTGTGTGTGCTAGCAGAACGGAAAAAACGTTTTCTGTAAATGCTGGGACAATAGTTTGTAAGGTCCACTTTATTAAAAAAGATTTTGCCACAGAAGAAGAAATTACAGATAGAAAAACTAATTATATTTATTTAAATAATGGTTATAAATATTAAAACGTCACAGATTTACTTTGAATTAAATCACGCAACTTAAAAAGGAATGCCTAGATTCCGTTTTTACTCCAAATTAAAAACCAATCATAACTTAGGTCGTTGTGTACCCGCTGCCATCTATGTTACGCTTGTCCATTATAATTAATTTATTACTTTTCTCATTAATGGAAATCGTGTTTAAATTCTTTGCACGATACATTTTTGTTCGTCTATATATTGGCCACTAACTGGTTGACCTGAATGAGTACTTTTCAGATTTCAGCACTCACACTGCTAGCCTGTAGCCCCCGCTAGCAAGCAGCACATAGATCTAAACGAAAGCTGTACATAGAAGCAACGCAAGCGACTACTACGGGAGCTTCAAAGCTTGTCTCATTGTTTTATTTTCTCTACCCCTTTTGTTTCGACTTAGATATAACCTTTACTTCACAATTCACATCATTTTATGAAAAGCTTTTCATATACTATGTATGCGTGGAAATATAAATGCATACATTCTGTGACCGGAAAAATGGTCACATTGAAACATCTCAGAAAGTCATTTGTTAATTGTTATATTTATAACGAATATCTTTTGCAAACTATAATAAACAAACTGAAATATTTACTACTTTTCACCGTCAATTGTATGCTAAATTTAAATACATTTAAATACATTTTTTTACAGCCAACATGACGATAGAATTCCGAGGTGTTCAATATCGAGAAGTCTTGGAGGAAAATTAAGCGCATCGCCCAAAACCGCGCCAGATGGTGATTTCTTGATCGTACTCCTATACCACACTTAAAAGCAAATAGGAACTGAATGAACTGTCGGAACTATCTAGGTAAATACCAATTTATTAATTTTCTCATTTTTACTATTTTTTAAACTGAAAATCCAATGGATACTTTCGCCAATTGTCAGAATGGCGACATTTTTAAGATATGGCTTGCATTTAAAAAGATTAACAAATACCTATCTGCTTTGAATATTATAGGGTTCAAACGGAAGCCTATTATCGTCTTTTGAAAAAATAATAAGAATGGATTTTTACGATGCGCATGCACAGTGTAACATCAAAATTAGATAACAGGATGCAATTTCCGACTGTAACATCAAAATTAACAGGATGAAGTTGCTCTCTTAACCCGGCGTGAATGAACCAGGATTTTTAGTACCCACTAGTGTATAAAAACGTACACACTTGTCACAATTGACGGTATCCTAGCTCCTGCGCCTTAGGTAGCTGCCATTTTTGAAATAATGCGTCGATTGTTGAATGCGAATCAGTGTTGCGTGTGACGTCACTGGTGATAGAGTTCAAAGTGCACTTGAGCATATTTTACCCGGGTTCATAGTTCGCGTAATAAACATTTTTAACGAAATATATTGACATCGATAGCCGGGTAAAATTCACCCTGGTTCATTGACGATGTGATTGAAAAGAGGTTCTTTTACGCCGGGTTAAGCACTTTTACCAAAAGTTAACTGCAAATACAATATAATACCAATTTTTTAGATCTGTTCTATATTTATGCTCGAAAAAAATAATAATCTGCATGTTGAGCCCAATATTTTTGTGCGTAGATGTAAATATGATGTAAATCAACATTTCATGTTCCTTTCAAATAATGGCAGTAAGTTTTGTGAATGTCGTTTTGTGTACATCTCCGTCTTTGTCTTGAACTTTGATTGTCTTTTGTCACATAAAACAGTTGAACAGTTGACTTTTATAGACACTTAGTGGCGAAATGTTTAATATAATACAATCTATATAGTTATGTTCAAAGTATTTCACTTATTATAAAGTAGAAGGTACTCGTTCGCTCAAATATAATTTTACAATATTTTTCAATAGACATTCAGAAAAAAAATCGTAGCTATGTACAGTACGCCTTCACAAACCTGAACACTCCAGAAACCCGGACTGGTAATGCTTCCGGACACTTGACTCTAAAACTCGGACACTCGGAAAAATTAATGATCTGTTTATATTTACAAAACTTGCTCGTAAATCAGATCACAGTGAATCCAGTGACTGACGTGAATAATCTTATTTCGTAAAATGGGTTCAAACGTAAAATCAACATTCAAATCTAGAGGAGAAATGTCGGATTCTGGATAGTTTGAGTAAGGGAATTAGTCCACATAAGGCATGTTTCGCAACAACAAAAGCGTTTCTTTTAATTTAAAACTAACAAAAAGAACAAAAAAAAATATTACTAACGCATTTATTCACAAACACAGACGATGTGCGGTCCCGTATGATGAGTGCAAATTCATATTTTCAATTTATTATTATTTTTAGGGTTCCCAACCTCAAAAGGAAAAAACGGAACCCTTATAAGATCAATCACATGTCTGCCCGTCCCTCTGTCACAGTCGATTTGCTCCGAAACTACTGGACCGATTGATTTAAAATTTGGTACACATATCTATGTCAGTGACCCAAAGACGAACGTGTAACGTAAATAAATGAATTTTGAACATGGGGGTAATTTTTGGGGGGCAAATTAGGAAATTAAAAAAAAAGTTTTGCGAAGTACCGTGTAATATATCAAATGAAAGGGCTTGTAGTAAGGCTCTCAAATATATTTTTTTCTATAATTTTAAAACAAATCGTTTTAAAGGTATTTTAAGAAAATAGATGAACATTAGAAAAAATAGGGAATGTCGGGTCTCAGCTATAGCTTACAGTGAAAACCTAAACGAAAATCTTAAGTCTTAAAGTACTTACAGAAAACTGAATAGTACGGAACTATGCAGTTATTTTAAAAATAAAGTTGGGTTGTATTATTTGCAATTGTAAGGTTAATAGAACCCCTGTACTATAAATCTCTCATGTCCGTCTTAATATTAATTTAAAACTTTATTTTTTAACATAGACACTGATGACCTTAGATATTGTGCGTGTATAATCTACAATCTCTCTATTTTTTAACCATACTATATATCGAAGAAGTACGACATACAAAAACACTTTAAAGAAATAACCAGAGGATCTTTTGTTTGAAAATATCACCCAAAGTTTTTAATTACAATTTTAATATCTGTATTTAAAAACAAATACTTTCGCAGTCATTGTCGAAGAATATTTTCTTACTTTTTGCTGTTGATATATTATTTAATCACAAGTTTTATACCTAAACGTTTAAAAATGTTTTTAATATTTTCATTTTCAGATATATTAACGTTAGTCTCTATCTCTGTGATTATGCAATATATAGTAATCAAGAATCAGGATAAATTTTCTCGACATTTAATTATAAAAAAACCCGGGTCGCAGTGCCACAACCCTGCCGACAATATAGTGTATTTGCTTATACAGGCAGTGTGGCTTTATTATGCGAACTTAAAATAAAAAATTTTACTCCTCAATACACCCCTTAAAATAACATTTTTTTTTCTTAATTGCAATATTATTATCAATCGAACCTCTGTACCATGTTATATACACCTTTCAGTAAATAATTCACTATCTGCAAACTAGTCTTTCTTAAAATTTTTAAATCCGGTCCTGTCAAGTCGATTTTATTAAAATTTTAGGGACAGATTTCAATTACTGCCAGAGGGTTAAATTTCAATTTTGAAACGATTCGGAGAATTATTTCGGTATTTTATGGCCCAAAAACATTTTTCAACCCCTAAAAACTACCCTTAAGATGGCCCGATTAGGCCCATTTTAAATAGGCTTCTTGCGGTGATGGATTTCAACACGTGGGCCAAATTTAGTTGAAATCAATTAACTCTTTCGAAAGTTATTGCCCGCACACACACATATATATATATATATATATATATATATACGTATATAAATATATATATATATATATATATATATAAACATTTTAAAAAATGGTGCCAAAGTGTTTAGGAGGTTATGAAACGTCGAGAAATTTTGGTCCGACCCCTAGGTCCCGCCATCCGACCAACGCCAATAGTGTATGTTGCCATATGGCAAATACACTAACAAGCGCT
The DNA here is from genome assembly GCA_034508555.1 of Venustoraphidia nigricollis. NCBI lineage: Eukaryota > Metazoa > Arthropoda > Insecta > Raphidioptera > Raphidiidae > Venustoraphidia > Venustoraphidia nigricollis. The sequence continues at coordinate 166,258 of JAVRKA010000114.1, forward strand.
ACATGCACCATTACACTCTAGTCACTATTATACTAAATGATAGAAAAAAACCATGTATGCGTGTGTCGCACACGAATAAAGTTATTACTTCTTACACAATTAAAAACAAAAATACATCGTAAAAAAACAAACATATTATATGGCCTATAAAAGATCGAACTCATGACCTTCACGTTGTTAGCTCAAGGATCAAGTAACTTGAATACAAAATTTTATATCTGTGTCTCAGAGTTAAATAGTAAAATGTCAGGATTTACGAGTATATATCTGTTTTGTTGAAAGAGCGTTCATTTCCGAACATGTGAGTAGCTTTTCACGTAAATTTCAACGAGTCTCTTAAGTCTGAAACACTTACATACTTTGTATTTTCACTTCGCTTCTGAACGAACAATAACGACAAATTGCGAAGAAATGATAATAAAACAATTGAGCTGAGGTTTGAATAATCAGTTTTACAACACTAGAAACATTTACAAACATAATTCATAGTCCTTTGATTAATAAGCAAAAAATAGGGAACTTCTACGATTAGCTCAATATAATGTTTTAATCATATTCTCATGCGACTAGAAGTTTCATCTCAGTATCGCCTCAGTTTCATCTGTGGAGTAAGGGTTTGATATCTGATATTTACTATTTTTAATCAACTTAAAGAAGAGGTTATCAATTCTTCATAGTATATATTTTTGAAACGTTTGTTCAGCCATAGCTTTCCGAAGGGCTAACCAATTTAAGAAAATTTCGACACCATTTCGTTCGGAATATATTTTACGGATTGAATTAAGCCAAGTGTTTTTTGACGCTATTTATACCAAACTTGGTTCTTTAATAAAGATTATCTATCTATCAGCACTTTATAATTTTACAGAAATTTGGGTTATTAAAAGAATAACACAACATTCTAGTTATAATTATTATTTTGTCACGGAACCCTGGCACAAGCCCAGCGAGTCCGTGCAGAAAGTTGGACCTGACCAAAGGCCAAAGCTAAAAGTTTCATCACGGTAATGCTCGGTTGTAGAAAACATTATCAAAAAATTTGATTTGACAGTGTACTTAGATTGTGAAAATATATTTACAGTTTTTTATAGACAGGAGCAGTCTAATGTCGTATTCAAACTTCCTGTCATGTGGAAAGATTGTACTCACACAAAAACAAATGATTGATCTACATAGAAAAATATCATTTTTGAATTTTTATCAATATGCATAGAAAAAGTTGTTTCGGAGTGGAAAATGTACAAAAAAAAAAGATTAAATAAATGTATACACAGTTTAAGGAAAATATCGTGTCAATCGATCAATTATTTTTCGATCAGGGTCAATTCTACAATGCTTCTCTTATGGAGAAATAGAGTTGGGTAACTCAGATCTGAACCGGTTCAAAGAGCCGACTCACTTTTTTTTGAGCCGACGGATCAACGGATCCGCGTAACTCAGTGAAACACTTAACACACAGAAGCACATTTTACACTTACGTATCAGTTCTTCCTTTGATGCATCTGTCAACTCAAATGACTCATGCATCACATGTTTGGCTATGCATTCTTGATTCTATACAGGTAGTGATATGATTGACTGAACTAGGTAACTCAGTGGCAGACTGCAGTAACATATTCAGAACTCGGCTCTTTTTGAACCGGTTCAGTGAGCCGGCTCACATACGGGATCCAGATGCAAAGATGTAGATCACTAAAAAGACCCGTTTTTTCCATCTCTATGGAGAAATTTTGTTACATTTCGATTTGTATTATACGGATTTTAAATAATTATATTGATGTTTATTTATTTATCGGCAACAAAATGGTGAACTATCCTTATCAGACTGTATTCGTTTCGTAACTGAACGACTCTTAACATTTAGTTTAATTAAATTTTGACTGATGAACAAAACAGAGATCAACCTATTGCGAGATCCCTATGAGATGAAACGAGATAGCTAATGTGGATTGAATGTCACGTAATTTCGTCAAATACTGACAATTTTTGGATTTTTATCGTTTTTCTAGAACATTCGTCCGCTTTTAGTCAATGAATAAGGTGTTTGCCTATTAATTTTTTCTTTATTGTCGTTTCCTTGGTTGAAACTGTGATTTTCATTGTACATTACGTTAGGTGAAATATAATATTTTTGGAAAGATTTTCCATAATATTTATTTTGTGGAACAAAATTAAAGTTCAAAGTGATTCCGGATTTGTTGAAATCTCAAGTTTATTTCGGCTATTTGTTGGCTGCAAATTTTTGGCATATCCATCATCCGTATCTGTATCTGGAACCTGGATCGAAGATAGTTGCTTCCTTTTCTTCATTGGCATCACGATCATCTCTACAGCTGTGGATTAACTCAAGCCCGTTGCGAATCTACAAGTCGGCCACACCTTTTTTTGCAACACATCTCTATTCTTCCAATCATCATCTTCACCTACCAGTAAGTGCTGAAAATTTTATTGAACGTGCTGATTTCACTACGCTGCGTATAATTCATTAACAATTTTTTTTGTTGTTGAACATTCATTGTTACAATGCTAAATCAGAAAAATTTATTTTTATCCACCAACACCGTCTGGAAAGTAGAAAGATTCTGGTTTGAGTCCAGACGGTGTTGGTGGATAAAAATAATTTTTTCTGATTTAGCATTGTAACAATGAATGTTCAACAATTAAATAGCAAACGTTCTGCAGCTTGTAGAAATTAAAACATCTTATATTAAAACCTTACGGAAGTATTTCGTAGTTAAAAATTTCCATATGATATACATAGGTATGGGCATGGCCCAGCCTCTTTATCTACCTTTGAATTACATCTTTGATGTACCTAGGTTGGATTAATAAAGAAAAAATGGAAATTTACCTATACATTCATAACTCTCGCTATAGAGACGATTCATGTCTAGCAGTACCTAGCTAAAATAATCAGCTCTCGCATGTAGTGAATTTTATGTTAGAATTGCTTTATTATGAAGAATTGATTGTTTAGATATCGCACCGTAGAGTAACTGACAACTCATTCCGCCGCGAAAGTGGAAAGATCCTGGTTTGAGTCCAGACGGTGTTGGTGGATAAAAATATTTTTTTTTGATTTAGCATTGTAACAATGAATGTTCAACAATTAAATAGCAAACGTTCTGCAGCTTGTAGAAATTAAAACATCTTAAATTTTTTTTGTATTTTTATTTTTGTATAACTCGGAACGCTTGTGTTAAATATGGCCTTCTGCTAGTAATTTCAGTGAACCGAATCTTTAAATTTCAGTGAACCTAATCTTTAGATTTCTGTGAACCGAATTCCTTTTTGATACGATTCAGTATATCTAATCTAGGGACCCATATTAAAAACGTTCAGTTTTAAATGAAAAATATTTGAGTCATAGTATCGACCGAGGCAAATGGTTCGGCATGTTTATTTTTTTTGTACCGCCATTTTTATATATTTTTTATTTTATTGTCTAGATTAACAAACCTCGCACCAAATTATAATTTGATTTCATCAATGTGTTCTTTTCTTTACGGTTAATGTCAATTTGTTTCATCACACCAAATTATAGTTTGGCGGCGAATATATATAATAATATAATGGGTATATGTATTATTATTTAGAAGATTGTAATTGAATTTTTTTTTTCCCTTTTTCACTAAAGTTTTGAGAATTTATATGCGAAGTTATATACGAATTTTTTTTATGTGAATTTATATGCGATTTTTTTTTATGAATTTTTATGTGAATTAATATGCGAACTTTTATGCAAATTTGTATGCAAAATTATTTGCCAACATTTGGGGTCATTTAATCGAAACGTTTATAATTATATATATATATTTTTATTTGTGTTCTTTTTTTTTTGTTGAAATAAATTGGCCGTTACGTTTCAAGCTATCCATAATTGCTTTTATTTTGGTTGTACTACGTCATTTAATCATCTAGGTATTTTGGATGTGTGCCGACCTGCTTGGATTCCGGTAGGTCGTGATCGACGGAAATTGCGGATCAAGGAGTCCTGGCGCCCAATCTCCAACTACTTTAGAACGAGAGCTGGATCACTCCCCCGACCCACCCCTCTCTCCGACTCTTCATATTAGCTAGTCGATTTCCCCAATTGCACGAACTCACTCCAGCACCGACCTAATATATATTTTTTTTTTCTCTCTTTTCCACCACCAAAGAGGACGTGACAATTTGTATGATCACTAAGGTCATTGTCAACTCAGATTTTTTGACAAAGCTTTCTGCAATGGAGCATTAGAGAAATTCATATATACTAATTTGTTTTAGACGTATGTGACAATTTCTATAGATAACACAAAACTTTAATTAGAGTGAAAATATATAATTTAACACATTTCCGTTCACAAAACACGACCTACCGAGTTTTAGGCAGGTATGTAGATAAATTCAAAAGTTTACTAAAAAGGGTTTCATATGTACTTTCATTTCGTACATATGCAGGTTTAATGTTAAAGTTTGCATGTGAAATGTAACCCAGCAGCTCTTAAACTTTTATCTTTCGCGGACTACTATTGAAAAATGATAGACGAGCGATTCAAATTTCCAAAAGTCACACGCATCAAAGTACACTTTACAAGATTTTGTAATGCATATAGTAGTGCATTACAAAATCTTGTAAAGTGCACTCCTATGAACCCGACGTGATATTAATTTCTGTAAATTATTATTTTAAAAATATTTTTTGCACACTCCCCTATGAAATAGCTGATTTTGTCGTTTGCACCCCTAGTTCCTGTGGGGTATTATTGTAAATATAATTTTCAGTTTTTTCTTTTATTTTTCACAAATTCTGTCAAAAATTCCAATACTAACACAGACGACACAGTCTTATAGTTTAAACCGACGAATGTATTTATAAAACAGATTTCAGTCCAACACATACTCCCCTACGTCAGCTAAACTTAGTCATTACGTAATTAAGGCACTAAGTTTTCAATTATTTTCTAGTTTTTCGGTCGAATCTGTTTAATTATAAATTTATTCTTGGCATAAAACATTAAAATATGCATTATTAAAGACCGCGTACACATGTCAAGCATGGAACAGCACAAACCTGCAACCTGTGCGATGTCGCACACTAAACCAGCACAAACTAACATGGACCAGCACAAACCAGCAAATTTTAGTGCAAGTTTTGTAATGTGCGATAGACATTTTGCAGTTTTTAAGTAGTTTTATCAATGCAAATGAATTAATAAAAACGACACATCACTAGCACAATGAATCAGTCCAACATGGTTAGACAGAAATTGCATCTGATCAACTGACGGTTGTTGCTTCACGAACAAACTTTTCTAATCCGTGTTGTGCTGGTCCTTTACAGTAACACAAATAGTTCATTTTGATTTCGAAACGTAATTTGATAATCTTCCGATCAATGTGCCAAAAAAATGTTAAAGAAATGTTTACAAAAGCCTTCGTATCATTTTTGACATCCCCAACGGTGGTTGCGGATTTAGCGGATGCAGATGTAATACAAAACGACAAAATTATCAAAGACGCTCCCGGCAATTGATCCTTGCTCGAATTCTTTGACTACTTAGCTAACAGGGATCGAGTTTACCGATTCTGAAAACTGAATGTTAAGAAATTAAAATAAGGACTTTTATAATAAAAATGATAATACATTATTAATCAAACGTCACATTTATTGTTAAAAATATTATTATTCTTATTAATGTTTTTACAATGTGGACGTCAAAAAATCCACATCCGCATGTGCAGATGTCAGTAAAATCCCACATCTGTAACATCTCTTAAAAGTTGTTCGGATACAATATACATACAATATTATATCAAATATAATCACTTTGATCTATATTATGTCTTTACCTGAATTTGGAGATGATTTGAAATAAGATTAGGTACCTTCTGGAATCTAACAAAAACTTCAAACCAAAATGATTTAATACTCCGCTATTCCAGGATAGAATATGGTATTGAACACTATTCGTTAACAAATAAATAACGCCTGTTTATAAAATTTAAATTGAGATATCTGCAGTCAAGTGAAGGGAAATAAATTTCTTTAAAAGAACCAACAACCAAAAAAAGTATTGCGCTTAGAACTCTTCATAAGAATGTTAAAAAGTACAAAAATATTCTAGTTAGTTTGGTACGTAAGTCATTATAGACATAATCAACGACATGCAGTTTGTGTTCCATCAATATATCAACATAGCGTTCTTTTAATATCGTACGTCTGTTATTGAACCATCGACATCGGCGTCATTAGCCGAACAAATTTAATGACGTTTCACGCTGGAACGATGTTCAAATGTTCTGTCTACTTTTACCAGTGTCGCGTACTTATAAATTATTTATTTCAAAGTCCTTCGGCTTGATTTTAAGTTTGAGAATAACGTGTTTGAAGCCATAAAAAACAAACATAATTAAAGGACGTACACGTGACTGGTTTTGCCGCTAGATTCGCTGCTTGGTTCCAAACGTGCACCGTAGCGCTAGGTTTTGTGACGGTTTGGCTTCACACGATGCGTTTTTTTTAAACTGGATCTGTAGATAGTTTTGATGCGTGCACGGTGGCAGCTCAAATGTTAACAAAAAGTGAACGCTTATTGTTTCTGAACAGACCAGAAGCTACGACGTTTGCCCATGTCACTCAAGTGACAAAATACGCTTTCCTAATCGATTCTTGCCCAAAAGATCATCGAACGCGAAAAATATCCTTGGTTCTAATTTTGAAATCTAGTTTGTTACCCGCAGCGGAGCCCACAGTGACGTCATTTCCGTCCTTGCAGCCGCATGGCAGCTACCACTATTGAGCGACAAAACCAGCCCCCTGTGCAGCGACCTTAATTAGTTTATTTGCCATATGGCAACATACACTATTGGCGTCGGTCGGATGGCGGGACCTAGGGGTCGGACCAAAATTTCTCGACGTTTCATAACCTCCTAAACACTTTGGCACCATTTTTAAAAATGTTTATATATATATATGTATATATATATATATTTATATATATATATATATATGTGTGTGTACGCGCGATAACTTTCGAAAGAGTTAATTGATTTCAACGAAATTTGGGCCACGTGTTGAAATCCATCACCACAAGAAGCCTATTTAAAATGGGCCTAATCGGGCTATTTTAAGGGTAGTTTTTAGGGGTTGAAAACGGTTTTTGGGCCCCAAAATACCGAAAAAATTCTCCGAATCGTTTCAAAATTGAAATTTAACCCTTTGGTAGTGATTAAAAAGTGTCCCCACAATTTTAATAAAATCGGCCCGACAGGACCGGATTTACAAATTTTATGAAAACACTAGTTTGCAGATAGTGACTTATTTATTGAAGGGTGTATTTAATTCGGTGTAGACGTTAGATTGATAATAATATTACAATTAAGAAAAAAATGTTATTTTAAGGGGTGTATTAAGGGGTTAAATTTTTTATTTTGCTCAAAAACAAACTGAATTTCACATAATAAAAGTATAAAACCACACGGCCCTATACAAGCAAATACACTATATATTGTCGGCAGGGTTTTGGCACTAGGACCCGGGTTTTTAAAATACTTGGAGCCTATAAATAACGTACAGAATAAATATTTACATAAATAAAATGAAATAACAAATGAGTGTTAGAAACACAGTGGTGAACCAAATCTCGATAAACTTTGTTTAATGATCGTTTATTAAAATTATATGTGTACGCTACTGATTCTTTGTAATACTTCTTCTACATTTTTATCACTACGTCGATATCTTGGGTAGGTACTTCAGAATGTGATATTTATTAGGTGATTTCATATTAATCGTAGCTATCTACATTTTCGTATAACTATACAGTCACAGTCTAGCAGTTCTTAAAAGCTTTGAGTGCATTGCTAAACATAATGAGTCTGCATTTTGAAGTTGGGAAATAATTTAATATGAGTACATAAAGGCGTCAAGTTCGAAGCTTGAAGCTTGCTTACTCGTTGCCATGGCATGTTAGAGCGATGTCTCTATACCAATCTTTAAAGTGCAATTTTTTTATAAAATTTCTTTCAGAAAAGCACATACAGATGATCTAAAATTTATTTCGAGAGAAATTTAATGGATATGGTGTTAATAATCTCACTAAATTTCACTTAAGGCTGTCGGAACGCTCTGAATTTTGTTTGTGCTGAGACCCAGCGGTAAGGGGCGAGGTAGGCAAAAGACATATTGTGGGTGTGACCTTCTTTAGCACTGTCTCGCTCTAATCATCCGCACGGTTCAATTTTTGGCTGGTGCCAACTACGAGGCTAAAAAAAATTTTTGCAAGGGTGCCGCTGTCAACTGATTGCTCTAATTTTTGGAAATATTTTGAAGATTTAAAAAACTTTTCTGAAAAAGGAAGAGTCACTTTAGGTTTGTGATGGAACAGTTTTGTGAAATAAATACGAATAAGGTTATAGTGTGACATTGAAAACGTGTGTTTTTTTAGCACAATTAATGCCAATTTTTTTCTAGTAAATCGTACATAAATTACAAAAGTAGTCCATTAGAGACCTAGATTTGTCCTTTATCTACCTTATAGAGAAAGAATCTTTGCAAAATGTTGACGAATAAGTCTACAATCAGTTGACAGCCGAAGCTCTATTTTTGGCTTAAATTCAGAGCGTTCCGACAGCCTTAAGTCAAGTTTCTTAAGATAGCTGTAGGTACTTTAGTATAGCGACCGTAATGAGACGGTTAATGACGTATCAAAAAATGTTTGCATGAAAGTATATGCACTCCGTTTTTTAAGTTTAACTTCTTTAGAGACGTATCTGTTTAAAAAAAGTAAAAATCGAAGGGAAGTAGAATTGTTCCCGAAAGGGGAAGTTAGTTTGTCTCCTAAATTACATGAAAATGACAGACATAAAGTATTTTGCAGTTTCTAAATAGAAAATATGTTTGTAAAAGTATTTCAAATAAAATGTAAAATGCTTTTGTATTAGAGTATTTAAATACACAAAAAAAAATTGAAAATTGAACCTACACTAAAAAGCGTAAAATAATGAAATTTTGAGATCGACGCTAGTTTTATCCACCGCTTGGTTTAAGATAAGGTTTGAATTAAAACTGTCATTAATTTGAGAAAATCCACGAGCAAAATCGACATTAGATGAAAAATTCCCTGCGCACAAATTTACCTAATATATAATCCGAACGTCTTCACGATTCGACGGACTATGCTTATGTGGATACGAGATGGCGCACCGTAAACTCGTGCCACACCAATCTAATTTTATAGCCAACGCTAAATTGAAACGTTACCGTCGATGAGTTTTTTTATAATAACATGCTTAGATTGTAATTCGTTCGACAGGATCAGAGATTGTTACGTTTCTTTCACCATTTAAGCCCGTCTCTTTCTCTAAACGTAAATAACTAGCCGCTACCTGCGGCTCTACACGCGATTGCGACAACATTCTTGCCTCGCGGTAGCAACAACAGTAATCAGTTTTGAACAAAAAAAAAAAAATCATATACCCACGCTTTATGCCCCTATACTGCCACCATGTATTCAGTTATCCGATTTTTTTCAGGTATCACGCAAGAACGGCTGAATAGATTTTCACGAAACTTGAACATATTTTGATCAATTCAACTTCGGACTTCAATTAGAAGCGGCTTTGCTGGAGAACCCACTCCAAAGATTTCATAAAAAGTGAGTAAAATAAAGTATTAAATTATGTTGTTTTTAATAAAATTTATGATTTGAATTTGAATATCTGCATTTATACTACGGGTCTGAAATAGTAGAGAGTAATTCGTTTTAATGTAGCAACGAGGTAATGAAACAATTGTTAAGCATAACAACTATGCCACTAGTTGCTATTATTATCATCAATTATCGTGATTATTAATAAGTTAATCAATTAATACCACAACATGCTTTAAAAGAGGAATACTGCTACATTGCTATCGCCCGTGAATGGAAGTATCCCCTACTAGCAATAGAGGAGTATTAGATACTACATGGAATAAACAATACACAACGGTTGCTTTCTACATTTCATGTTCTCTGTATCGCGTAACATCCCGAAATCGCCCGAACTAGTCCAATTTTTACTGTGAAGTATGTATAAACCTAACAAATCAGATGGTGGTACACTTTATATTTTTATCTTCGGTTATTTTTCCGTGATATGTTTTAGACAACGTGCCCTACAAGCCTATATGTAGTACACGATCCGTCCGTTAGAAACGTGTATCAGTATAGATAAATAACCGTCGGCATATCAATGCGTTCTCCTCTTAAAATTGGCCAAGTGAATCGTTCCCAGTGGAGTCGTGTAAGCCTTAAATGTCATCGTTGAGACATCGGATTTTATCATACACCATAAAACAACACACGTGTGGGAAAAGTTGGGGAGATATTACAAGTATATATACTTTGAAGCAAAGCTGGGCAAAGCACCGAACCTAAAAGCTTGAAGCACCGAGTATCAATTAGCTGGAATTTTTCTAAATAACTTTTAACAAACACCGTAGGGGTAAGCCACATCGCAATAGATCGGAAATAGCGGGAAGTTTCAGAGATGGCCTGCAAGGTCAACCGTTTTCCAGATTTTTTTTAAGTGTAGTCTCTTTTTAAGCGAATAAAATATTTGGAATCGTTGATGTCCTCCTATATGGGAACTTTTACTGTATACTTTTATTTTTGAGTTTAAAATATTGATTTTTTTTCATTATATACACTCAGAGAAAAAACATTGTAAAATCAAAAAATGTTGCATTGTATCAAATAAATTCAAATATGTTTTGGCGTCATTGGGATTTTTATTTGAACTTACATGGCCAGCAACACATCAAAAACTTGTAATTTAAAATTAAACAGAGATACTGTCATATTGTTAAGAGCCGTGTTTAAATTTATATAACATAGTGCATTATCAAAACAAATGGAAATATGTTAAAATCGATACTCAAAAGTCAATGAATGAATGTAATTACAATTTTGAATATTTAAGGCGTTCCTTCTGATTTTAAACATTGTTTTAAAACTGTGTAACATTAAATTAAAAATGGGTCTATTTACTTTAATGTGGTTTTGGTTTATGTTGACCACACCATTACCATTAAAATATGGCCACTATATGCTTTAAATCAAAAATAGGAATGATCAATTTAATGTACGATTGCAATGATTATTGGATGAGGATATTGGGGTAGTAGGTAGTTAAAAATACGAAATTTGGCATTTTTTTTTTATTGCAAAATACATTTGAGCCACAAATTTTCAGTTATTAACATAGCATAAAGAAACAAAACAAAAAACCTGTATTCTTCTACAAAATCAATCTAAACCTAGGTATAAGTTTACAACTTCACATATTTATACGTCGTTTTAACTGAGTCAATATACATATTGTCCCCTAGAAACTCAAATCGGTTCAGAAAGTGGCCCATTCTCGAGCGAACTTGGTTGGTTTTCTATCGCGCCAGAAAACAAGTAGTAGTAGAAGTAGTCTTTGTAGAACTAGGTGAACTTTCATGTGAGACATCTTTTTGCGAACTTGTATTTTGCAGCCAATTATTCACTTTATTAGCAAACGTCGACGCAAATGTGATGGTTTCGTCATCAATGCCGTACTGAAATACATAAATAATGATAATACTAATTTATTTATTTGAAGTACGCGAATTTGTCTTTACTTCGTGCTTTCTCCAGTAGAATAATTTTTGCGAAACTCTGCTCGTAGCCCAATGTCAGAAATTGCGTCCTTAATATCGTCCTTCGATAAATATTGTAGACTCCTGTATTGTTATTCCACTATCTGAAGAAACTGAAATAAAAGAAAGAATTTATAATCGTAAAACATTTTCAAAATATAAATAAACATGTAGATTAACTGTTGAATGAAGTAAATGCCGTGTATTATTTTGAAACTTACTTTGTAAAACTGGCAACAATGTTATTAAGTTCCAAGAATTTAAAAGGGACTCCAGGTCTCGGGCGTCCGTTAATAAAGGAACTTCTTGATTTGTACTTGTACATGAAGGCACATTGCTCAGCCCTTCATTTGGAATGTTCAGGGGCGCGGCATTGTTTAAATCATATAAAATCGCTGGTAATATATTAAAGTTGCTGTCGTCATTCATTTTTATTCTTAATCTATAAGAAACAAGACAAAAATGTATGGTTCATTCTAATATTAGGCGAAATGTGAAAGAGGCAGTCAGCCAGCGGTCATCAATAGTATTGAAGTATCGCCATATTTTAAATGCGTTGTTTAGTTTTTGTCAATACCTATCGTTCATTGTTCTCATAATTACTTATTACCTACATATAGAGTTGCCATCCCTCCGGGTTTCCCCGGATTTGTCCTAGTTTAGAGGGCGTCCGGGGGGGTTTCATTTGTAGTCCGGGTTTAAAAGTTTTCAAGTCACCTTTTTTTTTAATTAAAAGAGTATAATTTTTGTTTTATTTAAAGAAATTAAAAATGTGAGACTAGAATAGTTTCTTATAACGTTAAGAAGATTTCTTTTTGTTAAAAGAGTATAATTTTTAGATAAATAATCATTTTTATCTCCCGTAGTCCACAACATATTCACAATAATTAAGTTGTGAATTAAATCAGACAACACTGCGGATGTCCTGATTGGTCAGGCTATATTTAAGAAAAAATCAAATGCCGCTGTCGGGACTTGAACCCGAAATCTCCAGTTTCCGACTGGATGAGTTACCAGTTTCTCCACAGACATAATAAATATAACAAAAATAAAAAATACTTACCCAACACAAGTTGCAAATTCGAAGCGCCAGGCAGAAGATCTAGAGCACAACCACAAAACATAAACCTCAGAATTCAGATGCTTACTGCTTTGTGAGCACAACTTACCACCTGCATATGCATTGCATCGCTCGGCTCAATATGAATCATCGATATGATACGAATTGCGCAATAACAAGAAACAAACATTTTCAAAACAAATATGTGTCTGGTATTATCTAGTATGCGGCATTAATAATTCAAGTCAAATAAATTTAAATCTTTTCGAACTAAATATGTAAACCATTGAAATAAAATGAAATGGGATATTTTTATAAACATATAATAGAATAAAAATCTTCATTTAAAAAAGACAAGGCATTTCTTTCGTTTCATGTTATGTAGATTTTAGATTTAAATCTATACGACTTTAAAACAATGACCGTCCGATTGAAACAAAAATGTCTGCCTACTTTTGAATTTCTTACATTGTAAAAATAAAAATATTATGCAGTTACAGAACTTAAGTAGAAATTCAACATTAAATTATTAAGAACGGATATGAAACAAATTTACTTTCATATAAATTAATAACTTTACCGTTTGAAATTTTAACATTCTGTGTTGAATCATTTTGAAATGGTTTCCATTTATTTATACAATGCCGAATTTTTCTGAGTGTACGGTTTTAAATTACTTGCAACAAACAAAAAATCAAGGAAATTTTCACAACAATGCAAACGGAAAGTACAGAGAATGCTTTTAAATTTTAAGAAGTTTTGTTGTTTTATCAAAAATTTTAAATTTGACATGTACATATTTATAAAATTAAAAACAGATTTTTCTGAAATGCTGCTCGCCTGATACTTTTGTGTTTATATTTGATAGACGAATTTTTAAAGATTATGTCATGCTGTATACCAGCAGTCCCAAACCAAGAAATCATTTTTGCTTTTTTTTACAATTTTGAGATATTTAGACTAAAAAAGTTAAAATGTTCTCTGAATTTCGTTAGCAAACTTATGTGTACATAATAGTATAATACGTATCAAATGTGAGAAGGTGCCTTTTTTTAAATCTCATGCGATGTTATTCAAACTCGTTTCAAAACATCGCGCGCGTTTAAAAAAAGTGCACTTTCTCACACTTGTTACAATTTATAACGAGAACACGTAAACGTATGTACATAAAAAGTGGCAGGCTTGTATAAAAAGTAAAACAAAAGAGAAACTCATGCGTAAAAAGGGCTTTTACACACGGACTATAGCTATCTAAACTATGTAAAAACACAATTTTGTATATGTGTGTTATAAAAATTATAATATGTAAATGTGTGGGTTTTTCAATTTGGGGTCATTCATAAAATACGTCACGCGAAATTCACTCATATTTTACCCCCACTCCCACCTTGTCACGCTGTATCACATTTTCTGCGTGGAAGCGCTCTTTTTTCATATTGAATTTCCGCGTACGTGATTCCACGGAGTTCAGAAATAATTAAAATAATTAAACATTTGGGTACTGCATGATTTAATACTATTGCAATGGGAGTGGTTTTATTTTATTGTATTTTATTAGAACACTCCTCTTTCAAAAATTGAAGTAATTAGATAACTGTCGTTTATTCCAGCGGCGCAACAAAAGAGTATCATTATGTCGTACATAATCGAGAAGTAAAAATGTTCAGTTTTTTATATATACTCTTGATGTTCATTCTAAAGAATAAGAATGTCTTAAAAATATTATTACTTTCATTATAAATTCATGTATAAAAAAGCTATTGGGTCATGGCGTTTTCTTCAATTATAATTTGTCTCTTTAACTGGACTTACTTTACTTGAGAAGGTAGCAAACAAGTTAAATAGTGTTTTTACAAGCTTTTATTTTATTTCCAAGATGGCGGATTACCTTTGTCTTCACAACCCTCTTGAAATAATTTCAATAAAAGAGGTTGACGAGTGGAATACGATAAGCTATGTGACATCAATGTAACCCACATGTCCGATCGATTTGAAATTTCGTTTTTAGAATTAAGTAATTAGTTAATTTTAATAAATTAATGTATTAATAGTAGGTAAACATTTTAAAAGACTAAAAAAAACAAAATAAAATATTTGTGATAACAAGCTTTAATTGAAATGTACTATAAAGGAAAACATAATTTGTAATAATTTAGTTTCATGATTATAGAAGGTTGGAGTGTGACTAATAAACTGTCACAGAATTTACAACCCACGCTTTTATAATTATGATTCTAAATTATTAAAAATTATTTTTCCTTTTTAGTACTTTTCAATAAAAGCTTGCCTTACCCACTCTTAAATTAAATATCATGTTTAATCAAAATAATTCTTGTGTTATGAAAAGCAAAATATAAAACTTTAGATTTTATTTTGACTCGGCCAAAAAGTATTTTTTTCACACGCCACTGATCTCATAAACAATTATAATATTATACAAACTTGATCGAACTGTGATCCTAATACAATTTTTTTTATTACCTGCGGGCGGAGCCAAAAAGACAATGCTAATAAATGAAAATCATTATACGCAGTGTCTGATAAAAGTAGGCAGTACTCGGTTATTGAATAGACTCAGAACTTTGAAAAAAATTACAAAGTACACACTTGAGCATAATTATCGATGTCAATTGTTACGAAATATGTATGGCTATAATCTTGTACTTACTTGACTCGAACATAATGAAATTTTATAAACAGTTCTTTCGTTGGAAATTTTTCTATCTCAAATAACTGTTAATTCTATGATTCTAAATGATCTGCAAGAAATTGCTGAATCCTTCTGTGCATTTTGTCAGGGTCGGATTTACTCATAAGCAAAACAAGCACGTGCTTAAGACCCCAGCTTAGTGGCCGTCGATTCATCGAAATCTTACAAATTTTGTAACTAAATTCGACCTAATTTTTTAATTTAGAAAAAAATGCTAATATGTCAATTAAAGTGAAAGATATCAATTTTAATAATAAATCCAATGAATGTATCATTTCAATGTATCAGTTCAATAAAAAATGTGACGTGAGAAATTTCAAATATTGTATTTAAAACACTCACTCAGAATTTGATGGCATTTTTCGGGAAAATGTATTACTTTACAACTTTATATTATTGTATATACTTATATATTTGTTCTATATTATATTTATTTTACACACAAACGCGATTTGGAGAAGCAGTTTTATGAGTTTTTTTTCACAAAATGCAAAGCAAAACAGTTTTTGCGTTGTGCAATTTAATTTTTGTATCTAATATGAAGAGCTAAAATCTCCGACTGCTCTATAAGCATGCTGATGACATTTGCCGTCGAGCGTCTATAATCTACAATCTGTCTCTTTTATAAGCATACCGAATAACAAATTAAAAATAATTCGAAAAATGCACACAACAGCGGCAGAGAGGTAGAAAACACCCCGTATATAAAGGCTTATGTAACTGCATTTATTGGCATGCTATGTTCTATTTGAAGTAGAAATACCTCTTAAACGCTTCTGGGAGCTGGATAGCAAATTTTTGATATTTCGGTTTGTTGACATTATTACAATAATTTTTAGCAAAATTTTTGTTTCTGACAAAAACTTTTCTTTTGTTACAGATAGTTCGATCGTATTGAATCGATGTTAAGTGACTGCGCGACATTGCTGGAACTTCCATGCCTACGTTTTAAATCAAATATTATTTTTGGTATATTTTATATTATTATTCATTTAACAATATTAATGCATTAGAATTGTAAATTCTGTTTGTATTAGTAGTTTTTATTATGAGAAAATAAACACAAATATTTTTCAAGTGTAACACGTATAATTTACCTCTTTGTGTCTCTGGTGCCCTAGTACTCAAATGTCAAATTTTAGCAATTTACCAGTCCGTAAACAACAAAATATTTTTCAAATGCTCGAAGTAAAAATACCTCTTTGCCTCTCTGGTGCCCTATTACTAAAATGACAAATTTTAAGAATTTCTCTGTTCAAATGTAACACGTATAAAATACCTTTTCGTGTTTCTGGTATCCTGTTCCTAAATGTCATATTTTAAGAATTTCTCTGTTATGTAACACGTATAAAATACCTTTTCGTGTTTCTGGTACCCTGCTGCTAAAATTTCATATTTTAAGATTTTTACCAGTTAAACGAAAAATATTGTGGATCTAAGAAGCTGCATATCAATTTTTGACTGGAAAAAAATATAAAGGATAAGAGACGTAAGTAGTGCGGCAAATTTAAAAATGCATGGGGCGCATAGACAACGGGCGCGCTTGATTCTATAAAGAAACTGCAGAGCTACCCCATTTTAGTCGTTGTTAAAACATGTAGAATTTTTCAGTTCACCGGGTACAGACTTTTCGAATGCTCTATTTATATGTAGGTACGTATGCACTAGATTTGTTTAGTTTTCCTACATTTTCCTATATACTTTTGCCTATACATATAAAAGATTGGTTTAGGTAGATGCTTACAATTATCATGGGATTGGAACTTATTTATATGTATGTCAAAGTTCAGGATTTAGAATTACATCTGAACCGATTCTCTGTGATGGATTTGATTCCGTGATTATACTTAAAAAAAAAGAATCAACTTAGAAAACGCATAACGGGTATTTATTGTTTGTATCGGGGGTTAAATTTTTTTATTTTTGTCTGTTAAAAGTCCCAGATTACTTTTGTATTAGTACACTAGCGCAAACCAGTTGTAATACAGATTCACACCTATGAAAAATTAGTGCACGACTCTTTGTTCTAACGTGCCCCTTGAGAACTAATTAACGGTGGTTCAATTAATTCATGTCTGATGTCGCTACACTAGTTTTTCATTACTGTTTTTATTTTAATTTTATCTTACGTTCGCACTTTTGACGGTATGTGATTTAATGAGACCCGAAAGCAACCAATGAACCTTGCCTTTCAAAGGCTTTGTTTTGCATAACAGTTGATAGACCGTGGTCAGATAACGATCACTAATATGTTACATCTGCGAGAGCGGGTGTTGCGTAGCATATATTATGACTCGTATGTTATTTTCTTCACGTCAGTTACGAGGATCGGCGCAAAAAGCGGTGTTTGGAGTAAGCGTCTAATTATTTTGGCACTTGTTTCATCGAGGTGTCACAAAATGGATGATCATCGGGCCGGCAATCGGTAGTTATTGGCCACAAAAAAAAAATCGACTGTGGCCCCTCTCTCGATTTACAATTTTTTAATATAAAAGAGTATATATGCCCAGCCACTACCAATTCTTGAAAAAAAACAACAAATTTACTTACTGCGCATGCGCAGTAAGCAAAATTGGCCGATTTGCACGAATGCGCATGCGCAGATGACCAAAAATGTGAAAAATATGCTATTTAATACAAAAATCAAAAAATCTGGATTTTTTTTCCCTTTTTATTTTTTAATTCAAATTTTTTAAGAAATTAAATTTTTAGTTGCTAGTTGCGTGCTGTATTGAAGGGGTCACGTAGTTATCTAAGTAGGTAGGGCATTTGTTTGATGCACAAGCACATACCCAACAATTCGGTCATCTATCTGACGCCGAATTTCAGACCGACCTCGCTGGCCATGCATAGAGCATACCATTCGCAGCGACGTAGCTCTGGCCTCTGATCTCAATACAGTACTAAACAGATGATCGCTATGCGACCACGCTCTGTGCACTGTCGCGGAGAACAGAGTCTCTTAGAGACAAAGTTTTACAAGTCGTAGCCGAGATGCCATTAAATCATGTACCGCCAAAAGTGCGAACGCAAAGTAAAATAAAAATAGCAATTGATAGATAAAAAATATTGTAGCGATATCGGACGTCAATCAGTTGAACTACTATTAATTAGTACTCAAATAGAACGCTAGAGCAAAGCATCGTGCACTAATTAATCATAGGTATGAAACAATAATAAACTGTATTGTGCTAGTAAATCAAGATGTCGGTTCAACCAAGTCACAAGTACACATAGAGTACAAATAAAAATGAAAATAAATCTTCGAATGTTAAGCTATGTATTATTACGTTTAATTAAAAAAATACAATCATTCTTTTAGTTAATTTGAATTTCTTTTCTTACAATCTTTACAAATACAATAAAAATATAGTAATGCAACATATTCATTCAGATAAACATAGTATAGATCATATACAAGATTCTGATTTTCTTCCAGCTACTTGATGTCGATTCACCAAGGACGAATAAGGTTTCCATCTGTAACAAAAAGAAACAGTTATTTTTTAAATTTTTTATTCAACATTGTTATTCTTCACTACTAAGTAGTGAAGCAATTTATTTGCATATATTGTCGACAAGGCTTGACACTATGACACAAGTTTTTTTTGTTAATTTCATATATCATAAGTCTTATGATATATGAAATTAACAAAAAAAACTTGTGTCATAGTGTCAAGCCTTGTCGACAATATATGCAAATAAATTGCATTCATATGCGAACTAAAAATAAAAAATTTAACCACCTAATACATCCCTAAACGAAGCCGAATCAAGCATAATTTGCACCTCTAGTACAAACCAACAGGCAACTGCTGTCAACGATTTTCAATTGCAACTTTAGGAGTTATTATGAACTTAAAACAATATTAAAATGGTTTCATTTTATAGAACATATTCTCTCTTTTTCAAAAGACTACAATTTAAATAAATTTCTTGCTCAATTAACCTAGATCTAATTGTTTTAATGAACGAAACTCAGTTTTGGTGCGCAAAGCATTAATAGAGCACATTTCGTTGGCGGTGTGTACAATATACACAAAATTGCCAATTTTTCCAAAACCAATGATCCAGTTGGCACCAAAATTAATAGCCACCATTGAAATGAACATTTAAAAAGAAAACCAATCAAATCGGTGCAAGCGTACAGCCGTTATGCGAAAATCCACTTTTCTTTACATTTTGAAAGTACTTAGGACATTGAGCCTATCCACAACAGTTATAAACGCTGATAATCTCAGATGTGGAGCGTCTATAATCTACAATCATTCTCTCCACACCAGTTGCTCGGTTGCCGCAAGGCAAAATTAAAAAATATTTGTCACGACACAGAATTCAGACGATTTTAGGACTTTTAGATAACAATTTTTAATGTTTGATGGTCTGCCTTAAAATGTCAGATTTTATTTCTAAAAAAATAAAACAATATATACTGGTAGTTCAGTAAACCTCCTGTAAAACTTTAACCGATAGTTCTGGTTTGCCAAAATAAGAAAACATGACCCCAGAAAAAATCTTTAGTTTTTCGAGATATGTAAACTTTTCTAAAATTGTAAAGACAGTAAGTTGTCTCCGGCCATAAAATTGAGTATTATTCAAATAGTAAATATTGAAAAGTAAGATCGTGTTCAATTTAAATAAAATTTTTTTTTTTTATATTTCATGCCATTTTGGAATCTGAATGCGTATATAAATTTTCGAAAAGCGTAACGTTTTCACCGGGGGTCTTTTTTTGTTATTTTGATAGCCCATGGTTAGATTGCTCACAGAAGGCTTATTAGTTACTCTGAATTTAATTTGTAAAGTGAAAAGAAATTATGTGCATACTTATAAACGCATTTTAAACAAGTACAAAATGTATTGCTATATGAATAAAAATTATTCGTTGCGTATATGTACAAATTCAGCTACAGAAATAGATCGCTTGGTATTTTTTTTTCAACTAGGAGGAAACTACGTTCCCCACGTTTTTCAATAATGAAATGTAAGTATTTAATTGACTTTTTTTCTCTTTTGTCCTTGGTAATTCATATAAAAATGATTTGTCGGGAAAAAGGACTTTTTCCCGACAAATCATTTTTATTTGTAAGTATATAATATTTATGCGAAAGAAAATTTGTTCGTAGCGTATGGTGAAACGGAATTCATTTTCACAGTTTTTTTCGCCGATCTATAAAAGAAAGAAACTGAACATTGTTAGGGTTCCGTACCCAAAGGGTAAAACGGGACCCTATTACTAAGACTCCTCTGTCCGTCCGTCTGTCACCAGGCTGTATCTCATGAACCACGATAGTTAAACAGTTGAAATTTTCACAGATGATGTATTTCTGTTGCCGCTATAACAACAAATACTAAAACAGAATAAAATAAATATTTAAGTGGGTGTCCCATACAACAGACATGATTCTTTTGCCGTTTTTATAGATAATGGTACGGATTACGGAACCCTTCGTGCGCGAGTCCGACTCGCACTTGGCCGGTTTTATTTCAATTTTATTAGATAGAGTTTAGTACTATTAGAAGAAACAATAGAAAACTGTTAGTACTGTTAAATCGAAGAATCTGTTTTTAGGTGAGAGAAGAGAGGAAGGGCTGTAATCCGAGGTACAGAAAGACCTTATCACGTGCCTTTGTTTTGAAATTTAAAATGCATTATTAAGCGAAGATGTTTAACTTTCTTGTTTAGAGAAAGAATTTAACAATGAAAAAATTGGTTGAAAGTATTTGTTACCAAACTGATTTTGGTATTGATTTTAGTTTTAAAATATTATATTGGAATCTTATAATTTTAGCTTTTTTGATTGTTTGTGGGTTTTTGCAGCGAAACCTTTTACATTATACACACGATAGAGTGAATTGGAATCACTGGGCTGAACATATAATAACAGACCGACGTGTAATGAAATACTGCGTCATTGAGCTAGAGTGGAATGCTGGGACGACATTGCTGCAGCGACCATTTCCATCTCCTACATTAGGGGTATTAGGGGTCATACATAAATTTTGTAACGGCTTTTTGAAGTTTCGTTGTACCTCCTCTCTCTCTATTAGTTATAACTTGTAACAAATGATCACGCCTCTCTTCTTCTGATACTGAGTACGGACCATTTTTCTCAAAAAAAAAATCATAAGACATCAATTATTTATTGTACAAAATAGTTAATTTCAGCAGCATAAAAACTTAAAAAAGATTAATAGAAATATTGATTTTTATTTAGTAAAGCCGTGTTTTCAACTTATTATTGATCAGGTTCCTTCATGTAACGAAAGTAACAAATTGAATGACTCGTCGCTACATAATTTATGGATGGCCCCTAACCCAAAAAAGCTAGTGAAGAAGAGTGCAAAATGTAATAGAAAAAAGGTGCGTTATTTCATATATTTACCTGGGACTCGTTTCCAGTTGAAACGACGATCTGTCCGGTTTACTGGGACCAAGTTTATGATTGGCAAGGAACGTATCAATATTTTCGTCTGAGCTATAACTGTCGGAATCAGAATCTGAATGTTCTGAACAACTGTCTTCTAACTCTCCTTGAATTGCGGGTTGCAAGTCCTCTGTTCTTTGCAACGCAAGTCTCAAATCAGCTTTTGTGGCGCATGTTTCCGCTTCAGCAGATTCAAGTTTCTTTTCGAGGTCTTTACGTTTCTCTAAAGATTCGCTTTCTCGATAATTCGCTGCTGTATCTTCATCGTGCAGTTCCCTACAGATAGATATAGAAAAATATTAAAACTAAATTCGTAATCACAACTTTACAAAAAAACAACTTAGAAATTAAGTTTCAAGTTCATTTAAGAAGCCGTTAGGTATTAAACATAAAACTTTTTCAAGTTGAATTATAGACCAATATATTATATATTTTTTAAGCATTTTCAAGTCTCGCCTACTAATGACCCTAATTGTGGTTATAATTGGCGTAATCTATAATCTATACAGCTCTCGTTTTAAGAGAAGCTTTTTATGAGATTCCTAATGATTACTGGTGAGCCAACTGGTTATGCAGACTTGAATTTGACCAGTTTTCAACTTCTGGTCATAATCTAACACAAACCGCAGTAACCGAGTGAAAATTAATTAAAATTATTACATCAAATAACTATAATAACTACATAGGTATAATTAAACTCACCTTAAACTCTTCTGTACGTTTCCAACTTTATCCTGTGTCAGCTATGTTCCTTACCTCGTGCATTTGCTAAGTCGGTTTGTAATTTTTCAACAATTTCTTTTAATCTCGTTATCTGAACTTCAAGTCTTGAACGAGTAGTTTGTTCGAGTTCTAATTTCGATTCAAAATCTCTAAAAAATCATATAAAATTATTTTAAAATTTCAATAAAAAATTGTTTGCACTTTGCGTGTCTGAAAATCAACGTCCAGATAAGTTAGAGAAATGAAATTTGTCAAGTTTATAGATGGTTCCTTAACGGGAAAAATCCAAAATATGATTCTTAACTCAAAGGATGTGAAACAGTGAAGTTTAAAGGATCAATATGAAGAGTATGAGCTTTAGCTAGAGATGAAACGGATATCCGGTATCTATCCGGTATCCGGCAGAAACAAAACGTTCATCCCCTAATACTTTTCACATTTCTTAACTAGAGCTCGGATGGTAAGATCTTCTAATCTCATCTTGAATGATTTATAAGATCAATAGCCCACACTCAACTCATTAGTCCCAACAACCAGATTAAATTATTGTAGAAAACTTACCGCTAAAATGCTGTGTATTTTTTTGCCAAAACAACTTCCTTCTCTCTGCCAACTCTTTCTCTGGCCTTCTTTTCTTATCTCAGTTTGTCTTGTAATAGTTGTGTTTCGGAATCAGACTTTCTCTGTTTTTTCTCCATTTTCTACCATTTTGTTCTTCAAGCAAAAGTCTTAGGTCGTTAATTTCGACATTTAGCTTTTGAACTTTTCGTTTCTACTGTCCTAAACTTACTTGTCGTTGTTCCTCAACTTCTTTATACTACCGCAGCTAGATATACAAATATAAAATTAGCTTTCACTAATAGTTTATTACCTTTATCTCAAGTTGTTTTTTCAATCCGACCAACTGTTCCAAATCGTCTTCATGCTGCTGCTGCAACTTTCGTCTTGTGGATTCCAATTCTCTGATTGCTCTTTAGTATTTTTGTTATAAACTCCGCCGTCCGACTCAACGTCTTCATCCTCTTCAGAAATAACTCCATTTATGTCTGACTTGGCGTACAGAAGTTCCATTTACAGTTGTACCGAAGACTGCTGAAGTGACTTGTTCTTTGTCTGAACTTCAAATAATGCTTTTATGTAACTTTTGAATAATTATGCTGCTTTGGGCATCAATTTTATTTATTATGTAGGTATATAAAATATAAAATTGATATTGATTTATCTGAAATGCTGCTCGCCTGATACTTTTGTGTTTCTATTTGATAGACGAATTTTTAAAGATTATGTCATGCTGTGATTTGTTCTTTGTCTGAACTTCAAATAATGATTTTATGTAACTTTTGAATAGTTATGCTGCTTTGGGCATCAATTTTATTTATTATGTAGGTATATAAAATATAAAATTGATATTGATTTATCTGAAATACTGCTCGCCTGATACTTTTGTGTTTATATTTGATAGACGAATTTTTAAAAATTATGTCATGCTGTATACAGCAGTCCCAAACCAAGAAATCATTTTTGATTTTTTTTACAATTTTGAGATATTTAGACTAAAAAAGTTAAAATGTTCTCTGACACATTTTATTTCGTTATCAAACTTATGTGAACATAATAGTATAATACGTATCAAATGTGAGAAGGTGCCTCCTTTTTAAAACTCATGCGATGTTATTCAAACTCGTTTCAAAACATCTCTCGCGTTTAAAAAAACGTGCACTTTCTCACATTTGTTACAATTTATCACGAAAACACGTAAACGTATGTACGTAAAAAGTTACAGCCTTGTATGAAAAGTGAAACAAAAGAGAAACTCGTGCGTAAAAAGGGCATTTACACACGGACCATAGCTATGTAAACTAGGTATGTAAAAACACCATTTTGTATATGTGTATTATAATATGTAAATGTGTGGGTTTTTCAATTTGGGGTCATTCATAAAATACGTCACGCGAAATCCACTCATGTTTTATCCTCACTCCCACTTTGTCACGCTGTATTACATTTTCTGCGTGGAAGCGCTTTTTTTCATATTGGATCTACGCCTGTGTGATTCCACGGAATTCAGAAATAATTAAAATAATTAAAAATTTGAGTACTGCATGATTTAATAAAATTGCAATGGGAGTGGTTTTATTTTATTGTATTTTATTAGAACACTCCTCTTTCAAAAATTGAAGTAATTAGATAACTGTCGTTTATTCCAGCGGCGCACCAAAAGAGTATCAATATGGTGTATATAATCGAGAAAGTAAAAATGTTCAGTTTCTTATATACTCTTGATGTTCATTTTAAAGAACAAGAATTGAATTAAAAAAAATTTCTTAAAAATATTATTACTATCATTATAAATTCATGTATTAAAAAGCTATTGGGTCATGACGTTTTCTTCAATTAAAATTATTTGTCTCTTTAACTGGATTTACTTTACTTGAGAAGAGATCAAACGGGTTTTTACAAGCTTTTATTTTATTATTTTAATTTTAATTTTTACACGTATTTTAATACCTATTAAAATGACAGTTTAGTATACTTTGAACCCGTACTTTATTATTCAATTTTTCGTAAACTTACTCACTAAGTGGGTGCTTTTCACACCCAGTTTACGTAAACCAAAAAATGTCTAAGAAGCTCTGATTTACATAATAGTGTGCCTTGGTATCTAGTACTTAATTTGTTTAACAAATTGTAAAATTGCTTATTTTATATAAAACTTTAGATTTTATTTTGACTCAGCCAAAAAGTATTTTTTTCACACGCCACTGATTCATAAACAATTATAATATTATACAAACCTTGATCGAACTGTGATCCTAATATATTTTTTTTATTACCTGCGGGCGGAACCAAAAAGACAATGCTTATAAATGAAAAATATTATACACAGTGTCTGATAAAAGTAGGCAGTACTCGGTTGTTGAATAGTTTCAGAACTTTGAAAAAAATTACAAAGTACACCCATGAGTATAATTATCCATGTCGACTGTTACGAAATATGTACGGGTATAATATTGTACTTACTTGACTCGAACATAATGAAATTTTATAAACAGTTCTTTCGTTGGAAATTTTTCTATCTCAAATAACTGTTAATTGTATGATGCTAAATGATCTGCAATTAATCGTCTAATCTTCTTTGTACCTTGACAGGGCCGGATTTATTCATAAGCAAAATAAGCACCTGCTTAAGATCCAAGCTTAGTGGCTGTATTATATAATATATATATATTTTACACACAAACTCGATTTGGAGAAACAGTTGTATGAATTTTTTTTTCACAAAATGCAAAGCACAGCATAATAATAATAATAATAGTTTTGCGTTGCACAATTAAGTATTTGTATCAAATGTAACGATTCTCTTGTTAATATGCTGGTGACCTTTGCTGTCGAGCGTCTATAATCTACAATCTATCTTTTTTATAAACATACCGAATAATAAATAAAATAATTCGAAGAATGCACACAACAGCGGCAGAGAGGTAGAAAACACCCCGTATATAAAGACTTATGTAACTGCATTTTATAGGCATGCTATGTTTATTTGAAGTAGAAATACCTCTTAAACGTTTCTGGGAGCTGGATAGCAAATTTTTGATATTTCGGTTTGTTGCAATTATTTCAATAATTTTTAGCAAAATTTTTGTTTCTGACAAAAACTTTTTCTTTTGTTACAGATAGTTCGATCGTATTGAATCGACGTCAAGTGACTGCGCGACATTGCTGGAACTTCCATACCTACATTTTAAATCAAATATTATTTTTGGTATTTTTTATATTATTCATTTAACAATATTATTTTAGAATTGTAAATTATGTTTTATTAGTAATTTTTATTGTGAGAAAATAAACACAAATTAACTAAAAGAAAATATTTTTTAAGTGTAACACATATAAACCTACCCCTGTGTCTCTGGTGCCCTATTCCTAAAATGTCAAATTTTAAGATTTTCTCTGTTGTTAACGTACAAAACGTATAAAAATACTTCTTCGTGTCTCTGGTGCACTACTCCTAAAATGTCATATTTTAAGAATTTTACCAGTTTAACAGAGGCCTAAAAAGGCCCTGTATCAAAATTTGTTGGGGGTCCCTTTTTATCGGACTGCGGCGAAGGAAAAGCTTTTTTAAAAAATAATTAAAAACACTCGCATTAACAAAATAAGTAAATATATAAAGATTGTTTCTTTAACTATTTTAATCATCTTTAGCTATTTGATGATCGCTCATTCACCTAATTTCCTAAACAAATAACGAGACTTCCCTGGCTGAAGAGACATCATTTCAAATTAATTAATTTCAAAATCAACCGCCTCGAATTTTCTTTGGTCGATAAATTAGAACGTCACTTAGGTATTTATTTACTCTGCGTCAAATAGTTTGACAATTAGTATTTTTGTAGAAATATTAATCTGTTATCGGCGTCTACGAAAATGTCTAACATAGTGATAAAGGAAATATTTGATTCTTTACAAAAACATTTAAATCGTGAGCAAGAGATAAGAGAAGTAAGAATACCGCATTTAAGGTTATGTGTCAATGTTTTAAATAATGCATATTTGTTTTTAGCAAATTCGGGATATCGTAAAGGATATTGATCGAATTTCAAGGGAAGTGTTTACTGTTTATCAGACAATCCATCAAGAGAATGCTTTGACCGAAAGTAAGTATTAATACAAGCCAAGAAAACTGTTTGTTTACTCATACTTGAATAATTGTTTTTATTTATAAGTTTCATCGTGCTGCTTGAAAGCACGCAACCATTTTGAAGAAGTAAGAAAACATTACATAAAACTGGGTGAAGTGGTACCGCAAGACCAATATTACCGTTTTCATGATCACTGGAAATTCGTTACCCAACGGATGACATGTGTCATCGCTTTGACGATTTACTTAGAGGCCGGTTTCCTTGTTAAACCTGACACAGTTGCTGAGATTCTTGGACGTGAGTAATTACTAACTCTACAAGAGGCTAATGCAGCTTGCCGGACATTCTTCAGAATTCCTTGCAATTCTTCGATCGGTTATGTGTGCATGGACTGTTCGATAGAACTATAAATTGAAGCAGTCACTTTAAAATGACCGTGGATTTTCTTGATACTCACCTACTTTAATAATTCGCAAAAAATCAAAAGCTAAATGTACTTTTTATTTGAAGTAAAATCGATATGTATCACTTGTTCGTTCAAATCACCGTAAACAGACATTCCAGTGATATTACCAAATTAATCATTTTTGCATGTCGTGGTCAGGGATGTTCTGCAACAACCATTTATTTTCTGTGCGTCCTGAAGACAGTGCAATTTGCATCTAACATTTCAACCGTACATGTTTTAGCAACAAAAACTATAAACACAACAAAATTTGAATATTTTTGTAAATATAATTTAATTAAATATTCTTAGTGAAAACCAAACGTGAAGAAGGCTTTCATCTGGATTTAGAGGATTATTTGATGGGACTGCTGCAATTAGCATCAGAACTGGTATTTATATTTTTTTGGTATTGGTAACCGACTTGGATTCTGATCTGCTATTCAGTTGATGGTAAAATGGTATCTGAAATATGAAACCCCAAAATTTGTAATGGAAAAAGATAAGCATTTATTAATTAATTACGTCCTAGAAGTTTGTTGATTTTGTTTATGAACACTATATATTTTTTACTACACTGTCTGCCGACTTGGCATGACATCTGATCGATATAGTCACAACGACACGACAGAACAGCACTGCTAATACTATCTTCAGTAGAAAGTACTCCGTCTGTTATTGCCCGCAGAGCAGTCGTAGTTTCGGTTACCAATTATTTAAATGATAGTAGTTTGTTGGGTCTTTTAAAATGTCTTGATTTTTTAGTCACGTTTTGCTGTCAATTCCGTAACAAACGGAGATTACAACAGACCGTTAGACGTTTCAAGATTTGTAGCTGAACTCAGTGCGGGTTTTCGTTTATTAAATTTGAAGAACGATTCGCTGCGTAAAAGATTCGATGCTTTAAAATACGATGTAAAAAAAATCGAAGAAATTGTTTATGATTTAAGTATCAGAGGCTTAAAACCAGGCCAGCAAACTGTAACATGTCAAGAAAATAATTAAAAAGATATAAAATATACATAATACAAATTGTTTTTCTTTTTGTCATTATTAATGAATTTTGGAGGTATCCAATCATTTTTACGCTGTTAGCGGCCATGAAGCACTTCATTTTAATCCAATATTTATGGAAGGAAATAAAGTTTAGTTAATGGTAGATAGATTACTGACACTTGAAAACAGAGACCGTTAGTTCTATGTACCTTTCAGTACTCCAACTCTTTCAGTTATACCAGATTTTGTTGGTTTTTCCAGGAATTATAAGGCGTCAAACTTCTACGAATTTATACACTTTATTTCAGATTTCCCGTTCCTATAGTTTGGTATGGATTTTGCGAATAACTTACACAATTTTGACAATTTTTTAAAATCTATTATTGATACAATAAACTAAAACAATATGCATTATATACAAAACATAAATTGCTACAGGTAAATAATACACATTTATTAAATCTTTTGACTGCACGTTGGAAAATATTGACTAAAAGTTTTTTATTTTGTGAACACTCTCTGGTAAAAATACAGTATTATACATTTAGTTTAAAAGATATATAATATTTTCAGTTCTACTAAATCATAAATTTTTTATTTAAGTATTAAAGAATAAAAATAGTAATGAAAATATTGTAACAATATTTTTAATTATATAAAAACGTTTCCATTCATAAACTGAGTACACACTATATATTTTACTAGATTTTAAATATGTATAAAAGCCAAAAGATAGAAATATTAATTTATATAAAGGTACCTATTCATTTCTAACGTTTTTTTTATTATAAAGTATATAGTGATCCACATATATACGCGATCACGATGACGTTGGTGACCTAGTCCGGTCTCTGTAAATTCTATCAGCGACAAATCCCTTAACAAGTATTCTCTTGTTTACTAGAGATGTATCTGATCATCAATGTTATCGCTACAGCGTAGATGTATAGCGCGCTTATTTGTGATTATGCTTATCCAATCTCATCCAATGTTACTTTTATCCAAACAGATAACAAAGTTGAGGTTAGATAACATAGCCTCAGAAATTCAGAATGATGAAAATATAATAGAGGAAGTTCCCTCATTAGCTTTCAGCAATAAACTCTATCAAAAGAACTAGAACGATTCAAAGCATAGTTTTCTTTTCTTTCTTATTGGTTTTAATAGAACTCCGCATAAACTAAATAAATGATTGAAACAATGCCACATCTCTTCATAGTTTTAAGATTCCAGACAAAAATAGCTTTCTTCATTTAATCTTTGAAAAAAGATATAACAGTCGGATCGCGCAAAAAATAATAAATATACAATTAGTGGATTCTAAATTATAGAAACCGCTATGAAATACACGCAATCTAAAATAAGACATAATTTGATGTACTTTATAAATATATTCGATACGGCACTTGTCTTATAACTGAAAATTTGGGTTAAATAATTTCGTAAAATTGCGGATCTCTCGACTACTGACAATTGCCAATTAATGTTATACAACTTATTATTATCCAGCATTAATACACACTGTCTACCCGTTCTTTAGTGAAAAAATGGCTACTGTTGGGCTAATCAACGTCGTTGTAAACAGTTAGGTGCATGACGAGTACCTTACCAATGTAAAATATTTTGTATCAAATAGGTCGCATAACAGTCTGACCAACATTTCAACTGACCATAAGTTGTACTTATGTCGCAAATTTCACGCTTGACATGAAATCGTTCCAGTTCTTTAAACGGAGTTAAATATATGGTTTGACATGTCAGCTAATATTCCTTTATTTGGCTCGGAACAGATTAGCATTTTCAAAATCATTGGTCAATTTCTGCAACAGACTGCCAACACAAACAAAACTACTATTATAAAGCTAGCTTTTGTTCTTTTGATACTTTCCCATCAGTAATGCGCAAATTTGATGCTAGATCTGCTTTTTGCATTTAGATGACTACAGTCTGGCTGACAAGAGAAGTTCCATTTAAGATAATCAAAACGTAAGGTTGTAGTTAAAATGAACTCGAATCTGACATGAGGTCAATGTCTTTTATTGCTAGCTTGAGGTTTCCTCTATCCATTTTCTGTATTCAGTATTCGGTACGCAGCTGATCCAAAATGATTCGCTGGACTACATAAAAAAATTGTATTTACTGACCGAAAATTCAACTACACCTGACAATAATTTTCGAATGTTCAGGATTGTTGAACTGGACATTTGTTTGTTTTTTTAGTGTAGGTTCCAGTAAATAGAACTGTTAGATTACTTATATAAAAGTTTTCCTTAATAAATTTAGCAAAATGGTTAACATCAGTATCAAATGAAGCATCGAAAGCTGAGCACACTTTTTTCTATCATCTGCTAGCGCCACAAGCAAGTAAGGTTTTATCTGTCATTCAAATGTCAATCAAGTAACAGTTTTATATTTATTTAATTCCTTAATGGATGAACAGTAATAAAAAATACTGTATCAAATAGAAGAATGACTGAACAGTGAACACAAATTGTTAGTCTCAAAAAATGTGGCAAATGCGTTACTTGCACTTGCGCCATCTGACGAATAAAAAAAAACAGCAGCTCTCATCATGCTTCACTTAAAACGATCATCAAATTAAATGCTTTTGTTATAAAATAACAGTATCTAAAAAAGAAGAAATCCGATTATTATTCATACATTAAATTACCTTACAAACAAAAATAACAATACTTTTTTTAAAGTTTCCATTTGATTATCTCACTTGAGTAATAATATCGTTTCACTTTTCCATCTGAACAATAATATTTTCCAAACATTTTGATAAATAGATCCAATTTATATATTTCGGTTTTCATTATCTAAAGTTTCATTAAATAACAGCAAGTCCACAATAACAATAGAAATAGTACTGTTTTGGTAATTTGAACGCCGAACCGCTGTTATTTGATTCCACAGAGCTCTAAAGTGAAAAAGCGCTAAACTATGGAAAATGGGAAGGTTTGAAAGTGCAGCAAAATCCTGAAAGCAGCGCTACAGCAACTTTTAAGAACGATTATGCGATGCGCTATAACGCTAAATTAACAGCATTATTGCAAGATCACAGAAAAATATTATATGAAATATTAATTCAAAATATTAAGAGGGCCATAGTTTTTAAATTCTATTTGTATTTTCAGGTAAAACCTTATATTTGACGCGATTAATTAAAAATATAACGTCCGACCAAATCAGCTCAAATTAACAAAACTTACTGTTTTCTAGTTATCAACTGAGAAAGTGCCATCTTTGTTTTAGTTATTAAGCAAGTATTGTCAGCACAAAATATATAATATCGAGACCGATCTGGCAATATCTACTTTTATAATTCGAGATCAACTTCTTTTCTTTCAAAAAACGTTTTATTGAAATTGCTGATTGATACCATATCTTCCAGTTTAGGGACTGTTTTGAAAGTCGTCAAAGGTGTTCTTACAATATTCGTCAATAGCTAATAACTTTTTTTTTGTAAGTAACCCTTGAATATTCACGGAATGTTAATAATATGACTTTTAGAACTATGGTTCGTATAACATGAATGAATAAGTTCCTGTAACCCGAGTTTGACCGTGATTTTGAAATAAAAGAATGTTTGTGAACGTATATTTTGACTTCAAATGAGTGCATTAAGGCTCTCATAGTCCCTAAAAGGGGGTGACAAGCTGACCTGGTCTTTTTTTAAGAACTATATACTGCCGTATGTTGTGGCCAGTCGCCAGGAAGACTATCCCACAATGCCTCTCACTTCTCCATTAAAACAGAATCTGAGATAAAAAATTTCTTACATATAGGAGAAACTGCCAGATCGACCAACATATGTTTCATTTTAATAGATGCAGATATTTATAAATTGTGATAAATAGAACGATAATAATAATTGCTATAAATATTATCTATTATATTTATTAATATTGAAGATTTAGATTTTATTATCAAATGTATATAATACTTATATTATATATTAATCTCTCTTCGAACAATCAATATTAAATAATTATCTGGCGGTTAGCTGGTTGCGGTAAAACATTAAATTCACCCAAGAACACTCTCAATACAATTGACAATAATTATTATACATACTATGCAAGTCATTTTTCACCAATTAAGAGAGATTACTTTGATCACTTCTCAATCGTTTATTTTAATGCCAAGTGTAACACGATTTTCACGATTATTAGATGTGTTTGGTATCATGCTGCAGTGTAAAAAGTGTTAACACTTTTCACACTATTGAGATTGTTTTGTAAAAAATACACCAACCCGTTTAGTATTTCAGTGTCGGACTAAAAGTGTAAACACTAGCCATCCCGACTCTTGCGCAGGTTAACGTAGTATATCACGTGATGGATGTCTAAATTGCTAGAACAAACTGATACTTTTGGTCAATGTACACGTTTCATTGTAAGTTCCAGTCATTATTCTACGCTACATTATTATACCAAGCACACCTACTGTGTATATGCAACTTTTTTTCGTCAGATGCAGCAACCAATAGCGTAAGTTCGCGCACTACTCACTAAAATGCACAACTGATGTATTACAAACGCACGATTGTAGAAAATCATAGCACACTAAGTCGCAAGTTCTTACACAGCATAAATTCTGAGAAAGATGCACTCTTTGAAACAAATGCACTAATCACACGATTGTGTCCTCCATGCAGTAGCCAAATTGCGCAGTCGAATGATAATTTTTTTGTAGCTGAGTAATCATTAAATCGCGATACAGTTACTAAATAGCGCGTTTTAATTAATTTAATTTAGTAAGTTTAGCGAGGACACAATAATTATTATCTTAACCCTACAATACCAATAAATTTTGGATAAGGTTGCGCTATTCGACAAATTAAGTTTCCATTTACTAACGCTTGAAGCTGGATAAGACGATCGTTGAGATTTTTGGAGAATGGTGACTGTAGTCAAAAAATGCTTTTGTTTTTTTTTATATTTTAACAGTCGAAACTCAAAACAATATTTGTTATAATTTACAACAAAAATAAATGAATCACTGATATTATAAATGTTCCAACTTCTGCTTATACTTACTGAATGTTATACTTGGCAATAAAACACTAAATACAAAGAACATACTTGAACACATTTTATTGAAAAATTTAAAGATCTGTTAGAATTCTTTAGACTTGAGGCTCTTTCAACAAAACTTTAAACAATATGTTATATCTGTGGTTACAAGAAAAAAGTGGCATAACGTGTTTTTGACCTTTTGGCTTTTCGTAATTTCGGACAGATTTTTTAGTCTAAGTTTGTATAATGTTACGTAAAAACGTCTTTTCTCTGCACAAAGGTAAAATTTATACTGCATTTCAAAATACCGTAACTATTCGGTGATCTATATTTTCATTGTATGAAGAGACGGCACTGCCAGTCAGATACTAAGACCATGAGCATCGCAGACAATGGATTTAACAAAGTGTTTATAAAGACATCAAAAACCACGTGGTCCCTCGAGAATATAATTATCATCAACTTAATTTTATCAAAAATGTGAAATGCGCTATTTTGTCCTGTAACCATTGATATTTAGCCAAATTTAACTTGTTTTTGGCAAAACACATTTCTAAAATTTAGAATATCGACTTTTTTTAGAATTACGCTAAATATTTTTTATATATATTTTTAATACGACTTTGGTGCTAAACATTTTAAAATTTGAAGTTGTCAATTTTGTGTGAAACATTTGTACAACATTTATCTAATATTATTTTTTTTTGTATTAAAAATCTAAGTTTTAAATGGAAAATATTAGATACATTGCAAAACAAATAGAAAATAATATTCAACCTATTAACACCATAACAATCATATTCATCACATGATCACTCCGGGCTCAATTTTCTTTTTTTTGAATATTAATGCACGAGTATTACCGTTTTTCATCACTTTCTGGTATGACTTTTTAATGCTAAGTCTACTATCAAAGTAGATTAATTAGCGTATCAAAAATCGAGTATTAGTCTTAAGATTTTACATCATATAAAATTGGAATTTTCTTTTTATATAAAAAAAAATAAAATGCCTGAGGGTCGTTGCTTTAATTTATTCAACACATACACTTATTAACAGTTTAAATAATCCTTTTCATAATAGAAATTTATTTTTATGCGCATGCCTCAAGTCCCCTCATATTTTTCGGCACTTTTAATTTTGACAGGGTTAAAAGTGATTGATTTTGTAGCATTTCAACCATCTCAATCGAGCATGAGTGTATTCTATTGTTTTGTGCACTAATTTAGCATCATCATTAGTATTTTCAACTAAATTAACATTGAAAAACGATTGCGTTAAAAAGTACCCGAAACTTTTTAATACGGTGATCATAAACCTAGGCGACGACGCTTGCGCGTGAAAACGATGAGAAGCCCTATTCCTATAATTTTTTAACAAGAAATGATGAATTTTTGGAAGTGACAGAAAAAATACCACTTACCTATTTCAACAAAGTAAAAAATTACCTAATTATTTGTATTGTTCATACATTTGGAAATTTCCTTCGAAACAGCGGCTTTCATCATTTTGCTTCACACAATTGAACTATGATATTATTATGATAATTATTAGGTTGAGTATAAAAAAAGAAAAGCAAACAATAAAAATCGCATTTGGAAAATCGCTTGCATTGTTCTACATTATCATTATTAAAATATTAAAATAATACCTTCCTTGGCACATTTCGCTATTTTGAAAAATCATTCAACATCATTTTTCAACAAAGGCACTTCAGAAAACAAATTAAAAGAAATAAAAGCAAACCTACCAAACAAACTGAAGAAAATGAGGAATGAATATGGTATTATTTCCGTTTTAATAAAATATATTAATCGACTCTTCGGTTAAAAAAATAATAATTAGAAATAGTACAAGGGGGGGGGAGGTGTTTAACGGTACAGTTATGTTGTAACATCGCACAATATTGTTCTTATTTTAAAAACAAAAATGAAAAAAAAAATAACACAGCCAAAATCTGCTTTTAAACACAATAAAAACACTCCTATTTTAAATGTTTTATCGTCACTTTTCCATACACTCATATATTATTTCGTTTATAATAATTGTCTTGTAACGAAGAACTTAAAAATTACAATAAACAAAATTTTTATTCAGTCAAATAATATTATGTTTTATAATATATATTATATATTAGGTAATTTAATATTTTTTTGTAATTATACATTAAAAACAAATTAATTAAATTAATGCTGTTCCTTCAAAAACAATCTTTTTGGTTGCACTTTTTAACAAGTTAAAAAAAGAGTACAATTATTATTAAATAATTTTATACTTTATTTTTTTTTTGTAATATTATTTATTTATTTAAACCGTTTTGACTAATGTATAATCGTATTTTTTTAATTTTATATATTATTTTATATAAAAACATTATATTAAATTTATTAAAAGTCATCATTTTGGACGTCTAAAATATCTCAAAACGACATACCCTAGTACTCTGAATATTAACAAAAACAATAGGAGTACTAACGTATTTGCCCACAACGGCAAACTTGTTCCTTGTGCATCTAGTATTGCCTGCGTTGGGATGTAAGTGTTATTATCACAGACCTTAAACTTCGACTGGTGACCACATCTAAAAAAAAATGTTTATCCAATTAGACCAGTTGTTGGCAGTGAAAACGAGCCTAAATCGGAAATAATTAAAGGAAAGCTAATTCTATGTAATTTAATTTTGTACACAAAGTGTTTTTTGCTACAGAGTTATTTAAGGAAAACTGAGAAAAACGACTTTTATAATAATTGGAGGCAAGGCACTTGACTTGAAATAGAAATTGCAGACTTAATGTTAATTTTAATTTTACTCAGAATTTCAATCTCTACAAAGTTTGCATAGACAATTTTCTAGTAGTATATTATGTAACCATGAAAATGAATAGGAAATATAATATTCATTACTAGTCGTTACCCACTTGAACAGAAATTTTATTTCGTTTATTATAATATATCAAATGATAATAAAAATAAAAAAAAATGATTTTTCGGGAAAAAGGACTTTATTTATAAGTAAAACACTTAATATTTTATTTTCAGCGACGTTTCGTTCCTTGTTTGGAACTTTATCAAGCTTTAATAACTATTAAATGTTGTGATTAAATAGATATAAAAGATAATATATACATGTGAATATAAATTTGAGTTTAACTGAAAAAACATTTTTCAAAAAAATAAACGAAATTATTATAAACTTTGTATTAATATTGTTAAACTCAAATTTATATTCACATGTATATATTATCTTTTATATCTATTTAATCACAACATTTAATAGTTATTAAAGCTTGATAAAGTTCCAAACAAGGAACGAAACGTCGCTGAAAATAAAATATTAAGTGTTTTACTTATAAATAAAGTCCTTTTTCCCGAAAAATCATTTTTATATTAATTACCAAGGACAAAAAAGAAATAAAATCAAATGATAATATTTTTGAAGTTGGAATCTGTCACCCAATTGACTGGAATTAGGATGATCGCTCTTTTACTGAACGGATCTGAGCAGTAGCCCCATTAACGCGAGTAGTGATTGGATAAAGGCTAGTAACTACACAAAATTGTAAAAATATCTACTCACTTTATTTTCGCTCCTTCGCTAAACTCTACAATTTGCATGTTTTGATATGCATAGTGAACCATAGACAGATACTGCATCCATTTCAGCCACGGTGGTATATTGGTTGCTAAATAGCCACCGAACAGTTGGGTGGCCAATGTGTAGAGTGCGCTTATCGTTATGGAAACTTGCATGTCCATGCACGACGCTCCAACAAAGAAACCAACCGACTGAGCCACGACGGTGTTGAGTAAAAGGAAACCTAACAATGTGAAGAATACAGTAGGACTGTAAAACCCTAACATAGGGTATGAGATAAAATGATAGACAGCCGGCAGTGTGATTGTTAGCGGCAATTCGCCGACCATTTTAGCCAAATAATAGGCTGATAAACGATAGGCACCAGACTGACGTTCTTTATTTATAACTTCGCGCTCCGGTGGAACTGAAAAAGAAAATTACAAACATAAGAATTAGTCCATTTAGTGATGAACAAACACAGCTTAAAAACGGAATTATTACAAACTTTTTAATGAACAATTGTTTAACTAAAATTTATATTTACATGTGTATTTTAGCTTTTATATCTACTTGATCAAAACATTTAATAGTTATAAAGCTTAAAAAAGTCCCAAGCAAGGGACGAAACGTCGCTATAAATAACAAATAAGTGTTTACTTAAAAAGTCCTTTTTCCCGACAAATCATTTTTATATTAATTACCAAGGACAAAAAACAAAAAAAGTCGACAGCTTAAATACTTTTTGTATTTTATATTTTTGTATGGTACCTATGTTGTATTTGATTTCAATTGTCATATTGACTTTACATGTAAAGTATCTCAATTTGATTAACATTGGATTCAAGTTAAATCAACGTGGCAACGGTTTTTTTAACCGTCACACCTTTACCATGCTTTTGGGTACACTTCAGAGTTAAACTGAATCCAGTGTAAATCAAATGGAGTTACTTAACATGTACAGACATATGTTGGTTGAAATCAAACGGACTGTATATCCAAAAATGAAGATACTTCTCAAAACTTTTGAAGTATCTAATCTATTGTCGGTAAAAAGTATCTGAGATAGAGATAGATTGCAGCTGAGGTCATTTGCGTCTATTAAAAAAATCCGCAAAAAGTGGGACTCGAACCCACAACCGTGCGTTTATGAGTCTGAGCTAACATGGCTTGCGAAAGTATCTGAGATTCTAAATGTTTCACCATTTATTTACTGAATAACTTTGATACAGCTTCATTAATTCGGATTTTTCACTAATCCGAATTGAACCAGTTTTAATTGACTTTACTGTATTTTCAAATGTTTCCAATATAAAACTTACATGAACTTAGTGCTCCGAATAAAGCAAATAACATCCAGTACGTTGTAGAAAAGAACATCCAGCCCTGAATATCGTGCAGGGCTTCCTCTTTACGTTCTAATTGAAACCAAAGTAGTCCCGCCAATAAACCAAGACCGATAGTTTGTACCCAATTTAATTTCGATAACATTCTTGGCCGGGCTTCTTGAAAATTTCTTTGTGATAAAACCTACAAAAATCATTTTCTATTAATAATTTATACTAACAACTCAAAACATTCGATTCATATTAAACCAATATTAATTAAGCGTTTTTATGTCCATGGACATTGTCGTAACAGATACCGCTCGGACCATTACTACTTTTCACCACAGAAAACATCAACAAGATGACCAAAGAACCTAACATTTTATATGTGCCCCGACAATCGTGCTTCTTTAATTTGTATCTCTCACTTATGAAGTAACTTGTGCTATTCTGTATTGCCTATAATTTCAAAGAAATTCAATGGGCTTGAGAATTGCCGAGCAAGCAGCAATGTCGTTATTTATACGACGTCTGCGAGGTTTCTTTATTACAAGCCCCTAGTTCGCGGACTGGTTTAAATATCACTTGGATTTAACGAATAAACACGAAATAATACTCGGCTCAAATAATCCAAGCTGTGGGGATGTGAGCCGTCGTGGGACGCCTGGCAAATGTGAAACATTACACAGATATTACGAGTAAAATTTCGACACATCAACGCACACGTAAAATTGTGAGAGGGAAGCACTCAATATAGGTACAGAGAGGAGAGCGCCAAGTCGGAAAGAGTCGACACCGCAACATCTAAATGCTTTCACTCACATCAAAATACAAACAAATACTAAACTTACTTTAAATTGTGTCCAAAAACTAGTAGGCCATGAAAAATTGCAGTCGGAATTTTCAGGCGAGTCGCTACTAACTGAAGACGAGGCGTGCGATTGAGTATCGAGCCATAACGTTCTGGCTTCAGCTTCAGCTGCTGTACAGCTGCCGCTCAAGGTTTCATCTACTGCAACAGATTAACACAGTTCAAGTAAAGCTGAACAAGGTTATATAAAACAATACAATATTAGCGGCATAGTTTTTATGCTTTACATTGTTTTATTGCTTTGCCACTTCATTGAGCGAACCGTACTATAACTCCTTAAATATTTGTACCTGACTATAGTAAGTAGGTACTAAATTTCTTCAAAATCGGAGTACATTTATTAAACAGGTTCTTCCATAAATATACACTTAAAAAGAATAGATTAGATTCTTGAGTTACATCTTGGATTAGTTAACCGAACCAAACCAATTATAATAATTTGCATATTTATATAGAAATAATGACTTACCATGCGCATGCGTGTGATTATGTTGTTGAGGAGGTACGTGCGTGACATGGTAATGAGGTGTGTGGTTTTGAATGGTTTTTTCATTATTCTGTAAATGTTCCGGTAACAATTCCTGAGGATAGCCTGGCTGTAAACGAGCCTCGCGTGCTGCAATTATTATTTTCTCTCGCATTTCCGATGAACCCTTAACCTGCTCCACTAAAAGAAAAAAAATACATACATAATTATATTTTATAAATTAAACAGTTACTAACTTCATTATTAATAAACAATGAATGTCCTTTTTCAATATTAATGTTATTTGATTCACGATTCAAGATGTTTTATTAAAAACATTTACATTATGTCCTGATCAAAATGCAACCAGAAACGACTGTGGTCATCTTTTACCAAGCCGTTTGTAATAGTTTTTGGTTGAATTTATAAGATCCACATTACTAGTAGAAAATGGGAGCACGCATATTAGATGATGTGCTGTTCTGGGCTGTTTTAAAATCAACCCCTATTTTAATTAATCAATCAAGCACTCATCTGGTCGTGAATCAACCTGAAGTTATCAAAGTTGGCTGTGTTTGTTCGTAATAAATAACAGGAATTGGGCAAAGGGACCTGGTTGTTTCCGGTCGAATTAAGGACTGGAATGTCTTTAAATGGAGTTACAATGTTACATAAGAAAATATGATGCTACTTTGTGATTAAAATATCTTTTTAAGAAGAAAAATCTTACATATAAAGTCAGCAGGATTATAATGTGGCATCACGGTGAGTCCAATATTATTAAAGAAATCGACTACTTTATTGACGTCTCCGAAATATGCCGTTTGGCCGCCGCATAACAATAGAAGTTTATCGAACATGTGAAATATCTGCGAAGAAGGTTGGTGAACAGTAACGACTACTGTTTTTCCTTCTGTCACAGCATACCTCTTCAGTGACGACATTAAACTATACGCTGAATGTGAATCTAATCCTGATGTTGGTTCCTGAAAAAAAGAGACGAACATCATAAATCTTTGAATCGTTCAATGAAATTCAAGATATTTAGAGCCTGGTACTGCTTTTTCTGAAGGCGGAAAGAAAATACAAAAAAATCCGTATCTAGGATCTCAAGACGAACAAATCTCTACTAGATCGTTTCCATCTTCAATAGTCTGCAAACTTCAGGATCATCAACAGAGATCAGACGCTCATGATCTCTATTGTCGAGCGTCTATATTTTACAATTTCTATCTATCTATCAATCATCATAAGAGGATAAAATTAAAAATCAAGAAATACTTACATCTAACAGCATTAACGATGGATTTGTTAACAGTTCACAGGCAATGTTCGCACGCTTCTTTTCACCTCCAGATAAACCCCTTTTTATGTAGTCTCCAATGATTGTGTCCTGACATCCAGCGAGATCCAGTACGTCGATGATGTGGTCCACGTACTGCATCTTCTGTATGTGCGGCATGCTATCTGGTAACCGTAGCCTTGCGGCATACTCTAGGGTCTGTCTGAGTGTGAGATCCGGGAAAAATATGTCTTGCTGAAGAACGTAACAGATACGCCTTTTCCAACGCTTGCTTAATCTTTCTCGATTCAAACGTATTGTACCCGAGTCTGATTTGATTCGTCCGCTTAGGCAATTCAATAGTGTCGTCTTGCCGCAACCTATTGACAAAACATTTCATGAACAAATTACACTAGTTTCTAACCGCGATTTCGATCCAAGATTTATTTGCGTAAATTTGACGGGAACCAGGTCTTAACATGCGCATAGCCGTGTAAAAATACCCTATACTTTAAGAGTTTTGACAACTACTTTGGAATCAAGTTTCTTTCATCCATTTTTGAGGTCGACCCAACGTAAAAAATTAGTACTTTTTAGTTTAATATAAAGGAAGTAACTGTAATAAATTAATACAAATATAAAAGCGACAAGTGCGAGTTAGGATCGCGCGCCGAGGGTTCCGTACCATCAACCATAATAATATTTTCCTTGAATATCGTAAAAACTGCAAACAGCGAAAGAATATAGCTATCGTATTAAGTTCAAATAAAACTAATCAAAATTTGTTTACGATAGCTGAATTCGCACACAGTATTAGAAATTAATGATTTACTTCTATCAAACCTTCCTTCACGACAAATATCTAGATTCTAAGTCAACAGTATCTTATAAGTTTTGATCACGGTCGCAATTTTGATGAGTGAATCACAAAATATCTTTTATTGCAGTAAGATCTTGAATTTTTTACAGGAATAATAGGTTATAGACCTTAGTATTTAATATTTATTTCAACTTGATACCTTTGTATTCTTGAGAAAAAGGCTTTGACGAACAGACAAACGGACATTAAAGTGATGCTATAAAAATACCGTTTTTTTATTGCGAGATACCGAATACAAAAAACAGTTATGGAACCTCTGTCTATGATTTAGTTTTCTTGTGAGTTTCTGAGTATTTTGTATGATAGTATCTAAGCGGAAAAATTTAGTTTCAGAATTTTTACGAATGGTTTGGTCGATTTTAAATTAAACTTAGTAGTTGGTACACTATCGTCAACAGATAATAATTCATAGTCGATGCGATCATGATAATGAGTGGTGACTTACCCGATGGTCCCATGACTGCCAGGAGTTGTCCAGGCCTGACGACTCCGCTGACATCGCGTAATACAGGTCGTGCCGCAAGTCGAGGACCCACCGACACCGTCAGACCGGAGAACACCAGGTGCACCGGCCGTGGAGGTTGCTCGCCCACCAGACATGGGAAGTGGATCGTCGTCGTGTCCACCCTGAAAACAAAAGACAACTAATTAATAAAAATTTAGTTACAATTATCCAGTTCTTAAACGTAACTGAAAAGATACCTGGGTACCCTTGGCGTTTCAAAAGTCGCTACAGTTTAAAATTCCGCAACATTTCTAAACTATTTTAATAGCTATAAAATACATATACATTTTTAGTTCATGGATTCAAGAGTGAGAGGTTTTTTACACCTTTTAAAAAATACATTGAATTTATGTTTTTATCAGAAATTTTCTGTACTTTCATTTCTGTGTATTTTTTTAACATTCCTTATTACAAATTT
Source organism: Venustoraphidia nigricollis (assembly GCA_034508555.1). Taxonomy (NCBI): domain Eukaryota; kingdom Metazoa; phylum Arthropoda; class Insecta; order Raphidioptera; family Raphidiidae; genus Venustoraphidia; species Venustoraphidia nigricollis. Next base: position 209,264 of record JAVRKA010000114.1, read on the forward strand.
TTATTTGTATCAACATTTGCGATAATTTTCTGGCCTTTTAGCGCTTCGAAAATAAAACATTGTTATTATTATTACTACAAAATAAAGTTTTTATCATTTAAATATTAACGGTTCAGTAAAAATAATAACAGAGTCGAATTTTAAATTTCAAAGAACGTAAATAGGAATACAAAATCAAATTTCTCTGCCTCTAAATAAAGCAGATTGTATTATTTTCGATAAATTTGTTTTGATTCGCTAAACAAGGATATTTAAAATTCCCATAAATTGCTTTTCTAAAAATAAAAACAAACAAATATAAATCAACTCACGATAAGTTCAAACCAAATTTCAGATCTGTATTTTTCGATAATTCATTTTGCTTTTTACCATTAAATGAACACAAACAATTTGTTTGAAAAAGTGACATTGTTTTAAATTGAAAAAACGATGATCAGGAAGCGAAATGTAAACTCAACCGACGTTTTGATAAGAGTGACAAAAAAAAAGTATCACTACATCGTTTTTTTTTAAATTTACATGTGTCAGTAAACACTGATAAAATGACAAAGAACATTTAAAATGTATTATTGAAATTTCGGTATATTTGATCAAACGATGAGTTACACGTTTTGTGTCAACATTGATAAAAAAAAAAATTTATAGGAAGCATTGTGATTTTAATGAAGTAGTTCAGATTCGATAAAAAAAACAGTATTATTCATAAACGATTCAAATAAAGTCGTTAATTTTTACGGTTCTATAGTCAAATGGCAAAAAACGGAACCCTTGTAATTTCGTCATGTCCATCCGTCCGTCTGTCACAGTTGTCGTAGGATAATTGGAAAAATCGGATTTTCGCGAAAATAAGATTTTTTCAATTATCCTACGACATTCTATAAAATTCAGGTGTGTAGGTGTTCGTAATTCTTCTCCTCCTAAACGGCTTAGCTATAATTGGACCCAGTTGCTGTTGTCGAGAGCCAGATTTTTTTTTTTATTTTCCGACCACATTTATTTTTGTTTTATATGGGTTTCTCACATAAAAAACATATGCTTTCAAATTTTCAGTCTCCCAGCACCTCTCCAATGCTAGCGAGGTCTGTGGTAGGACAACGTCTGCCTACCGGGTCCGCTAGTTGATATATATTTGCATTTGTACAGGCCCGGCGGATGACCAGGGTTTCGTGGGTAGCTGTACCCATACGAAAAATTTCGTGTGGGTAAAATACCCACATGGAATTTGACAACATTTTTTTCACATATTAATAAATATGAGTTTATTGGAGGGGGCTTGCTTTGAAGTTTGTTAATTTAATCACCGCTAGATCGAAAAAACATTTTTTTTTCATCTCACTACCCACACGAACTGAACATGACCTGCCGGGCTGCATTTGTAAATGAGAAAGTAAAAATGGTGGTTTTGAGCGGATACGTGTCTGGATGCGTAGTATAACTTGGCTTTTATCTGTCATTATACAGCTCGTACTTTTCGTCATTAAACAAACATTAAATCACAAACACTAAAATAAAACAAGTTCAAAGTAAATATTACTGATTGTTATAAAAAAATAAAAAGAATTAATATCTAATATTATTTGACCTATAAAACAGTAAATAAACAAAAAGACGGCCTTATTTTCATTCGGTATAAAATCGTTAAGATTAACGCATTCGGTAATGTACACGCATAAACATAATATCATTAATCTAGAATAATTCTACACAAATATTATAAAGAGGAAAAAAATTGTATTATTGTTTGTTTGTTTGTTTGTCGCAAATAATCTCAGAATCTAATAAACCGATTTCAAAAATTCTTTCAATTTTTAAAAGTCACCTCATCCCGAGTAAACTATAGATTATTACGCAAAAAAGGAATGATCAGTGAGTGATAATGTACAGCAAGTCAACGATATTTGAGCTAAATTGGCGTACGCTGGCTAAACTACAGTAAGACATGAGAAATATGTTCCTCTTGATTATTACGTTGACACACCAAAATCTATTTGGGTGAAGTCAGGCCAGAAAACTTGTCATTTGATAATTACAAACCACAAATACAGTGAAATGTTAATAATATTAAATTTATATTTTTGTGAAATATGCAAGTGGTTATAAAAAGTTTCAAAAAGTTATGGCAATGGTTGCACAGAAACGACAGGATGAAGAGTGTGTTGGTGCTTTCAAATCTATTGTTTTATCGAAAAAAAAAAAGGTTTACTATGTCAAATGTTAGTTGATTCATGGGTGTTAATAAAAAAACATTCTTCGCTTTGATAGGTGATAGCAGAGATCGAAGGAAAAAAAAATTCAAGCAAACCCAGGTTCAATACTCAATAGTTTTCGAAATATGTAATTATGAAACTTTTATTTACACCTTTAAAGAATGAATCTACCCAAAATCAAAGTCTGTCTTGTCAAATATACGTCATCGCATGCGTCTGTCCAAAAATTCGCCATTGTTAATATTCTTAGTACTTCGAGATTACTTCAAGAAAATAATACTTATAGTTAGTTTTTGCTTCCATAATCACAAAACTTGCTCTAAGTTATAATTAAATTGCTATCGATAGGTTGTTAAACTTAATATTGTCTCTAATATCACAACTGTAAAAAACTAGCAATCTTAAAATTGATTTCTGAAGAAGATTACGAGTAAATTTAATTACTACGGATTGTTTTTTTTTATTCATATGTAAAGGCGCATTCACACTTAATCAATTCGACGTGAATTAATGGGTGAACATTTTAGCGCCAAAATTGCAACATTTTCAAAAATGGATGTTTGTTTGTTTGTTCGTCTCCTATGCGTTTTTATACCATTCATCCGATTACGATTAAACTTTGGTGAGTTAGCGCGCGTCCACTACTATTGTCGCTGTCGAGCAAGCATAAAACGTTTCATTTCAATCGCGCGCGAAGCCACGAGTAACGGCTGGTAAGATGTTTTTAATCAGTCTCATCGAATTGGATAAGAAAATGTAATTTAAGTATTTCTTTTTCAAGTTCAAAATGGCGATATGACCCACAGTGTCCAGTTTGGTTATAATATTGTATTCTTCGGTTGCATTTGGAAACTATCTTATCAAAATCGGCCCGGAGGGTTGCTGTAATAAGAACTTCAGAAACCCGTGAGATATAAAAACGGAAACAAAGTAAAACTGAGGAGAAAATGAAGTATGTACGGTTAGAAGAAGAAATGAGGGGACATCGTTGTTCTCTTAGCGAGAACCGACTGTACAAAACTATGTTGTGATCAACGACAGTAAGTAACGCCTTAGATTGCAGTTAATACATTAAAATATTAATTGTGATTAAAGCAGTGATATTATTATTATTATGTAACAGCGGTTTCCCCTTAGCTGTAGAAGGAGAGAAACAATGCAAAATGTTCGCACACACAAGTGCACCAGACAGAGAGAGCACGCGCTGAGAGGTCACAAGAGTTCACGCGAAGGCTCCGTAGTCTGCTGACCTCTGCCGACCCCGCGGCGACCTCGCGCGACCCCTTCTCTTCCTCGTCTTCCCCTATATGCAGTACACATGCACTACTATCACAGAAGAGGATTACAGAAGCGACACTCATCAGGAACATTCACCTTAATTATTATTCTGTTACCTTGAAAACTGCCTGGCGCTAAATTAAGAAAAAAAACGTTATATCGCATTTAACAAATTATTAAAATTCAGTAATTTTGGATATATTGTATTTGGTATTTGATTTTATATACCTTATAAACCGATTTCTTCACACCTTCCGATAACTATCTTCAGGATAAATATCTCTGGCAGATAACTTTCAATTCCTTATTAACTCTTCGCCATTAAAAATTTTCAAAAAAAGTGAAGTTTCGGTTCGATTTTCTAAAACCGACTTTTTAACAGAGCTCGTAGTTTTGGGGTCACTCGTATTTTTACGTCTGTTCTAGTTTTTAATATAGGTTCTTCAAAAGATGTTTTGAGTAGTCAACGATACAAATATGGCGGACTTGATCCTGCGCATAAAAATATACTTTGGCGACTGATATTTCTCTGTAAGATATTTTCTGTGACATTGCAATACCAATCGTGCAACTCACGTCATAACTTATGAATTAAATGATTGAAGAATGGACTTTGTAGGACATAATAATATTATTGACTAGCTTTTACCCGTGGACTTTACCCCCGTTAAAGTCGCCTTGGATTAAAACCCACGTAGCGAAATTAGAAGTATACATTTAAGTTTTTCTATGGAGTACCAAGTTTCATTAAGGCTTTCGGAACGCTCTAAATTTAAGCCAAAAATAGGGCTTCGGCTCATAGCTGATTGTAGACTTATTCGTCAACATTTTGCAAAAAGTCTTTCTCTATAAGGAAGATCTAGGTCTGTAATGAACTACTTTTGTAATTTATGGACGATTTACTAGAACAAAGTTAGCCTTAATTGTGCCAAAGAACACCCGTTTTCAATGTCACACTACGACCTTATTTGTACTTATTTCACAAAATTGTTCAAACACAAACCTAAAATGACTCTTCTTTTTTCGGAAAAGTTTTTTAAATCTTCAAAATATCGTAGTGTGGCTTAAATTCAGAGCGTTCCGACAGCCTTAAGATCGTTTTTGGGTAAAGGCCGCTGCACAGGATTCATGAGACTAGTTTCGCCGCTAGGTTCCAAGCGTGCTGCGAAATTTGTTTTTATAGTATGTGAACAAGAGAAGACGCAAAAGTACAAAAGTGAGTAAGAGAGTTTCACATCTACCGCATGGCCCTTTTTTTCTAATATTAATGTTAATATTAATCAATATTTGTTAACTTATTACGATCCACCATTGCTAATAAAATTAAAAATAGATTTGTAGTATACATATATTCAACTAATAGTACGTTATGTAATATTTTCGAAGTAAATTATATCATTACGTCATTCTAAGTACTTAATGATAAGTTCGATAAGTTTCTTCACTCGTTGGAGTAGGTAAGTTACAGCACTTATAGCGTGACTGTGTCTAATATACGTTAGCTTTGGTAAGTAATTCAAAGCTTAATTCAAGCAAAATGACTTTTCCACGAAAAAAGTAACAATACTTCCGGAAAAAATAATTCCTTGCTATAAGGTATGGGATTGGTTTTTATTCTTTCACCAATATATAGTGGGGTCGTTGTAACGGGGTATTTGTTTTGCATGCTGGTGTTCAATAATCGAAATTGCTCGGTTCAGGGCCGGCTCTACCATAAGACGAGTGGAGCAGTCGTTCCAGGCGCCAACTTCCAGGGAGTGCCTCAGTGGTAAAAAAAAATAAAGAAAAAATTTTTTTTTTTCGATATTTTGATTGTGGTATATATTAGGAACAAGTGAGGGGGCACGCCGCTCCATCTTAAAACTTGCTTCGAGCTGCCACTGACTCGGTTATAGAGTTTTGTTTTTTTTTTTTTTTTATTAAAATAACACGCTCAGCTGTTAAGACTGTTTTCAGTAATCGGATTTATATAGGTACAACGCAGCAGAAATAAAAGGTTTTTTCGTTGCATATGTTACTTAAATGTTTCGTTCGCCGATGTCCGATAAATGCATCAACTAAACGGGAGCCCGATTACCGCGACCCCACTGTATTTACAATGTTACAGGGATGTGCGAATACCGTGCGAATTTTAAAAGTACTCTCGAACGTAAAATTGATTCAAGTAATAAACAAAAGAATTACATTTTCATTGTTTACTCGATAAAAATATGAATCAATGGTTCGCTTGTTTGTCAGATTACATTACTTTAACATTTGTTTAACTTTAAAGTGACACAAAATAAGAGTTCGGAGAGCAAATGGCCTAACGGTTTAAATCCAAAGCAGAAATAAATCAGCATTAGATCCTTAACGTATTTGCTACTTCCAATTTGTTTCTTTCAATCACCATTTGAAATTATATAGTTAATGATTCCCAGGGTTGTAGGCATGCAAGAACAGGTGTTAAAAAAGAACAGACGCAAAAGCCAAATACAACTATAACTTGTTTTAATTTACAAGTTCGTTAACGTAAATTAAAATCTATTTAAGATCAACCTAACCACAAAGCAAACCGTTTAATATATTTTACTTTTTTTTACTACAAAAAATTTACACTGTGATCATTTATCAAAATTAAAGCAATTATTCTGTAGACGGCCTTCGAGAGATCATCGATCCTCGATACTGAAAAGTAATTATTGTGTATTATTGTACGCATGCGCCTTTATTACTATAGACCGGATAGTTAAGTCTCTAATCCCTTATTAATGATAAGCAGCGATGCAAAGTAACGTTTTAGGTACGAGCTGCCCTAGTAATTATATTGAGCTCCTACCTGAAATAAGGGATTAGGAGGAATCATGATGCGGATTTAAACTTATCGCTAGATGGAAATCTGAGTATTAGCAAAACATACTTAGGTATTTTAATATTATTCAAAGAATTAAAAAAATATAGATACTGTTTGAAGTATTTAAAAATAGTGATTAGTTGTATCCACAGATTTCCAAGCAACAAGCGCTCAACCGTCGGGCCATTTCTCTTAGAGATGGGACAAACGAGTCTTTTTAGTAATCTGCATCTTTGCATCTGAATCCCGTATGTGAGCTGGCTCACTGAACCGGTTTAAAAAGAGCCGAGTTCTGAATATATTACTGCAGTCTGCCACTGAGTTACCTAGTTCAGTCAGTCATATCACGACCGGTATAGAATCAAGAATGCATAGCCCAACATGTGATGCATGAGTCATTTGAGCTGACAGATGCATCAAAGCAAGAACTGATACGTAAGTGTAAAATGTGCCTCTGTGTGTCAAGTGTTTCACTGAGTTATGCGGATCCGTTGATCCGTCGGCTCAAAAAAAGTGAGTCGGCTCTCACGGATCTTCTGTCGGAGTCGGCTCTTTGAATCGGTTCAGATCTGAGTTACCCAACTCTAATTTCTCTAGCCATTCCTTTTCGCTTACGTGAAAATATGCAAAAACAAAATTTTTTGAGACGTAAGTCTGGAAGAAATTTGACATTTTTTATCAAAAAGTTCTAGAGGTTTTTGCAAAACCTCATTTCTATTGTTCGAAAGGGTAAAGGATGGAATTTTTAATACATTAAAAAGCCACCCATCGATAAAATACCTACTAGTTTTTACCCTGTCTATCTCCTGTTTTTCCTAATTCGCCTAGAGTCTAATTAATATGGGTTATCGTAGTAAATACGGTCAGATGAAATGTTGGAGTTGATGTGATGAGCAATTTCTCTGTTATTGGTGATGATGATGACTATGAATATGTTTTTATTAAAATTAATGTAATTAGAAAGTGTGACTCATTGAGGTCAAATGTCTTTGAACTATACAATTGCAGTGTTGCGCTCTTTATCAAAATATGTATTACAGTACATAATTTATTATATCATCACACATACTATTCTATTACATTCCACATTTCTATAAAGTTTATATGCATCTCCCTTGATGGCATTTCATTAAGTTTTTTACCTTTATTACAATCATGTTCCATGCAATGGCGTTGCAAGGAAGCAGGACAGGTAGGTAGGGTGGAAAAATGCTTGCTCTTTTTGAATCAATTATTGCCCTAATTATTTTCTATATAGGGAAAAAGTCGTCTTTCTTTCTAATAACACGCTTTTATTAGCTTCACCTGTAAGTACATATATATATATATCTATATATATATATATATATATATATATATATATATATATATATATATATATATATATATATATATATATATATATATATATATATGAATATAATAAAAATTTTTAATTCGGTTTTCATCCACTTCCAGAGAAGTTTGAATAATCTGAAATTTTGCACTGCACGTATTAAGAATCGATGACAATACAACAATTTATATAAATATTTATTAATACATATGTATTTATATATAAATATTTTTTTAGTCTTATCATAATTAATATAAATTATAAGGCTAAAAAAATAGAGTTTCAAAAACTAACACAACATGTTTTATTGCAGTATGAACTAAAAACTGCAAATAAATTTGACAACAAAATTAGCTATACTGTCCTCTTCTTAAATTTTCATAATGGTTCTACTTTTACAAATAGCTAATAATGAAAAGTTTATAACTTGTGATATCAAGATCCCACGCTTTTTTTTACATTTGCTGTCACATTATTTTGGATTCACATTGTAATAATGAGTAATCAATTATTTTAAAAATTAAATTTAATATGAAACTTAATAATATGTCTTTGTTTACATATGGAGTCGCCTAATTACAACACCCAAGTCCCCAGGTTCTAATCCGAGAAAAAAAATGATAAATTGATACATTTTCGATTCAATCTTTATCGTTGATACGCCAGACTAAACTAATTTCGTAAACGTAGTTTGTTGAGCTTTTGATTAAAAGGCGCCTATTATTAAACCACACATGGCTTATGACGTCATCCCATGTGTCATTCACATAATACATGTTACAAAATACAGCATAGCTGCATACGCGAAATGCAAATAAAAAATAATAAAAATACAATTGACTTTAATTGGATTGGAAACGTACACCACATTCAAAACGACATACAAGACGACATGCTTACTGTATAATTTCGTTAATTGTTTTATTGGTGCATTTTTACATCAAAGACACTTATCTTACCGACCGTGCACACTTGTTTTTAAAATAAAATGTGTAGGTTTTTTAAAAAATGTTACGATACTAAAATTCCATATTTTACGTTCAGTGGCGCCTACGTTTTGATAGATCAATAAATAAAAATATAGAACGGTTATGGCTTGTATTTTATTTAAGCCTTCTAAAATTTCTTACTTATTCACAGTAGAAATTTTAGCAGTTTTAAAATATCTACTTAAAGCCAATTCAGACTAGCCGTTCTCGGTTACGATTCACCGGTCCGGTTGGGAGCTCGACCAATCAGAGCGTAGTCGTTCCCGATTGCAGTTCGGTTCGAGCGTTTAGGTTCAGCTCTAATTTCAACCGGACCGTTCGCAACCGTAGCCAATGAGAACGCTTGCTGGAGTCACGTGACTAGCCACTTGTTTTTGTTGACGTTTAACTACACATCAAACGTCAAATCATATTTCGAAATTGCGCATGCGCACCGAGAATAATCGTAGAACCGAATCGGGATAGTGTGAGCAGCCTAGATTAATCAAAAACCGAACCGGACCGGTGAATCGTAACCGAGAACGGCTAGTCTGAATTGGCTTTTACACCAAACCTCAAGAGTGACTGTTTAGTATTATTTAGAGAAGACAAGGCGTGTAATGTGCGTAGTAGGAAGAGTGGGAAAACCGATCAGTAACGACGTGAGGCAGTCATAGGCGGTGTGTGTACCGTCAATGGTACGTTTCGATTAACGGCGAGCAACTAATTGACCAAATTTATAGGACCACCCCTTTTTAGAACACATCGACCCGAAACTCGTTTGTGTACAGAAATGACGTAATATTCTCTAGGAGTCTAGACGGTACTCGACTGTTTCCCGTCGAAATCAACATTTATATGCCAGTGAATCTTGTGAACAAAACTGACGTGCATGAAAGCAAAGTCGTGAGGAAAGCGTAGTAAATAGTAATCAAATTATTATTAGGGAGCATGTCAATTATGTTATAGAATTTTAGTCAAAGGTAATATAATAGCAACTTAAATAATTATCAGCAAATTATTGGCAAATTGACAATTCAGCCTTTAATAGTAATTAATAATATATACAACACACTGCATCAAAAATCAATTACTAAATAATTAACGTTTTATTCAAACACATATCACGTAAATAGAGTACTGACTCTTTTTTTTTCAATATTTACATACTGATATTTTAAAGCGAAACAGTTTGCGAATGCTTCTGTTTGCGGCAGGTACTCTCAAGAGTTACTGAGCCGATTTAAAAAATGTAATAATATTAATATTTATTTACTCCGTGAAACATCATAAATGGGAGTTTGTTGAAAAAAAATACAAAAATTACAATTTAAAAAGTTATATTAAAATATTTATCCACAGAATACAGTTTGATGCTCTCAGTAGCGATTTTACTTTATTTTTAAAGGTGTTAGCATTTGCGGGGTTTAAAAGCCTACTTCTTCCCGAGCTGCATAGACTATATGTATATTATTACGCTAAGACAAAAAGGGAATGATCAACAAGCGAAAATGTAAAAAGCAAATCGATGATCCCGTACGCGCAAACTACAACGATATATGTATGCTCGTTAAACAATCAAGATGTCAGTAACGATATATGAGAGAAATTTGTTGGGCTTGATGCATGCAGCGGCGTAGTCTAAACTCCAATAATAACGTGACAATTTCGCATCGCGACCATAAAAAGTAAATTAAATAATCGATAAAATCTTTAACGGGCAATCGACGTGCAAATGTTGATAATCAGGACTTAATAAATGATAAATAAAAAAATACGGTGGTCGTGCAAGTACTGTACGTAATGTAATAATAATTAGTAAATAAAAATGAGTAATTAAAAGTTACTATAATATTAATTGAAAGGCATTCGGTTTCGAATGGCGTGGCGTCAGCTTATAATATTATTTTTCCACGCGACTTGCATCGTGCACATATAAACTTGTATATATAGATTAAATATTTGATGTAATTTGTTTTGTTTTTATTTTTTTACCCTAATTGTAAGGACGTTGACTCGTTTTTTATAAACAACATATTATGTGCACTACATGCATAGTACATAGTACAACAAACAGATGCAGTGCATTGGGGCGGGTATGCGGGGTGCAGGGTGCACTGAAAAGTGCAGTCAAATACATCAAGCGGTCGTAGACCCCGGGGGGGCTTTTGTTTGCGTTTTGTTTTGTTAAATACTGAAACTTTCATTTATATAACATACAGGCTGTCGAACGTCTCTTAGGTCCGGTCGCGTATTTCCATTTGCGTATTCAGTAGGAAGCACTTATGCCTTCAAACAAACACGATTTTGCAATGGAATTTTAACTTAGAAAAACATGTTCAATAGAAGACACTATTGCTTCCAAGCTACCATGATTTTGTAATGCAACTTTAACTTGTAAAAGCATATTCATTCGAGGACACTATTGCCTCCAAACAAGCACGGTTTTGTAATGCAATTTTAACTTACAAAAGCATATTTAGTGGAAGGGGCTATTGCCTACAAAGGCTCCATAAACAGCAAAGTTTGTAAATTCCTTTTTTTCAGCCAATTAAACCGTGAATAAGAAGAGATCAGAAGCTCGTTTCTTTTAACATTCATCTGGGATAAAGGAAAAAAAGATTTTAATGGAGTGTCTTCCAAATCTACACAAAGTAGGAAAACCGCCATATTTTATTTCTCACGAGTTTAGGATCATTAACAAACTTTTTTACATGAAGTAAAATCAAGTTCAAGTCAACACCCGGTAACCGTAAAGTTGATTACATTAATTGTTCTGATGCACTAAAGTTAAATTAACAGTAATTAGGATCTGCATTTTGTCCAAACACTATTACTGAAATTGAATTTATTCATTAAATGTAATTAACGTAGCCCGTAATGGATGATAATACTGATTAGAGTTCAATGATTTCCTATCACTAATTTTAAAGCTTTTGAATGAATTATTAATGATTATGATGATATTGATATTGATATTAAGTCAATCGAGACATACATCCATTTGACACGTCACAATACAGAAATAAAATTATATACTTATCTACAATATAAAAAAGAAAAATTCATTAGCTGTGTGAAAGACTTATATAAAGGTTCAAAAATAAACAGTACTAAAATGATGAACAGCTCAATGACTCATTATTACAGCGAACGTCTCTTTAATGCCACCAACAGTCAGCGTTACTTGGGTCCAATTCATACTTGCAAATTATTATTTTCTAAGAATACCTACATTTGAAGCCGGCAATAATAAAAAACCAATCGTCGTTTATGTCGGATCCTGTCTTGCGAGAATACTTTTGTGTACACTAATTAAATGCACCAATTGATTCGAGGAACAAGGAACTTGTATCAAATTTATTTATTTATGTGTGTGTCAGAGAACATAATATTCATTATGCATAATTGATCAGCTGGCAGAACTTACATATTATTGATGTGTTTTTTTCTGGTGAATTTTTTCAGAACACGTGATATTTTTTTATTGTTATTTATTTAGCGCCCGGGCATTGACTCCAATTTCAATGAGTGCACGCCAAACAGTCAAAGTGCATTTTTATAACAATTGGTAACTGCATAAACACAGTATGTTTGATATTTCTGTTTTTAGACAGCTTAAATTACATCACTAAATTTAGAGTTAATTGATATTTCGTATTTGAATAAATTGATGGATGTTAAATTGCTACACTGTAACTGTTTGAACAATAAAAATGCACTTGCAAAACAATCAATTTGCAACAGCAGGAAAAGAATAACGTATGTAACAAAAGTTTTGAGAAAAATTCTGAACTTAAAAAAATATTTTAATTAAAGTAGTGTAGAACGCTACAATTTTTTTATTTTTTTTTTTATATGGGTAGTGCGCAGCGACTTAGGCTATATGCACGTTGTTACTTATAAGGTAAGTGGAATATTAATGTTTTGAGTTTTTGAAGTAATGTTTTTTAACTGTATGTTTAAAATTGTACTATTAATTAGAAGAACGCTACAATTCGCTGATGTTCTCAGGAAATTTCGAACCGTGGTCGCAAAATTCATTTTAATACTGTTTTTATTACCTTCAATTAAGCATCAAGCTTCACAAAATTTGGCTAGCTGCTTAAAAATTTCGAAAAACACATTTTTGCCTTAAACATTGAATAAAATAGCTTTATATACGTCAATATTTCATTACAGCACGTCACGAGATTTCAAATTACGGAAAGACATTTTGAAGTTTTTCCTTTACAAACGTTTGTTAAAAATGCTGACAGATTTGGCTTGATCAATCATTTTTTTTCAAATTTCATTTTTTCTGCACAAAAATTTGTGTAAAAATTACGCTCATTTTCTCCTTTTTATCTGATTTATTTCGATCATATAAACTGTAAAAACTTGGCTAAAAGTTATATGGAAAAAATAGTACATAGTACATATTTATTTTGAAGCAGTAAGCTCAAAGATTAATTACGTTTTTTCATAGGAATTAAAGATTTCAGAAACGTGCTCGTAAAAACGGGGCATATTGACCAGCTGCTTAATAGTCACTTTAAAACGTTAGCATGATCAATAGCTTAGATTGTAAATCATAGACGCTCGATAATTAGTTAATAGCGACTGGTCGTTTATCTGTTGACAATGTTAGCGCTTAGACCATATTGTGAACTAAAAGAACAATTAATTAAAATAAATCTCCCGAATAACGGCAGTATATACGCACACTGGAAGTTACGGAGTCGATTCGAGTCGAGAAGTGAATGGGAATGTATCCTAAAACGTGCCGAGCCGATCCGGTCCGAGTCAGTGGGTGAAGACCTTTACGGTGCCAATCGAAGCGTATTAACGTAAATATAATTATAACGGAATTATATTAAAATCGGTTCAGTCATTGTTTGTTTAAACAAAAATACTACAAAAAGTGGATTTTACGCGAATTCTAGCGAATAAAATATCGACTTCGTTAGGGTAGGTACCAATCAAAGCGTATTAATCGTCGATATGATTCAAAAGAATTTTATAAAAACAAAAAGGTTGCGAAAAAGTATATTTTAGAATTTTTTGAAAAAGATTCCTCGGGTCTAGTTTATGAGATCATAATTCGAAGTCGTCTGGACCTCAAGGGTCTCACGATCCACTCCACGGTTTATTTAATGCTGAATTCACTATAGACCTCGGCGTCGTCGACTGTTACTCTGACAAAAGTGTCATAATTATAAAATTCTAATTATAACTCACATGTTAATTCGTTTCTAATTGTTGAGAAATTACTAATCGCAGTGAGTATCTTGTAACAAATTTATTTCGAAACCGTTACACATTTTTTAAACACCTTGTATTTTCTGTACGAGAGTTTATTGACATTTACTTACCACTTACAGCAGTTATGAAATCAAGGTTATTTCCTAACAATAATAATAATTACCACAAATAATACTATAATTAAATCTCATATTATGTTTAATACAAATGGCTGTTAAATTTATTTTAGAAAAAAAACGATTTAGCTTTTAAACGAATGATTTGTATCATAGTCATTAGTCATCAATCATTCAATAGTACTTTAAATTCACAGAAAATTAAACGAGATTGTGGGAAACGTCAGTGAGATTAATTACAGTAAATTAGTACCGCTCATAAAGTTCAATACTACAAAAATATAAATTCAATTTGCACAATACAAGTGATTTACGATCCTTGCAATAAATTTCAGAATAAAGTTACATTTGAAATGAAAAAGCTAACTATTAATACTCATCAAATCAATTGTAATTTTCTCTTCGTAATAGATGAACAATAAATCAATTCGAACTACAAGAAATTTGAAATATTAATTTCTTCGCCCTCCATTTCTAGTTTATAATCTGTAGTGCAGGGAGATACTCCTCGCCAATGTTTTCTTCCAAAACCGTCCTTGGAATAATCGGTTATACTCAGTTAAATATTTGTTATTCTAGTTGTGAGAGCACTAGACTCACAATCGTGAGGTACCGGGTTCGAATCCCAGCAGAGGCAGATGTGGCTAGAACTTTTTCCTACTGCCTCTCGCCGAGAAATTGTAATTCCTGTACCGGCCAACTTATTGAGGTTTCCCTCAATTAATTCCAGATAAATATCGAGATGGTTCCTTATTCGAAGCCACGAACGATTCCTAGTTCAAAAACTGCCTACCTTATCCTAATTTCCTATAGTTCCTCCATTTGCCCATTGCTATTAATTAAGTTCAAGTTTTAAAAACGTAGAAAAATGGTAGATGAAAAATAGTAATGCAGTGCGAATGGCGTCTGTTATGACATAAAGGCGTGAAACGGACGTTAAACGCATTATTATTAATATTATATTCGTTATTCGATTTGATACTATTCGTTGTAGTTAACTCTTAAATTTAAATTCATATGTAATGTGAGTTTTCCCGTTGATGGAAAGAGTTTTAATTGTCGATTAAATATAATGGCGTTAATCACCATTAGTTGTTCTTAGTGTAATTAACAAAGTATGTAAATGTTGTATATGTAAATGATCCTGTATACTGATAGAAGTTGAAAGATAATTAAAAATAATCTTCTGGAACTTACCTATAAATATCTGTAACATTATCTTTTAAACACATAAAATGTTTAAATTGTTACGATATTGAAATAAACATGAAACAAAAAATAATTATTTGTGAAACAAATAAATGTTGAAAAGTAAATAAACAAACAAAACTTTCTCCTCATACCAAAGTACAATGTTTTATTTCCTAATGGAAAGAAAAACTTTTTGTCTTGTTTTAAATATAACAAATGACAACTTTTGTGTTTGATCGGTTGACTTACGGCTGTAGGTCGGCAATTTTGACAATTTTTTAGATTAAACTATACCCAAAAAATGCATCTTCTCGTCGAATGAAGTCCACCAACGTACATTTTAAATATAAACCTCAAAATGTTTGGTGCATTTTATAAAAAATCATGTTGTTCGTCCATTAAGCTTCTTCTTTTGGCGCTGCGTTGAGAGTAATATTTTACCAGGCAATGGAAACTTCGAGCGTTCAGCTAACGAAAATTCAACAGTATGAAGTTGGTCGTGATAACGAAAATGCGACAGTATGAAATTAGCAATAAGATGCTCAGACTGGAATGACAGATGGACGAGATCAATGTCATCTGGAAACTATATATTATACTAGACGACTATAACTTTTGATTACAACCAATAATCATTTTAAGTGTGATTTTATATTACCGAATTAAAGTAAAAATCAAAATAAAATTTTAAAAGTGTTTTAAAATATTTCAGGTTAATTTTTTGTAATCTTCTTTGGAGATTTTATTTCAAGAAGTTATTTGCATGTACATTAAAAATTAGTTTTTATTCACGCTAAAGAAATATAACTTTAAACGCGCGCACATTCACGCACCACTTTTTTTACAAACATTGAATGCCAATAACTTTGTTATTGACTCGTTTTTTTAATAAAAAAAAATGGCAGTTAAATTATTTATATGATGCATATTAATAGACATTCCTATATAAAAAATAAAGAAACTGACAATGAGTTAAAAGTCTTGTTCAGTATTTTCAATAAAAAAACATGATGAATAAAAGTGTGTCTTCAAAATAGCCGCACGTCATTTCTTTTTCACTGGGTATATTTTTTATTATTTAAACAAAGATCTTGGGCAGACGAATTATAATATTTTGTTGACAGATAATTATGTTAAATAAGTATTCGTGAATAGTAAGTAGTCGCTTGGTTAAATTTTGATTGTAAGATTAAAAAAAGTGGTCAGGAGGATGACAAATTTTGAAAAAAATGTATCAGTTTATACATTTTTTCGATGTTTTTTTGTGTTTCGCTCCTCTGAACCCTTAGAGAAGCACTAGATGTTATTTAAATATTTAAATTTATAATTTTTGTTGCCAAGATTTCTCTTATTTTCCTTTAACGTAACACGTTATTTCCCCTTTTAACGAAAATTTCAATTAGATATACTCGCTAAAAATTAATTATACTTGAACAGAACTCCTCTGAAGGTTGTTATATCGCTTTTTTTTTCAAAGTTTAGCGATTTTGTCTGTTTCACAAACAGCGTTACATGTGTAAGTCGATGTGAAAGGCTTATACACGCAAATGTGGACATAATGTTACGTTAAAAGCCATTCATTAACCCAACATTTTTGGTTCAATATACAGTAACAAATGTATCCGTAGATCCGTATTTAGACTGGACAAAAAGTTGGCAATATCCGGCATGTCTCAAATTGTTCAAACATTGACAAATGCATAAATCAACTTTCCATTGACATTTTTGAACAAGTGAACAACAAATAGGGGTGCAGTTACAATAATAAATTACCGCACTAGTGCGTGGGTAAATTAACTGTCATATCTACACTTAAATACGTAACAACTATGGGTACTTGATCAACCGCATTTGAATTGAATTTCTCTCGAATGACGCGTAAAACCGACTTCCCACAGGTCAGCTCTTTCTCTTGTTGGCATATTAATTTGAAAATAACCGAAGCGAAGTAGAGTAGTGGTGAGAGCACTAGATTCACATTCGGAAGGTACCGGGTTCGAATCCCAGCGGAGGCAAATGTGATTGGGATCTTGTTCATACTACCTCTCGGCGCCGAGAAACGGCAATTCCTGTACCGGCCATCTTATTGAGGTTTTCCATGATTTCCTGCAATTAATTCCCGATAAATATCGACATGATTCCTTATTCGAGACCATAACCAATTACCTATCAAATCTCCTAGTTCAAAAATTGCCTACCT
This sequence comes from Venustoraphidia nigricollis, assembly GCA_034508555.1. Classification (NCBI taxonomy): domain Eukaryota; kingdom Metazoa; phylum Arthropoda; class Insecta; order Raphidioptera; family Raphidiidae; genus Venustoraphidia; species Venustoraphidia nigricollis. The sequence continues at coordinate 226,637 of JAVRKA010000114.1, forward strand.
TATCCTAATTTCCTATAATTCCTTCATTAGCCCACTGCTATTATTTAAGTTCAAGTTTTATAAACGTAGAAAAGAACGGGAAGTGGTAGATGAGAAAATAATAATGTTACGAATGGCGTCTGTTATGACAAAGTCCAGAAACGGACGTTAAACGCATTATTATTATATTATTATATATTAATTTTAAGTCGTCTTAAAAAAAGAGATAATTTAGTCATGTATATATTTTTGTTCATTCGGACGTAAGTATTAAAGCCCGGCTTAACCATGTCATAAAATGTCGACACCGTTTTGTTCAGAATGTTCATGGAATGGTACCATAAATATTTTTTTAAATCAGTCTAGTCGTTTTTAATTGGCATCATTCTCGTCCGCAATCACAAATTTTCTGCTCTAATAACATAAAGGTAGGCACTATTGTCCGTGAAAATTTCACTGTCTGAAAAAATTCAGCAACGGCCGAACTGTATAAACGCCATCCGACAGTGAACGTAAGTGAGCACAGATATACAGTTCGATCGATGACGGTTGTCCGGTAAACGTTGTTTATATTACACACTAAAGAAATGTAACTTACGAAAAATCTACAGCTAAATATTATAAATTTATTTACATTCACAAAAAATCTAATACGTGTTGTGATTTGTTTTTCTTTGACATGGTTACACCGTTAGCAATTAATATTTAATGCAAACTTTAAACGAGCCGATCAAGAAGTTACAACTTCAACAAGTAATAAAACCTGAATTCCAATAAAATCAATAGGTAATGAAATTCCAATCTCTGAAATTCGGTCAGCTACGATAATAATAATACGTTAACATGCATCGTGAACTTTCTCATTCATTTATAACTGTAATCACGACGGCTGTTCCTTTAGTAACGACCTTCATTTGTTTAACTATTTATTTAACAACTTCGCATCCAAACTCGACAAACAGCCATATTATGTGTGTGTACCTTGTTGATATAACGAGCAACAATAGAAGTATACACATAATAAATAAAAAAAGACACAATGTGTCCAAATTCAAGTGACCCAGTGACCCACGCTGACGTCACAAGCGCCATTTCGTGCATGTATTTGTGTGTGGTGTACTACAGAAGTGGGAATAAGGTGAACGACCGATGTTTGTACACAGCTTGCTCTAATCGTAGGTTTGGGCCGCACAAAATATTCGATAATGTACAGGTGGTTCAATTTAAAGATAACGATTATAATATACGAGGTTTTTACACTGAGAAAACAGACGTCTATTAGTGTTGGGTAACTCAGATCTGAACCGGTTCAAAGAGCCGACTCCGACAGAAGATCCGTGAGAGCCGACTCACTTTTTTTTGAGCCGACGGATCAACGGATCCGCATAACTCAGTGAAACACTTAACACACAGAAGCACGTTTTACACTTACGTATCAGTTCTTGCTTTGATGCATCTGTCAGCTCAAATGACTCATGCATCATGTTTGGCTATGCATTCTTGATTCTATACCGGTCGTGATATGATTGACTGAACTAGGTAACTCAGTGGCAGACTGCAGTAACATATTCAGAACTCGGGTCTTTTTGAACCGGTTCAGTGAGCCGGCTCACATACGGGATCCAGATGCAAAGATGCAGATCACTAAAAAGACCCGTTTTTCCCATCTCTAACGTCTATGCGATCTATCGTATGGATTCTGGACAGATTTTGGGTTGGAAATAATTAAAAGCAAGAAATCTCTCTGCATATTATAGTTTAGCCAGCGTACACCAATTTAGCTCAGAAAACACGTGGGCACGGTCGTAGTTAGGGGAGGGGAACATTGTGGGGCAATTCCCTACCTTAAAAAATACCATAGTTGGAAGTCAGTTGATCTAAATAAAGTCCTTCGCATTTTGAATAATATGACGAATCGAAGAATTCAGTTGTTTTAAGGAAGGACTTTTTATTATTATATTGAATATAATAGTTTGGAGAAATTATATAAACCTGAATAAATGCATTTTTTACTCTAATCTATCACCCCCTCCCGACAATTGAGTACTACCTCACTCATTCACACTCACAAGTTCATAAGACGAAAATCAATTGACTAGAGATCAAGTAAAATTTTTACTTCTTCCCTGCCTGTAACCACCGCTGCCCTACCTTAAATTCAACTCTAGCTACAGTAACGCACGTTGGAGATCATCAACTTGTTCTACATTTTCTCCCGATATTCATCCCCGTTTTGTTCTAGAACTCATGTATTTTCAGCCTATCCAGACTAATCAACTCATGTATTTTCAGCTTCATCCTCATTGTGCGACAGTTACAGAGCAATCAGAAAAAACGTTTATTAATTTGACGATCGTATTTTTCCATTGACTGAGACATTTCGCGTGAAAAATAGAAACTAAAAACCTTAAAATGCGTGACTACAATTAATTGAAAATAGGTGGTGTTGAAAACATATGAGTTCGACTGTAATAGAAGTTTGAACGAAAGCGTTTTTCGCGGTTTCCACCGTAGCATTACTTCAAGAAAGAGCTGTACTGTTTATAAATCTGTCTACGAATGCCTTTGTTTAGTCAGTTCATCTTTTTCTTTTTTTTTCATTATTTCCATTAAATTTTCAGTCACAATTCTTCACGTTCTTTCACTCTCTAGCATATAGTAAATAACAATCCGGTTTCGAGAATAGTGTGGATAAATATACAAAATCGTAAGCTTTCAGAACCGAATTTTGTTCTAATGTTTAAGTATAAAAAAACCTCAAACCTTATTCCTATAGCCATTTCTAAAGTTGGTTGCTATAAAGTATTTTACGTCCGTGAATAGACTAATGCCTAACAATGTTTAAAGCGCCCCCTGAAAATTTACCATTTTAAACTTCACCCTTTTTTCACGACAATCCAATCTGAACCTCCGAGACTGACAAATTTACGTCAACTGCAATCTCTTGGTTGCTGATACAAAAAATCAAAGTTAATATTGCATTGACGTTGATGAAAGAGAAATTTAAAAAATCTACATTTCAGTGGGACTAAAAATTATATTAAAGATTCTGAAATACAAATCAGCCGCTTCACGACAGTCTAAAAAAATGTGGCCCGTTCCGAAATGGTTTTGGCAAAGAACTAGCGTGCAATGACCTCACTTGTTTTATATTTATCTAACAAAGAATGCGTTTAGATTTGCATTTGAAAAAAAATAATAAATATTACATCTGACGCAGAACATTCGCGTAATACAAAAAACTTGGCCCTGGCAGACCTAAATTAGTATGGATGAAATAACATTTCTTGGAAAATCAACATGAAAAAATATAATTATTATACAATTCTCTATGGTCAATAATTTTCAATCCACATTCTTTGAAGTGATTTATGCTAAACAATTTAATAAATTTCTCAAGTGTTATTCAGTCTAAATTTATGATGACAGATTTATTCGTTATCAACTTTTATTGAATTAATTTTAAAAACTAAAAACGACACTTTTGTTAAATGCAATTAAATATCTATGAATATTTTTTTTTAATTCGGAGAATCTAAAATCATCATTGATATATATTTCTTGCACGGCTCCCTGTAAATTAGCTGATTTTTGCGTTTGTAAAATCACAATTTTCGCACTAGTGCGTAAAGTAAAACATGAGTAATTCGATATTATCCGTCCAAAATATCTCTAATCTATATAAGCTACAGAGTCAAGCATCCGTCACCTCAATGGAGATAAGCAACAATCTTGTTAATTTCCAAGAGTTCGTAGGCGAATAGGTTCAGAAAACCGCTGTCCTAGACCAAGAGAGAAATTCGTAAACTTTTATGAAAAGAAGTTCGTGACCACTGTTGTGCTCCATATTCAAACAGTCAAGCGAACACTTTTGATTCTTAGCCTCCTTTCAAAACGTTTATAAGGTTTACGATTGCAAAATCTAAAAATAAACACAACAAAAAGCAGCACATTCTAGAAGAAATCGTCGGATCATTATTTATAAAGAAGAAGACAAATAGATATAGAGATGAGCTTTCTCACAGAGGTTAATGAACCACTTCTCTGTCACACACACGTTTATACAAATGTTTCTCCTTGAAATATACTCCGTGTACATTTGAAAGTGCATTACTATATTACGTATAACATACATAGATATTACTAGCGGTTCACCCGCGACTTCGTCCATGTGGTATAGATTCTACCCTCAGTTCTTTTACATAAAATCCACCCCGTTCGGGTACATGTGTATATTTTTTTTTTCGAGTCTCACGTTTATAGGTTAAGCAATTTCAGAAATACAGCGTATCCCTTATGAATGCTACCCTCCGCATTAATCCCCTTAAAGCTTATACCATGGCTACCGCTTGACTTTGGCTTACGATCTTAAAACAGCTATATAAAATGCACTTCTAATTTTGACACCTATAGACGTCTCCCATCTCTTCACAGGTACAATAGATCGGTCTGAACTCAAAAGTATATAATACTAGCGGCCCAGTCCGGCTTCGCCCGGGTGTAAATGTAATATATAGGATATAAAAGATGAGAATCATTATCATTAAATTCTCAACGTGTATTGAATTTGCGCGAATTCAATCGCTTTTATTTGTGAATGTTCAAAAATCGAAGAAAAATCTTATTTCCCAAAAAAAAATTTTAAAAATTCTGTTGATCCGATCGCTACCAAACTTCAGAAGATCACCCGCTGGGCTAATCTAAAGATTGTCTGAAAATTTCATCAAAAATGGTCTACCCGTTTGGAGTCCATAGATTACATATACATCGTCTTTTACTATATAGATTATTAAAATGTAAAAAGTGGTTATTGTGACATAACGATAATAGTTGGACATATAGTATCGCGAAGTTTTTTGTAGTTATTTGTAGTTCTTTAATATTGTAGAACATACTTTTGTTCTATCATCAATAGTTTCCGCAGCGCATGCGACGAAAGATGTTTTATCGCATTTTTTTTACACCTTGGGTTACGTTACTAAAGTTTTAGTAAGGATCCCTAATATTTTCTAGAAATAAATATAGCCTATGTTACTCAGGGTGAATGTAGCTTTCTAATGGTGAAAATTTTTTTTAAATCGGCACAGTGGTTTTTGAGTTTATTCATTACAAACATACACACAAAAATACAAATCGTTGCTCTTTATAATATTAGTGTAGATCAACGATGTTTCTATGGTCCTCTTCTTGTCTAAGCTATGATCTAAACACAAATACGTGACCATCTCATATGTCGCTCGTTTGGTTTTTTCAGTTGACTTCCTGTCCAGACGCTTGCATTGAGAAGTTTAGCTCCGGTCGGATTTGTAATAAAAATAGGGCAACTTATACGTTGTGGCTTTGTACCAAACAAAGAAAAAAAACAACTAACCACACACAATCTTGAAATATAAAAGCAGAAATTAACAGAATTAACAATTCAACAACTGCACAGTAACATTTTGATCAGCCTATATAGAATGATACATATTTGTACTTTTACGTTCTCAAGAAAATTTCTTGAAGCGTTAGCAATAAATATGTTTCAAATTCGTATATAAATCTATTTATTGATCTTAAAACTAATATCTTTGAAATCTGCAAAACATGTTTGAACTACCATACAACTTATTAAAAGTCATTATTATCACTTTGATTCATACGGTTCTGTACCTACATCATTTGTGCAGCACGCAAGGGGGCGTTAGCCATTTTTAAATGACGAACCAATATGGTGTATCGAACGGTTCACAAGCAGCACGCATGTTTCCCATATTGACACAAACATCAGCATGTTTCTGCCCTACATCAACTAACTAATATCAGCCTAGTTTTGAAATAATAATGTTGAAAACACAATACTATCACATTAAAGCAAATATTTGTCGACACGATATTACTTTTAACGTTATTCGTGTACATATCATATTTTGTGTTTATGCACTTTCGATCCGTTGTTTGTGCAAAAGAATACGCAATTTTTCAAAAGTTCTTCTGTGCAATTCATAAACGTTCCCATTTCTTCCTGTTGGCAATTTTTCAGTACGGAATATTTTAGAACTTTTCAGTTCGCTGTCGACCGTAGTAGAGTAAAAACAGAATTTAATACACGCGACTGCTTGTGTCACAGTTTTGATTCATCTAAAAAAAAATGAAATCTTTGTAATGAGAACGAAGAATAGCTTGACAAACTAGCTCCGAATCGTGAAATCTGTTACTTTTTTGTATATTTTAATTCCAGATTGTGTTTTGTAATAATTTTCTTTTGACAGTATTGAATGCAATATAAACATTTTTTATTACTAAAGTGTTGACGTCGAGCTCTGAAAGACAAAATAAGAGTGCAAAGTTATGAAACAGTCAAAAGATATTCCGAACACAATGCTTACATACGAGTATATCGTTGATCGTTTTTAGACTTATAGATTAACGTATTTATAAAATTTCAATCAACGGTTATAGTTTGTAATACAGCATTAAGCTCACGAAGAAAGTCGATAAAAATAGTCGATTTTATTAATCTTAATACGGACGACAGTGCATGAGGCCAACGGACGCATAAATTTCATTGTTACATACAACTGACGCCAAGCGTTTAATTCAAAACAATTCACAACTGTAGTTTCGTTAAAGTGGATTCCAGCTAAATATCATTTCAATAAACAAATCAACAAAATATTTTTATTTAAATGTACTAGATTTTATGGTTCCTCCTCGAAACACAATTTTTTGTTATTGTTAACGACATTACAAATACATCAAAATATTATTAATGTTACAATAATAACTATGCAGTAGGTAACAAGACGTTTATGAGATCTGTTGTCGAGCATCTATAATTTACAACATATATAAATAAATGCAAAATAAATATTATAATTTCATCATTCAACTACGAGAACATATTAACCACATCTATGCAAACATTATTATGTAATATTGATTTAAAATAGCGCAATTAATTATTGATAAATGCACTTGAAAGCGCCATTTTAGTAAAGGAACTAGCACAGTCGGGTCAGGTGTTACATTTACTTAATAAACCTTCGAAAAAAAGTGTTATTTGATTTTTGGCACATCTGAAATGTTTTGATTTTAAAGCGTAAAATAGTGTAGCTGCAAAAATCAGTTTGCTGATACGTATGACCTAACATGAAGGTAATAAGCCAACACCAGGACCTTGCTCTTACAACCTGATTACGGACGACAAGCGTAAACCAACCGTTTCATTTTTCATAGGTCCCATGTTATAAATTGGTGTTTCATTAACTGAAACAAATATAAGAAAATTCACACAGATTTCTGGCACACTCTAATTCAATGTTTCACGTATTACTCGTTTTTTTGTGCAAATCAGCATTTCCATCGTGTCTCTTTCTAGAGTAGTTTTAGTTAATTGTGTCTCTCTTTTTATTCAGGAAGAGTCGATTATGTTCTCCCATCAGGATAACATTGCGTCAGAAAAAGAATTGTCTTTTACTAAACTAGAATTTTATTTAACCATGTCTCTGTTTTATTCAGGAAGTGTAAATCAAATTTCATCAGAAAGAGAACTCCTGTTTCGTTCTAAACTAGGAATCACTTTTCCAATATCCGCAACAATGATATGGTCGGTTGATATACGAAACTTCTAGATTAAATCACAAAATAATCTCCGTATCCAATTTCCAGTAATGAAACCTGCTAAAAACATTTTGAACCTGTTTTGAGCAAACAGCTTCCGCTATTCAGTGCATCAATGTGACATATTTCTTTACATGCCGAGTATGCAAAGTACACAGTCAATCATGTTTGTCAGCAGAGTATCATATTCCAACACACACATACACATCAACTCACTTACGTAATTTAACCTCATTTTAACTATGCAGTTTTTGTATCGCTATGTAGCCAAGATAATATACGCCACTATACCAATGAGTATTGTTTACTTAAAACAAACCAAGTGTCTTATTTGTGTTTGAACTGCTTAATTTAGCAATAAGTGATGATTCCTAAATCAAATATTGATAATTATATTGCAGAACTAGCCTTGGTTTACCCGGCATTATTCGGGAATGAGAGCTCCCTGTAATGAAATATTGTCATTCCCGGGCAATGGCGGATAAATACGGCTGGTATATGAACAGAAAACCACGTGTTATCGATGCCCGCTGGCGATTTACAGACGGAAGCACTACAATCATTCACAGTGCACAAATGAAGCACAGTAACACGTTTTTATCAGGTCACTTCTCCCACATCTGAGCTAGGACAGATTTGCAAATTTGACGTGTAACTCACCATTACTTATAAAGGTTAGGGAGGAATAAAATAATAAAGTTTTTTTTCATTTAATAATATTCGTGTTTGTTTAAAAATGTATGTTACAAGAAAACCTAAACGAAAATCGCAAGTCTTTGGCGGAAAACAGAATGGTACGGAACCCTCTCCACAAGAGTTCGGCTTTTTTAGTTCAGGGAACTTGAATATTTGGCGGCAGTCAACCTGTAAGCATTACTGCATCTAAGATCGAGAGTATACTATAATTCCATTTTTTAAAACAAACAAACGATTAAAACAAATGCACCTTAGCGCAAAAGGTAAACAAATAATGTTTAGCGAAGCATACTAAGTGCATCCTGTAATTAACACGGCCCGTTCAATGCAATCTAGTTACATTAAACTATCTAACGTTGACAAACCTTCCACAACTAACAGATACTGGTGGAGATACTTTTGTGAATCGAGTTTGAGTACTCGAATTATCATCTTATTAAATTACTAGCCTGAACCCGCGGCTTCATTCCCGTGGACGTCAATTTTGTTCGCAAATTCACTCGCATATATGTCAACTTTGACGGGAAGTTTAGTGTAACACTAAATGTACCAAGGCGCAGTCAAATGACCAGTTGTAAACTTTTGACTAGAAAATTCGCATAAAATGTCATCGCTTTTTCACATTTGACTTTCCCTGACGTCCCTGTCTTAGAAGGGGTGGAAGTAAAAATGGTCGAAATCGACAAACTTTCAACTTTGATCTCGCATTGTAAGATGTTAATCTAAGAAGATTTTAATATTTAAAACATGGAAACCATTAAACGGAACATTTATGTTCTTAACAAAATGAAATAAAAAGTTAAAGAAGAAACAGGAAAAGAAGTTCTAATTAAATATATTGTTGTTTTCTTAGCGGCAGTACACACTATTTTTATTTACACATTTTATGTAGTTTTAAGACAAGAAAAATTTATGAGTGTTACATAAATATAAAAATAAAACTGTGTTAAATTTCAAGCACGTAATGTCTTAAATCTTTCAACTATTCTTAGTGAACGTTACAAATCGGTTCACTATTTTTGTAAGCTTTTTCATTCTGGCGCCGCGCACCAAAAATTAAACATCATTAATTAACGGTTGGTATAAAATAAAAATGCTAATAATGTTTACATAAACAAAAATGTTATTTATCTTTCAAGGATTTTAGAAATACACTGACTTCGAGAGAAATTATGTTCAATACAGCGAAGAACGAAGGTCGGACAACTAGGTTTTATATTTTTGGTAATTTTAGAAACAAAAACGTCGCATTCTGTAAAATTGAAAAAAAAAATGAAATACCTTCAAAAAATATTAGGTCAATGCACGTTCGCTAAAAATTCATTGAAAGAAATACATCGATAGTCTAAATATTTTATAACTAAACTTTTTTTTGCACTTTCCATAACACTCTATGCTTGAATGTCTAAATTTACATTTACACTTCTCAGCCGCCAGAGGGTGACACGAGGTATGCACTTAGCGACTTAGCGAGTGTAGGGCTATGAACAAGCGCCCTTCTAAAAGTCGGAGAAAACAATTCACTCGAGTGTCAAATACTTTTTTTCTGTTCAACTTGGAAGACGAAGCAGCTGCCTCCCTGGATGCGCCCTTAATTCCAAAATCAGAACGCTAATCGTTACCGGCCCGAAAGACCAAAAATGTTTGATATATCCGGCTCGATGTGGCCAGAAAATGTTTTATATGTATTTTCTCGAAAGACCGTTAAAAAGAATGTATTATTAAAAAACCAATTGTTCCGATCTGGGATACTGTCCTCTAGAATTTTTCGTCCAATTGTGCTGTAGGTATGCAGTGAAAATTATTTTTGACTAAAGTACTGTCGCAATACAGCAAACAACTACCATAAGCTGTCAATTTACAATTTTAACGGTTCAAGTCACGTAGGAGAACGTACGCTAACGGTTGACTGTGTATACGAAATTTGTTTTTGTCAGGTCTTTACAGTACTGTGGAGTCCATAGATGGCCACAGCAGAAGCAATGCCAAATTGAACGACCGATGATTGGAAGACCAATCACTATTAACTTACCGACCAAACCAAACTGAACAACATAACATCGGATTATTGCCGCCACATAAATATCTTATATTTATGACAAGATTTATTCGTTGTGAGACTCGGTGATCTCCTTTTACGTAAAAATATGTGTTCGTGCAAAAGGGATTCCGTTATTATGTGGTGAACTTCAAACGGTGATTCTCAGACATGAAAATATTAAAAAAGTTTCCACATATGAGCATTTTTTTCTAGACGCATGGTGGTTCACAAACATAAAAACGTTCGGTACCCAAACAAATTATCTGAAATTACTGATTGCTTTTTATGAAGCCGCAGGACTATTCAGAAACATACATAGTTTAAAGCGCTAAAAAAACAACAAGGAGCTAGCTAGTGTCTGAAAATTCTTCGGTCTTCAGAAGGCGGAATTTTTGTGTGGACTGTTTTCTCGGAAAATAACTCCTTCGGAACGGCCAACCAAAAATTCTGAATAGCACTGTTACAAAAACTCGAGTGGACCATGCCGTCCTTCTGTCTGTGACCATATATAGTCAGTTGTGTGAAACAGGCATAATATACAAACTACAATTACGTCATTACAAATATTTCAAACACATATTGTCTAAGCCAAGCTCTTAATCCGTGACGTCATTACCTATGAAACCTTTTCAGATAACCACTTTCTTCTATTTAAAGTCTTCTAAGAATATCTGTGTATCGTTTGTCTGGGAATCAGTGCAAAAATTCAATACTAACGTAAATTTTTTAGTTATCCTTAACCTCGAAAGACAATTTTATAGCGACGTACGTTACTAACAAAGATAATTCTTCTGTGGCTAAGCTACTCCTAAATCACAGTTATAAAATATTTCGGAAGAATTACCTAAAAACGTAAAATGGTAACAACACAAAGTTGGGTTTGTTATACGGATTCAAGCTTTAAATCTAGATTTAAATGCGAAAGTCGTATATGAAACTTAGCAACAATGAGAAGCTACTGCACTAATTATTGTTACATAATAACTGGATTTATCCCATAGCTTAGGACAACATTAAAACAAAACTTTATTTCTAGTAAATAAAACCACACATTTGAAGAAATATCAATTACGAATGTTCTGTTGCGAATATTATGTAACAATTTAAAATGTTTTTTGCGAGATTAAATTAGAAGGGATTCGAATTTTTAACAGAATACTGGAATGTAATTACCTACTTACAAATTAGGTAAAAATCAAGGTTAAAATATTAAATCTTTTGTTAATTAAGTCCCGTTCAAATACGTGCGCAGTAGAAGTCCTTCCTTTTTAGTGTTTGCAAAACTATCACTAAACATATTAAACATAATACTTTGATGTGAAAAGGTTTCTATTTAAAGGATTCTGACCTAAAAAAACAGACACTAACCAAAACACAACGCATTTTGAAACATTACCGGCCAGAAGAACGATTAAAAGTCGTTGCACTTTCGAAAATATCTTTTCCCCTGCAGCATCGCTTAGGTTAATATCGGTTTTGACATAGCGTTGTTGTCTTCCTAAAATCATTAAAATATTTGTAAAAAAAAACTTCTTAAAGAAACGCTTTTATTAAAAAAATTATTTTTAATAATTTAGGGGCATAATTATAAAAGCTTGCTCTGTGAACTCTATGTTCATTCATAAGTCACAACCCATGCTTTTTATAATTATGAATCTAAATTATTAAAAAATATTTATTTCCTTCTTACTACATTTCAATAAAAACTTGTCTTTAAAATTTTCTTTGAAAATGTTTACTACTCAAATATTATTTATTATTCATCTTTAAAGTTCAATTCCAAAATATGTAATAATAGAAATTAGTTTCACGGCTAATTGGAATAAAAAATCAATTTAAACACTTATTGATTGCAACGTTTCGTCTTTATTAAATCAAGACTTTTTCAAGCTCTGGAAAAATTTTTTTTTTTACAAAAATTAACAATCATAATATAATAAAAATATAAAACCTTATGGATTAAATAATTTACTAAAAAGAAATAATAATTTGACTAGCCTCAGCATGTTTAAATTATAATAAAACTGTGATATAAAAGGCAATTTTGCATTACAAAGATCAATAAAATTGAAAATTGATCTTTGTAATGCAAAATTGCCTTTTATATCACAGTTTTATTATAATTTAAACATGCTGAGGTTAGTCAAATTATTATTTCTTTTTAGTAAATTATTTAATCCATAAGGTTTTATATTTTTATTATATTATGATTGTTAATTTTTGTAAAAAAAATTTTTTCCAGAGCTTGAAAAAGTCTTGATTGAATAAAGACGAAACGTTGCAATCAATAAGTGTTTAAATTGATTTTTTATTCCAATTACCCGTGAAACTAATTTCTATTATTATTTATTATTTTTTTTTTTAATTCTAAAATCGATTGAATCATACGCATATTGTCATCAGAAATAAATATGTGCAGGTACAAAATTTCCAAATGATCAGATATGTGCAAGAGTTCGAAATATTGGGTTTACAATAACGTTACACACCATCTTCCATTCGTCAAACTCATTCATTTGGTACCCATGTCACGAGGGTTGTGAAGGAAAAGGTAATCTGTCATTTTGGGGCGTCCGTCATATTGGATTTATGCACTGTCACCGGACTTGTACATGTGTACACATCTTCAAAGCTCTAGTTTAATTAGAGCTAGTTTCTTTGCTAGCAAGAACTACTGAGAGACTGATTAACATGTTAAGTAAAATAAAAGCTTGTAAGAAACTAATATTGATGGAACATTTGACGTTTCGTGGTTTAAAATACCATTTTTTGAACTCTCTGTATACTAAACAGTCAACAACAAGAACGTCTAGCTACAAAAGTTTATGAAAATTAACCGTGACGCCCATGATTTAATGCGTTCTCATATTTTTAAACTAACAAAATGTTAGACGAAAATTTATATGTAAACCAGTGAACACCCAACTGTGTATTTTATATGGTCAACAAGTGTGCCTAGAAGAATTTTTACAATAAATGACGGTATATGTTTCTAAAATCTATAGTTTAAGAATGCGGGACGCTCGAAATGATTGCAGAACGCATTGTCAAAAAATAATGCTGATATACTTTCGGCTAGCTATTTGTGTTCTAAAAGTCTTTTACTGTTTGAGCTGCAGGTCTTAGGCTTTGAACAAAATGAATGTTTTTCAGTAATTAACTTACTGAAGAAATATAAAACTAAACGTCTTTCATTATAAGACGATATAAGAGAAGTAAGAAGAAAATTTTCCGATGCATTAAGACCCAAATTGTTATGAAAAAAGCTGCCGAAAAATTCCCAAAAATTGTTTCATATACAATTTGTTAACGTAAAACGATTCCCTTGAACCTGTTTTGCCTAAACTCAGGAACACCGCTTATAACGATATCGTTTTCACAGCAATACATCGTTCAAGTTCTTGTAATAGTTTGATGACAATGCGTTTATCTATTTATTTACGACCATTAATCAATATAAAATCAACCACAGAGAGAGTATGTTTGCTATTTGAATTTTATTGCAACCTTCAACGTACAATAAATTCTACTAACACACTTTTTAGTATAAAAAAATTAAACATCAATAAGAAAGTTGTGTAAGTTTAAATCATTTTCAAATGTTAAAAGCTAGTATACCACTGTATTCTATACATACGTAATATTGCGTTCACATTTTACAATTTGTTTTAGAAATACTGTTCCGTGCAGGTGGTGTGTTTATACAGGCTGATTTTATTCAAAGATTCTAAACCGGTTACAATGCGGTAACAAGTGATACCACAAAATAGATATTTCACTCAGAACTTTTTTTATTAGGTACAGAAATCTCTCTTTAAACCATAGTTCAAAAGTAGATTTTCATACATTTTTTTCCCTATACCAAAACCTCTATTCTGGTACAGTTCGTTATATAACAATATAGGTAATCGAATGCATCATTACTGTTTTATCTCAATCGCGCGCTAGCCACGGGTAGTGGCCAGTGTGTCTAAATATTATGTGGAATGTAACTTTACAAGAAGTATTGATATACCGACAAAAACATAAAAGTGAAAAAAGGGGCCAAGCTAGGTACTCAGAAAGAACAGCTTCACCGAAAAAAGGATTGAGATCTAAATCTTAAATGGATGCCAAGTTTTCATTTGGTAAGTTTTCTCACAAGAGTTATTTATTTGTGACATAAAACATGAAAATTTGCCAAGCATTTAGATCATTCTTTTTTCGGTGAAGCTGTTCTTTCTAGGTATCAAGTTTTGTTTATTTTTGTGATATATCTCATGCGTAATACTAATGGCACTGCGACACTAGCTATACCTATAATCTACTATTACTTCATTTTTCTCCAATTAATTTAATTAGTTGCTCTGTTTTAGCGATTCAAATAAACTTTATCTTTTTGCCAATTTTAATGAGTACTTATTGCTTAACTAGCTCCAGTTGGGTGTCTTTGACTGCCTCAATTGACCTTCTATCAATTCAAAACAGGCCGAACTAATGCCCTTCGAAAAATTAAACTAGAAATAACTACACTGTGCCAATCACATGACCCCGTACGAAATTATAGAATATCCTTTAATTTTTTACAAAATAACACTAAATAGCGGTAAAAAAATAATTCTATTATACGTAATTTTACAGGATTGTGACGAAATATCAACAACACCCTATAGCGTCGTACATGTGTAGACCATTTTATAGTAAATTGTATTTTTTCTGTCTAATGTTAATTTTTAGTATTAGTAAATTATATTAATCATTGTCTAAATAAAAATTGTAAATGCGTTGTATTGCCAATAATAATAGTTATTTACCGAAATACAGTACACATTTATTACTAATTATTATTACTATTATGTTACAGAAAGATCAAATTGAATTTAAACGATTATTTATCCACTCGGTAATTAATATCATGTTGATTTAATTTGGTCATTTGATAGTTTAAAGTTTAACCACCGCGCGACTGTTGGGCGAAGTCAATGACCTGCACAGTATGATTGCTAGTTGACAAATTCTGTTGGTCTCCAAACATACAAAACAGTAAACACACTATGTAGGTAGAATATATCTGCGGTCACAAAGCAACACCGTTTATGTCAACTTTTTCAGCAATTGAAATCATAACTTCTTATGCGAGCTCGAAACGCTAACGATGTAACCATGTCAACGAAACGCAAATCATTCATGTCAGTTTATAAATTACCAGCTACGAACCCGGTTTCGCTCGGGTCAAGTTCTGTGCGAGTATAACCTTTAAATTGCAGTTTAGAGTGCTTGTTAATATTAATTTAGAAAAATTATTTTATGACAAAGAGGGTAGTAATTTGTGATAGGCTTCGATCACGTACACCGTACCGAGGCATTATTCATGAACCACTGTATCCAGTGCCGGATTACCCTATACGCTAACTACGCTGAAGCGTAGGGCGGCACTCGACGGAGGGGCGGCAGGGACGGTCGCAAAAAAAAATAAAATGATTTCTAACTAACGAAATGAGGGTCTGTCTTGAACCTCCAATCGGAATCAGATATTACTAACTGATATAATATACACAGCATGAGTCAATTTGATGTATGAAATAGATTAAAAATTTGCAACTCAATGTAGGTACAGTAAGTAGTCGCTGTCCAATGCAATAATAAAAAAATCTTATTTACGCTCTTCAATGGAAAAGCACTTTTTTCTCCTTCCTCAAATTATCCAATCCGGAAGTCATCACTTCAAGCTCGACTCTTCGAACAGAAATACCCCTATGCCATGCAAGGACTTAGTAACTTCAATGAAAGAAAAGATAACCTAGAGAAACTCGGGAAAACGCTAGCCTTAAGTGGGCGGCAACCCTGTTTTAGCGTACAGGCGGCACTTGGTATAATCCGGCACTGACTGTATCAACACGTTAAGTGGATAAAAGAGCATTCGACAGTAAACTGTTTTGTTGAGAGAGATAGGCAAGCTGTCATGGCGTGTGTATATATAAAAATAATTTTCATGCATTATAATTATTATTGTCATAACGTGAATATTCAAATTATGTGGACGTGTTGTCGATTCGAATTAGTCATTTTCGATAGATTTTAATCTAATTATTACAGAATATAACATTGAAGATGTAGATTTCGTAGTGTATCGCGAATTGTACAGCTTTGGCTTGCAAATTACAAATGTGCGTTCCAGATCGTCGATTAGAATCAATATTTATCAGACGGCCTTCATAGTTAATACAGATCGCTTCATAATATAATGATACAAAAAATGGGAGTAATAGTCTGAGCTCTGAAGTGTAGAAAAAATTACCAAAAAGTCGTTAGCCATTTTGCATCGTGTCCATTGATACGGAGGTACACAATACACACACTAACACACTCTAGTCTAGATAAATTACAACACAAAAAATACGAACATGAACACAACTATATATACAATGCTACAGGGTGTTTGTCAGTGAAATATTGACGGGTTAATAAACTTTTTTTATCTTTTGCTTGATAAAGAAACGATAATTACAGTCCAATTTTTAAACTAAATCTATCGGTTTTTTTTTTTTTGTTAACCAAACATTGACTCAAAAATTTAAGTTGCGGGTATCACAAAAAATGCGAGTACTTTCTAGAAAATGTTTCGTTTAATAAACGCTCATTAGTTGATTTTTTTTTTTCAGAAAATATGTCCCCAACCACATACCACAGCAATGTGTGAACCACTAACAAATGTCCTAGCAAAAAATCTTATTAACTACTTTCATTACTCATTACGATATTAAAGAAAGATTTTAGACAAAAGTATTTTTAGCATTGAATTTCACCAAGATTTCAATCAGAAAATCAGTACTAAAAGCACTTTAAAAGTAGATTAAGCATTGAAAGTTGTATTAGAAGTCCTTCTCATACAAAAAGCAAAAACAAGTCAACTGAAATATTTTTTGTCCTCTCGATTTCAATGCTGTACACATTTAATCAATAAAAAAACATTTAATTTAGGACCAATTGACGAAGAGTTCATTTACCTTGTCATAAATTGAATCTTTAAAAAGAGTTGACATGGCAAATTAAAGAAATCTAACTAATCTTATCAATCAAGAAAATTTGGGAATAATAAATGACGCGATGTGACATTTAAATCAATTATTGCAAATCTAAAACGCAGTACATGATATCATCCGTGGTCAGGAATCATTTTGAAAGACAATTATGTTAAATATAGATGTTTAAATATTGCACAAAAAATTGAATCAATTATGACAAAAATGAATTTATAATAAGGCTTCGTTTTGAAAAGAACGCATTTTAAAGTGGTGATATGTGATATTTTGGTGTTCTAAAAATAATTATATTTATAACGAAATTGTAGATTCAATAATAAAAAATTAACACCAAAATACAGTTGCAGAAAGTTCCATATCCATATTACATATAAACATGATCTACATTACGTTTGATAATAATTATTTGAAACCAGTATGGAAATTAAAAACAAGACAATAATTCAACAACATATTGTTATGATTTTTTTATTACATGAACTGTTTCCATCGACAGAATAATATATCGCCAATAAAAACAATTTCTAAGAATCAAATAGACACAGCATTATGAAACATAATTTAATGTAATCTAAAATTTATTTAATACGGGATGATTCATTTAGCTAATTTGTCAGTCTCGAATTTCATCCTCAAATTTTAAACATATGTACAAAAATTTAAATGTAAATACTTTTATTAACGTCACTTATCAAACATCGTTTATATTTTTCTTCCAGTTTTCCTCCCGTTTCTTAATCGTTTTTGAAGTTTCCGCAATGCAAGAAAATTTTTGGAATATATTTCTAGAATATCCGCAAATACTTATCCATCAAGAAACTCCTAGAATGTTTTTGTTACCTATAGTATAGGAAATTTAATTTTAATTTTTTTTATTTCTATTCTCGAAATTACCGCGCAAAACTTGAATGCATCCTCACGCGATTATTTTATCACGGCGCTAAGAATTTATTTCGTATGAGTAAAGAAAAGTCTGTCAAAATAATGTTGATGAAAACGAGCGAACTACAATATCCAGCTGTGTCAATGTACAGTGTTGACCAATTGACGCACCTTTAAGCGAAGGGCTATGAGTAACTACGTCTCTACAACAAATCTACAAGTTCCACCAAATGGTTGATCAGATTTATTACAGATTTGTATGATTTTATGTAAAAATGAATCGGCAAACGAGGACAAACTGTACGAAGTGCTGCGTAAGAAATTATAGCTTTTGTGAGGAAAGGGTAGTAACGCACCTTCGTTCTATTTTAACTGTTCCACTCTCCTTTCGCAGTCGTTCTTTGGTTGGGCACACAGTATACATATGTAAAACTTGTGCCTTGGTGTTCTAATATTCGGAGCTATACCACTGGTATTCTGAGCCACCTCTATGTAGAAACTTAACCCGGCACAATACAGTGAACATACACTAAAGTCTAAACAACACACACGCCCATCTACACGGGGCATTGGCTGTTGTCTATCAATTACATAAGCAATATTGTAAGACAAAACCACAGGTATGCGCTTCGAGGAAGGGTAAAAAAAATATTCCCGTGTAGTCAGGGTTATATCTCACCTGGCTCGCTCATAAAAAAAACTACAGTAAACGTCACGTCACCTTAAGACATGTTTTTGTCGCGTTTAAATAGAACGGTTACAAAACCAATATCAATACGAATTATTTGTAGTATTATATTATAGGGGTAAAATCTCTGAAACTATTGAACCGATTCTAAAGATTATTTCACTAATAAAAAGTTACACTATACCTGTGAAATATAGGTTATGTTTTGGCTAAATTTGAGAACATGGTGGAAGTACAGTAATTTTATGGCGGGAGTACGGGTATAAAAAATCTGTGTTCAAAACTGATTACTGTCGTGCAGTGCCGCGAGGCAAGACTGTAATACGGCTGCCATGTTTCATTTCAATCGCGTGCCGAGCCGCGGGTAGCGACTATTATAAAGTTGTAACGGGAATTTTGTTTATACACATTTTGTGCTGAATATCTATCCCTATTTATACCTCTTTTCAAAAATTTATTCTTTCTTTTTATGCCATTTTCCAGGACGAAAAAAGTTGCATACGTCAGTGACATATTATATAAATTTTCGATATTAGTTTATCATTTGAACGATGATAAAATTCCAAACTATTCTACGAACTTATTGACAAAAAAATATCTGTGAAGTTTGAAAAAGTAAATACTAATAATATTAGATACTTAATGTTAGATATTAACAATAAATTTTAAAAAAACCCGGGTCGCAGTGCCAAAACCCTGCCGACAATATAGTGTATTTGCTTATACAGGAAGTGTGGCTTTATTTTGCGAGCTTAAGCTGGTTTTTGGGCAAAATAAAAAATTTTGCTCCTTAATACACCCCTTAAAATAACATTTTTTTTCTTAATTGCAATATTATTATAAATCGAACCTCTATACTAAATTATATACAACTTTCAGTAAATAATTCACTATTTGTAAACTAGTGTTTTCATAAAATTTGTAAGTCCGGTCCTGTCGGGCCGATTTTATTTAAATTTTAGGGACACCTTTTAATTACTACTAAAGGGTTAAATGTCAATTTTGAAACGATTCGGAGAATTTTTTCGGTATTTTGGGGCCCAAAAACATTTTTCAACCCCTAAAAACTACCCTTAAAATGCCCCGATTACGCCCATTTTAAATAGGCTTCTTGCGGTGATGGATTTCAACACGTGGACCAAATTTCGTTAAAATCAATTAACTCTTTCGAAAGTTATTGCCCGCACACACATATATATATATATATATATATATATATATATATAAATATATATATATATAAATATATATATACATATATATATAAACATTTTTAAAAATGGTGCCAAAGTGTTTAGGAGGTTATGAAACGTCGAGAAATTTTGGTCCGACCCCTAGGTCCCGCCATCCGACCGACGCCAATAGTGTATGTTGCCTTATGGCAAATACACTAAAAATGTTTGTTGATAATAAAATCCTTAGTATCGTTTCGACTCGGATAACTGGGCGTTGACTGTATTATTACGTATAGATTATATCAGATATAAGTATTTTAATTATAACAAAACATGTGTTCAGAGGTTGATGACCTGAAGACGTATACACAGGGGATAAATGCGCGTGGTATTTCCTTCTAATAATGATAATAGGGCAATGGTCTTTGTGTTGTTATATTTATTTATATGCATATACCTAAAATCCCGACCACATTAATGTACACTACCGTTCAAAAGAACACGTCTTTTATAAACCTACCCTCCACACACGTATTTTAATCTACGTTTTGAAATATTTGTATTAATATACAAGATAAAAAAGATGATTTTACAAATACACATCTAATGTCTATTTCCATGGCCAAAAAAAGAATAAACCACACGTAATTACGAAATAAAAGAATCAAATAAAACAACTCACAATATCATACATTATTGCAATTTAGTATATTTCTAGGACGTAAAAGCAGTTATTTTGTTGTGACAGTATGGAAAAACGAGCGATCAGTGAAGAATTGCCTTATAGATGCTCAACATCTTAGATCATCAACGTCTATAGAGTGAATTTTATTTAAGACGCAACATACATGAATCTTGTTGCATTACAAAAAATCGTTCTACATAAAATGCAACATAGACCGAGCGCCTAGCGTCTGATATAAATTAGGGAGTTCTTAAATACTGCCTTTTCTCAACGATCGACTAGTCCTGAAGGAGAAATACAGTAGCTCCAGACTTGTCTCACAACGATTTTTCTTATTTATAGAGTTTTATGAAAACAACAATATAGTGATGAATTAGAACGTCTTAAAAACAATAATGGAAGTTTCTCACACGTTTACCCAGCAGATGGTTAATTCTGTTTTTTATTTGTCAAGTAAGTATGTTCTTTTTCGGTGCATGTTGCACTTAAATTGGAACGATTTTCCGTAATGCATTAATGATTTCCATAGCTCCCAAATAAACAAAAGCCGCTGAAATTCAAGGTATATAAAAATTTTACAGTAATTTCCTAAAACGTGTGTTTTTTGGCACAATTAATGCCAACTTTTTTCTAGCAAATCGTACATAAATTACAAAAGTAGTCCATTAGAAATCTAGATTTGTCTTTTATCTTCCTTATAGAGAAAGAATTTTTGCAAAATGTTGACGAATAAGTCTACAATCAGCTATTAGCCGAAACCCTATTTCTGGTTTAAATTCAGAGCGTTCGGACAGCCTAATTCGTGGAAATTTCAATTTAATGCGTCGTTGTTTGGCATAAACTGTTTATTTGTATGCTTTAAAATCGATTCCAGTTTTCTTATTTACTGTATTGAATTTGCCAACGTAAACAAAGTTCATGTGACTAACAAATATACAATTATACATTTTTCTGCACAACAGTGTAACCCAGGCAGAATACACCCATAATTATAAGTTATTTATAAATTATAATATATATATATATATATATATATGTATTACGATTACTGGTGAAGTATTATTAGTATTACCGCAGATTACACAATATTTACGTTTCAGATGCCAATAAACTTGAAGTTATCTCTCTGACAATTCCTCGCTAAAGGCTTCTCTTAAAAAACTTACGACAGATCATAACTTATAAGCTTTATTACAACACGTTCCTCGCTATTCGCTTGATTATTTTCAAGGAGTTTCTGCACAAATGTTACCTAAATGTCATACTAAGAGATTAGAATGTGGTCATCTATTATAAGAGCGCGGTTCTCAACGTGGGCCATATGGCCTTCCAAATGAGCCTCGCCATATTTCTGCAATGTAAAAGGTGGAATATCACAGAAGCAAGAATAAAAGAGTACGGACTTAGAAAAACGAAAACTACAGTGCAGGATACCTAACTATTATGTACCCAAAAAATATTTTTCTAAAATCTCATCATTTCTGTTTTTGGCTCATGAATCTGTGTCCCTATACCAAATTTCATCCTAATAGGTATATAAATGAGAAGATAACTGTGACATATAGACGGACAGATCGAAACTATAAAGCTCGACACGTTCACTGCGTTGCCAGTTCCATGTGACTAATGAATACCAGCACTGTATGTAAGTCATTTTATACCGGACAAATAGGTCTGAGTACCGTCAGAATAGAAACTTGTGTAACCAGAACTCGAGCTCTGGTAAAATGAAAACCGACATAATACCAAAAATTGCTGCCGCAGCCGCCCCAACTCGCTTAAAAAGCTACACACTTTCGAGGTAAATGTTTTTTTTGTAAGTTTTGGGAGATGTCAAGTACATAAGCTCATTCAAGACTGTGGTAGTTGAGGTAACCCAAACATTTAAAGTTGGATAACCAACAAACCGTTGAACCCCGGGTTTTCAGTGTACGATTATAGGAACAACTCAAGTAGAGTAACTTTAGTGAGAGTGTGGATAACAGGTCATGTGACCTGGCCGGTACACATTAGTTGTGCCATATTGAGCCATGTATAGAGTACAGTTGTCGGTTGCAGACGCTACATGCGCAGTGTCCATCATTTGCGGCTCAATATGGCGACGATCAGATTCGATGGCCACACTCTTACTGTAGTCACTCTAAATCAAGTGGGATGCACGGCAACGGACAAGAGCATGCAACATTCCACTAGAAGGAGATAGTGCGGTGTGTTGTTCATTAAGTAAGCCGTAAACATATGTGTCTGTGGGCAATGATGTCAACGCCCAGTGGCAGCAAGATGTACACAAGACACGTCATGAGTGCGGCAGGCAAACAGCGACGATCAGCCGGCCCGGCCGCAGTTCGGTCGACGCGGTACAATGCCGGTAGTGCGGCGTGCTCAGTGCTGCGGTTAGCTTGGACTTGACGACTAAACCAGGTCACGCGCAACAACAGCTGCTTATTCTTACATAATCTATCAAAGATAAGAGGATATTATCGATTCAATCTGTTTGCATCCTAGCAAAATATTCTACAATGGTCCCAATCAGGCACGGATCCAAATAGTGGCTATAATAGGCAGTACCCGCCCGAGGCATGTTTTAAAATAGAGCGAGATTCAATTGTGGTGCCTCCCTTGCTTGCCCCTAGTAGATACCACAATCAAAATTGTCGAAAAGCGAAAAAAATATTTTTTTCTTTATTTTTCTTTACCACTGAGGCGCCCCTGAGACATGACACCTGGATTAAGACGCTCTCTTGCTTGCCACAATCAAAATATCGGAAATCGAAAATAATATTTTTTTGTTCAGTATATAGTGGTGTTGATCCAATAGAATGTTACGGTGAAGGAAGGTTTGGTTGAGGATCAAGAAATAAGCTTTATCAATGTAACGCTAGTGGCCAACGTTTCTTGGTCCTCAACCAAACCTTCCTTCACCGTAATATTTTTTTCCTTTGTTTTTCTTTACCACTGAGGCGCCCCTTGGGACTTAGTGCTTCGTTCGCCCTGCTAATAGGGCTTAGGCCTAGGACAGCCAAATATCAGGGGCCCACAAAAATGATTATCATTTTTGTAGATGAAATTTGATAAATTTTCTTAAACAAAATAGCGGTTTTCTCGCGGCTTTGCCCGCGCGGTATAGGTGTATTGAACTGCATTAAGCAGTGTGTGATATAGTGACGAAGCAGAACATTAGCAAATTCAATCCCACTTGCATCCGGGCGAAACCGGGTTGGACAAGTATAATACTCAACATTCTCCAAGAAATAAGTTATTGAATGATAAAATTCGTATTCAAATCCGTTCAGTAGTTCTCGTGTTTTTAGCGGGCACACTGATAGACACACGCAGACAGGAATTGAAACTTTGCTTGTATTGGATCTATGATGTTTTGGCTTAATAGAATAAAGTTCATAGCAACATTAAAAAAAAGTGCCTTTCAGCAAACGGAAGTATCAAATAAAAAATCAATAATACCGCTGTTGAGAATTTGCTCATAACATTTTGATTCAACTTATTACAAACGAGATTGTATTCAACTTTATAAATAACTCGATAGTGAACCCTCTATACGGTTTCCGGTTCACTGTTACTTACTACTTCCGTTATGTTACTTGTTTATTTTTGAAACGATGTAAAGCATTACATTTCAAACTTTTCGATATCTCTATAATAAAATTTCTCTTTTAGCTTGTTAAAGTTACAGTACTCCTTCAAAAATCTTATATTTTAATTTAACCTTTATGCTAATTCAGTTAATAGCAATATAGGTTCACATAAATAATTATTGTTAACGCAATAATATGAAAATTATTATTCAAATAAAGTGGAAGATTGAGTTATCATTTACTCTACACTCTAGTGTCATGTCTAAACAATCACATTTTTCATATTTAAAGTATATTTGTTTTTTTTCATATTCTGCGAAAGTTAATTTTTAGGGTTCCGCACCCAAAGGGTGCCATTGGAAACTCTATTACTTGCGAAACTATACCGTGATAACCTTTACTAATATTATTTATGATGGTGTTGTTAATTTTACCAAAATAAATATCAACGTTTTCCGCCTTTAGAAACCCTATGGAAACCGAAAAACTTCTGTGAAATAGGACTGATAAAAAATGGAGACAAAAATATTTCATCTTTGATTCATTCATAAACTCTCACTGTTGTGAAGGTCCATATCTAGCGTTACCAAAATTAAAACTAGCTCTCGCATGATATGAATTTAGTCTTGCGAATTGCTATATTATGAAGAATTAAAATGTTGAATTGTGTGCACCGTAGATTAATTGATAACTCATTCTGCCGCGAAAGTGGAAAGATTCGGGTTTAAATCCCGACGGTGACGATTGTTTGAAAATAAAATTTTTCTAATATAGCATTGCAACAATGGATGTCTCTTAACAATTATAGCAAACGATAGCTATTATCTGTATCTATTACTAAGGCTCCGCTGTCTGTCTGTCCGTCTGTCACAGGGCTGTATCTTTTAAATCGTAATAGGTAGACACTTAAAGTTTTCACAGAGTGTGTATTAATTTATCGACATTTCTAAGAATCGTATTTCACCCGAAATTAACGTTTAGAGTCAATAGACTATTATCCAGATAATGAGTAAAAAAATTATTACCAGAATACGCGTGGGTACAATTTTTTTTAGTTACCTTAAAACTTCACAGGGCCCTTATAAGAATGTTGAAATGTTTTACCTGCAACAGAACAAAAAAAACATGTCATCAATTAACTTCATAACAATAACATTATAAATATATATCCCGATAATATTTTTAGCTTCTATAATTTGAAAAATTAAGATTTATTTAATGTAATTTAAGGACATTAAAGCCTGTCGGCCGTACAATGTCAAACAATATACCTGTTTCTGGACAAGAGGTAGTAGAAAAAAGCCTAGCCACATATCTATTCCCACGCCGGAATTTAAACCCAGTACTTTCCGATTCTGCTGGGTTACTCAAAATATCTGTTCTTAGAGAGAGTTGGCTGTACATTAAAATATCACATTAATTAAGTTCTAAACAGTCCGGCCTTGAAATAGACGGACAATATTTGCACAAGGTAAATATTTTTTAAGTCATAGACATTTAAAAAACTTGAATTATTTATGTTATATACAAAGTATAAATAAAATGTTAAAAAGGACACGTTTAATTTTTTATTATATTAAAAATTATTTTTTATAATAAAAAAAAAAATATTACAATCCATTCAACTTTATCAGGGTGAAAAAAATGTAGTACCTAGTTGGTAATTATATGATTAGAGTGACGTAAAAGTCACCACCGTTCGTTTTAACATATCACTTGCTCGTCAAAATACCTACATTTACGAACAAGACACATACATTACTAATGAACATTATTGATAAAACGTGCAACGTACTTTTTTAATTCAAGGTATAATAAATAAAAATAAAAGTATTAATATAAAACACGACAGAAAAATCTATGCAAAAACAATATTATATCACATTAGTCATTAGCAAGTTATCAGTCATAGACAATATTCCACTGAACTGGAAACTAGAGAAAGTCGAGGTCAATTTCATCAAAAAATTGGTTCTTTTAAAACAGCCCAGTTCAATATCAAATTTATATAGCTTTATAGTTTTTATAGAACAAATTAATTATCTAATCTTTTTAATTCTTTGGTTAAATAAAATGCTTGGTTGCAGAAAGAATTGTCAAATAATTTGATTTGACAATGACCTTAGATTGTGAATACACATATTTCTCCATAAGAAAGCATTGTCAAATTTTAATTCGATTCTATTCGAAAAATAATTGATCGATTGAAATGATATTTTCTTTGAACTGACGTATATTTAACATAGTTAAGCTCCGGATGTCTCGCGTTGGCTCTAGGAGCCTTTAATTTTATGTATGCGATAAAATATTAAATCCAATCCACTGAGCCTATAAGTTTTTTTTATAATTGCTTGCTCGATATGGTGGAAGTAAAGGGTATACGAGTCGGTAAAATCGTTAGAAATCTTGTATAATGCTACCAAAAGATCAAACAAAAGCACTCATGACTCAATAAAATCCAATAATGGAAGGTTACTAGAATACTAGAAGGTTGTGCGTAAGAGGCTATAAACATATTTCTCTATAAGAAAAGCCTTGTAGGATTTTAATGATCAATTAAAACGATTTTTTTCTTAACATATCATTTTTTTGTACAATTTCCACATCGGAACTACAAAACCACAAAACAATCTTTTTTATGTAGATCAATAGTTTATTCTTATGTAAGCGCAGTCATGTAAAAAAAACTGTTATATTTTTATGATTACAGTCTAAGGTCATTGACAAATCACATTTTCTGACATTACTTTCTGCAATCCACGTGAATAATTTTTGAATAGACCTCGTAAATATTTATCAACTAACTTATGCAAATGTTACGACTTCATTTAAAAACTCTTTGGTATTGAGTTGAACAACTTTTTAGCGTGTCTGTACAATCTGAATGTATATACGAACACACGCGCAGCTAGACATGATGACGGAAGTGTACTGAGAAGGTCGTATCACATCCTGTATACAGATGATAAAACACAAAGGAAACTGGTGCAGTCTGGATTGTGCCCTACATATTATTTAACATTGAATAGTGGATATTATTAGTGTACACTGTACTGTAATATTGTATTCGAAGCTTAATTTTTACTGTTTTTGTATTTTATTCCGGGTCGACTTGAAGCAATGAATTAAAATGTAACAATATTTTTTGCAATTTACGTGCATAGCGATGTACCTACTATCAAGGTCATAAGCTACACAGGTTACTTCGTTAATGAATGACGTTCGCTGGGAGACCGTTCGTATTTTTATCAAAAACGCAACATCCATTGACAGTCCAACGAAACGAACTTATTTCTGTATTAAATAATCTTGTCTACTACTACTTATAGTGAAGTTTTTTTAGAGGATAGTGTGGTCCAATGGCTAGCGTGCTGGCTTCTTGACCGGACTGTCGTGGGTTCGAATTCTGCCTTTGCTCATGGATATTATGTGACGTCGTTTAATTTTAAATGATTATGTTATTTGATGTAATTAAGACGCTAATGACCTAAGTTGTCTATAATCTATAATAAATAAAAGTTTGCTACACAAGTAGAAAATATTGAAAATGAGTACAAAAGCATTTATTTTATACGTATAGTATGTATAGTATACGTATAGTATGGACAAAAATATCTTATAAAAATATAACATATAAAATATATATATAAAAATATAACATGATATCATGACTCGTATGACTGATAAAACTCATTACCTCATTACGCCATTAAATATTAAATATCCTCATGAGAATTTACGTTTTGTTCATTCAAATACACTTTTAACTTTAGCTGGTTGAAAAATACTTATATTATAAAAAAGATATTAACTGGACTTTCGTTTATCCAGACTAGCTTATACTTATAATTTATCAGAAAAAAATCAGTTTTTGTTTCTTTTTTAAGTAAACAAAAAACCCGGGTCGCAGTGCCAAAACCCTGCCGACAATATAGTGTATTTGCTAATATAGGCAGTGTGGCTTTGTTATGCGAACTTAAGTTGGTTTTTTGGGCAAAATAAAAATTTGGCTCCTTAATACACCCCTTAAAAGAACATTTTTTTCTCAGTTGCAATATTATTATCAATCGAACCTCTATACCAAATTATATACAACTTTCAGAAAATAATTCACTATCTGTAAACTAGTATTTTTATAAAATTTGTAAGTCCGGTCCTGTCGGCCCGATTTTATTAAAATTTTAGGAACACTTTTATCAATTTTGAAACGATTCTGAGAATTTTTTCGGTATTTTGGGGCCCAAAAACATTTTTCAACCCCTAAAAACTACCCTTTAAATGGCCCGATTACGCCCATTTTAAATAGGCTTCTTGCGGTGTTGGATTTCAACACGTAGGCCAAATTTAGTTAAAATCAATTAACTCTTTCGAAAGTTATTGCCCGCACACATATATATATACGTATATATATATATACGTATATATTATATATACGTATATATATACGTATATAAATCTATATATACATATATATATAAACATTTTTAAAAATGGTGCCAAAGTGTTTAGGAGCTTAAGAAACGTCGAGAAAATTTGGTCCGACCCCTAGGTCCCGCCATCCGACCGACGCCAATAGTGTATGTTGCCATATGGCAAATACACTAATAACCAGCAAAGTTTTATTTGTAGAAAAACGTTTTTTAATAAATAATATAAATAAACAACACTGGTTATTAAACTCTAATCATATAAAAAATATATATAGACTACTGTTCAGAAATAATGTGTGACAATATTTTACAATAATAATTATGAACGACTAAACGTTAAAAGGTTTAGATTACTGACTACAAAAGAGAAAAATCAAGATGGTAGCACAAAAATTGTTTTGAACAAGATGTGTTAATAAGTTTTTCATATATCCACAATTTTCAGTTTTCAATAGCAGCAATTTACTTTAATATATTTTAATACTCTAAAGTCCACGGGGAATCCTAAGTTGATGCGTGTACGATACGCACTTGACCGATTTTTTAAATTGAAATCAATACGGCCCAATTATGGGTCACGTTTACTCATTTCGCGGAACTTTCGAAGATTTCGGCACAATTCTTCTATAAAACGACGAAGCTATGGATCAATAGTGTAGTTACGCGAATGATAATTTGGAATGCATGTCTAAGTGGATTCCTTTTCAAACTGACCTCGTTCTAAGATGATAATGCAAATTCCGTCGACATAAGAACATGTTCCAATAAAATTGCAATTAACCAGACACACTTTTTACACACACACATTCACAGCACACATGCATATCTCTTGAGTTTTAGTTCTTTTTTTCGCAAAAAAATGCAAATGCTTTGTCGAAAGCATCAACCATACTTTTTACATAACCCGTTTCATTGAAGAATATTAATGCAGCGAATTACAATATTCATTTTATATACAGACTGTTCAGCATCTCTACTAAAATAGAAAAGTTGCCAAGTGCGAGTCGCACTCGCACACGAAGGGTTCCGTATAATACTCGCCACGGTTCTAAAAGGTTCTGAATTTAGTCACAAACAGTGTCGCAAATGCATATTTTAGAGCCGTCCTGCGATTGTTCTGTGGGAAAGAAAAACTCCCACCACCTCCCAGTTACCGGCACAGAACGTGCGCTCGTCGGTAATTGGTTATCGCTGGTTGTCGTGTCACTTGTCGCTTTCCTGCTATAAAGTACAGTCCAGTGGGCTATTGTTAAGTTGTTTCTTTGATTGTTAATTGATCAAGATACCTAATACAGTTTTGCATAGACAAGCACGAACTATAACTTTTTGGATGAATTTATGCAAGGAATTAGACCTTTAGATTAAAGAAAAATTAAAAATAATAATATAGCGTGAGTTTGTAGTTTTTTAACCGACTGTACCTGCGCAAGCCTCCATTTGCATTTAGCTTCAGAACCCCTTAGTACCGTGGCGCGTATTAAATCACCGTACAATATTTATTATTTTTATTATTTGTTGTTATAGCGGCCATAATACACACTAAGGCGCAGAAATTCCTTAACTAATAGCTTTTAAGAGATTCCGTCCAATGTCGCTAGGATGCACTATTTTGACATTTATCTTATATTCAATTATTTAAAAACAAAAATGCAACTTAGAAGTACAAAATAATGTTAGAAGGGTCACGACCTTTAGGTTACTAGTATGACGCGATCACTTAATCGATAGTTTGTAACCTCGCATATCCGTCTCATAGAAAGTATGTTAGTCATTTGTGAACGCATTTGTGTCACTATTTTAATTTTCGTTTCATTCATTTTACGTATTTACATGAAAATATTGATATACTCGTAGTAAATTCAATAATAAAATTGGATGTTTTTATAGGGAAAAGCTTGGACTATAAGTAAAGTACAAATTACCATTGGTTTCAAAATTCTACAACATTAAGCCAAGCAGCAATGAAGCAAACATTAAAATTAAAAAACGAAATACAGTAGTTATTAATACAGGTGTCTACGTTAAATTGACAGCCTGTATAAAACACGTCTCTTGTAAGTTTATAACAACTATATATGTTATAAATTTGCATATCCCAAATGACTCACTAACAAAACTCCTCGTCTAGCATGCACAAAATACATTTCATAAACTGTGATGAATTGGAAACGACAAGCATTCAATTCCGGCTGACTATGTAGATCACATTTGATTTTAAATTATAGACGGACAACTGTGTGGTCTTTAGCATCTACTATTAAATGTGAATTAAATTAATTAAAACATTTGGTTTGCAAAGCATTATTTTGCGGAGGCCTCAAGAGCTGGAGTTCCTGTTGACCCCCTTCTCCTCTAATTTGGTCTGGGATATATAGCATTCCGAATACAAAACTATCACAAACATATGTATAGAAAACTCGGAACTTTTATTTAAAAAAAATGGAAATTTTTGTGCGTCTGTGTGTCGGAATGGTCTTGTCCAAATGGTTGGGATTTTATTAAGTTCGATTAGCTGGATTAAAAGTTCCTTCGAAAACGTTTAGGTTTTTTCTCGCTTAGGTGTATATATCTAGCAAGAAAACAAACCGACAGAGATGTTACTTTATACAATTTCAGATAAATATTATGATGCATCGGTAGGTAAGTATATATTATTTCTCAAATGTTTTTTTTGTCGGTAGGAAATATCTCAAAATTAATGTTTCATTCGCCATTTTGGAGATTAGTTTTCTCTCTAATGACGAAAAATAAGTTAATATCTTAAAATTAACATTTTCATTAAAAAAGTACAGTTTAAAAATTTTAACAATTTCATTATACAACATAACCATTCAAAAAAACAAATGTCGCCAGCTGGTGGCAATCTGTATATTTTAACAGTTGTCGGTAATGTGACACAGTGGCGCTGAAGTCTCTGCAGAGTATAAGCATGTGGCAAAATTATAATAAAACCAACTGGTAAAATAGTAATAGTAATTGTGCGTGTGATGACTCCTGTTATAAAATAATGTCGAAAAACAGAAATTAAACGCATTATTATTATTGTATGAATTTAATAGACGCTCAGTTGGAGAGAGGGTTTAAAATAGACAAAAAGAAATAACGCAGAAATAGTTAACAAATTACTTCACAGAAACAAATGCAATTACGTGTCAAGAAAGAAGCTGGCAAATAACTAATAATTTGAAAAATATAAAAAAATAAAAATAATTGGCGAGCGCAAAAGAGAGGTTCAGAAATGCTGCATCAAAAATAAACGTTTATTTTATATAAAACAAAATTTACTCTGAAACACGTTATGTCAATTCTTCTTGTCGTAACACTTACATATTCGTAATAAATTAATGTATAATAATAATATTATAGACAGCGGATTGCACGGAAACGATATCGCGATATTAAAACATAAATTCAGAATTTATTTCCGTTTGTCTCAAGGTCTTTTGTAGAAAGTGTTCTCCATAATGTGTAAGCTTTATAATAATACATCAAATACACTGATTCTGATATTTCTAATGAAATTTCTATGACGATGGAAAAGAGTGTAAAACGACGTGACGTAGTTACAGGGGGATGCATTTCCACCCCTAGCAGTGTAGGATTAAGTACATATCGCCAAGCAAAACCTCTAAAAACTTCGTATTTTTATATCGATTTAAAAAATAAATAATAGTTTAAAAAAACTAAAAACAACAGGCTTTAATAGCAAACCGAACTAAAAAGCAAAAAATATTTTTTTAATTATTACGATTTCGTTTAACAGTTGTTTAACCAGTCTTATTACATTTCCCTTCTTATAGAGCAACGGTTTCCAACCGGAGGGTCGCGATTCGATCCTAAAACTATCCGAAACCATCGAATAAACCATCAGAAAAATCGAAACAAATCGAAGTTATTGTTTTCTCGGTTCTTGATTTTTGGCATCTGGGACAGACAACAGAACCACTACATCCCTCCCAATTATTTTTTTACTCCACCATAAACCGATGGACCGTGTATGTATTCTAGTTGAAAAAGTTTGGGAGCCACTGCTATAGAGCTTTGTTAACGGTAGCATAGTTGTCTGGTAAGTCACTAATGAAATTGAATTCAAAACGTCGAAAGGAGCTATAAACTTTTTTAATAATTTTAAACATGAAATAACTTCTAGACAAAGGTTTAGTAATTGGATATTTTCATATAACTCTTTATACGTTACGTGTTGATCTTTATAATTAAATTCGAAAAAAAAAACTACAAAAATACATGAATTCCAAGAGCAGCGTCTTATATTTTACATAGATTTCCCACATGAAATCACTTTATAACAAGTATTATTCTTATGTAAACATTAATTTTCACTAGTAAGCAAAAAGCGGAATAAATTTAACTCTCTACAATATTTATTCTGTGAATTTCAAAAAGTGAACTAAACGAAATATTTCTTGTGAGAACAAAATTCGTAATACTCAGAAGAAATAGTGGCTTAAATTTGAACAAAACAAACAAAAATTGAATATTTGCTTTAAATTTTTTGTCGTGTAGATCAAATTATAATATAATTAGCCGCATATATCTAGCGTTGTCCAGAATACCATAGAATAATTCTGCCGACTTTAAATTAAATGTAGGTTAGCGAAGGTGATTGCAAAAAAAGAAAAAATTTAAATTTTTGTTTGGAAGGTTTGAAATAGACTCGTCATGTTAACATTATACAAACGGCATCCCTATGACCTCGGCTATTCTCGAGCCTGATTCTAAATATATAACAAGTTATCAAAAATTTTCTATCAAAACTATTTGACCTAAATTTCCACAGCATTGACATTGTAGTTGTTATTATTTTTCTTAAAGTTAAATCTCAAATCAAAATAGTTTTATTTTAATACTATATGGATGGTCTTAATGCAAACAATACATTTGGTAAAATTAAACTACATACTTTAAATATCTACGATAAGAAATCATCGTAACAATTTCGAACGTTTTGGCCTCGTCAATTATGTAGGTAATCTTCAATGCTGTAAACCATTTTTTAAAGTACAAAGATTGTGACAATGAAGATGACCTAAATTACCTACAAGGTCGAAATGTTTTCAATTCTACTAATGTCATAGGTACACAGAAATTTGTATTTAAATGACAACACTTACTTATACAAGGTGCGGAAGAGAAAAACGAGTTCTCTGTGTAATTTGTCAACAGACTTTTTTATAGGAGCACACTGCGTGATTGCATCGTTCCTCTGTTAGCACAAGTGCAGGAATGCATTGCCAAAAAATCAGATTTAACAATGATCTTAGATTTGTACGTATTTCTTCAGAAGAAACAAACGATCCTGCTTAAAAAATAAATGTTCGATTAACGGTTTTTTTAAGCTGTGTCACCATTTTACCAATACTTATGACGTTTTTATACCCTTAATGTGAGTCAAAATAACACTCTTCTATCTATCGATCTATCTATCTACCTTTTTATACAATTTCTCCTTCGAAACGTTTTCTAGCTACAAATACTCTAATTAACAATAGAGGTGCAACAGAGTGATTTTCCTTTTGAGGTTATAAACGCAGCGTCCTAGCAACTACTAGGATTAAGTCACATATAAGACATTGAAATCAATATCGTCAGATATTCGGTACCCCAGCAACCGGACAATCCATTTCTAGGATAACTGGAAGTGACGAAAACGAATTTCTGGATCAAGCTATTCAGAACTTATTCTATAGCGATAAACTGTGGATTAATCTTTCGATTTAACTTCAAGGAAATAATGACGTAATTGTAGAGTTTATTCCCAGTCCCAATAGGATATCTTTCTACAATATTTTGGTTGTAAATGTTTAACTTGGCACTATCTTCACCTCATAATTTATTTGTAAGAATAACATCTCCATTAAAAGATTGTGCATCACGCCCGCTCTAGTCTAAACGTAACTTATTAACAACAAATAGCTGAGAAGTTGAACGAACCTCCAGCGTTACTAACTGCGTTTATACAGATCTTAAAATAGTAAA
This sequence comes from Venustoraphidia nigricollis, assembly GCA_034508555.1. NCBI lineage: Eukaryota > Metazoa > Arthropoda > Insecta > Raphidioptera > Raphidiidae > Venustoraphidia > Venustoraphidia nigricollis. The sequence continues at coordinate 261,427 of JAVRKA010000114.1, forward strand.
CATGTTATATAAGTATTATAAATAAGTATTGTTTACATTACCAGTAGCGGCAATGAAATTTTACAGGCTGTCAACGTCAAAAGAATACCTCTCTCCAACAAAAACATATTCTCTAACCTTCATTCAAACTTAACGTCACCAAAATTTGTGCAAGTCATTTTTACATATGTTCAAGCAAATTCACACTAAATGCGAGAAAAAATATGTAACATCTGAGGTCAGCTTTCACTATTTTTTTCTCGTAACAAATTGGAATTCACACGGGTAAAATAGAAAATGGAAAAAATAGCTCCAACAAGCGTTTAAACGAGCAGAACGAGCAGATTTTGAAAAAGGTTTTCAGGCAGCTCTTCTTTCGTTTCAGCGTGTTTATATTTTCTTTTTTATTCGCTCCTAGATCTCAACCTTTGTCATTTCCTGTCTCACGACATCGATTTAGGAGATGTTTCTATTCCGAAAGGATGTAATTTTTTCAGTTCTTTTTTAAATCGTATTTTAAAATATCCATAATTATTCTTTGAATTCTAGTGCCGCCCAAATTACTTTATTCGTATAATAAAGGAAAATTAACAAGCAATGAAAACTCTTCAACAGTTATTGTTTATGACAAAAATTTAATTTTACAGTGAAAATAATGCAATAAAAACTCGCTGTAAGACAAATATTTACAAGAAGCGATTTATCTGCTAGCAAGCGGAATTTTCGCAAACAACCGTCAGCAGCTTGGCTCTATAGACGTAATAACTGTTGAAACAAAACATTTATGTCTGCAGTGAGCTGTTCGAGGAAACCATCGTACCCGTATTGCACACATCCAAACTTAATGTACACTGTGTCCTAGTTGTCCTCAAATGTCAGGCCTGGTACAAATTGAGTATGTATTTTGGTGCACTGTATCCAGTGCAGGCTTTATGAAAGGAGGTTGGACGACGTCAGGTTTGTAGAGGAGGCATAAGTCTAGACAAATTTTTCTGAAGCTGAATTTCTTAACGCACACCTCGGGACAGGGAGTCCACTGTAAAAAAACGAGCGAGTGACATGCGAGATCGTCACGAAACCAGGGCATACATACGTGTTTATGTTCAAATCATGGCTTAGATAAGGAAAGAGTTATAGACACTAAGCGAACATGCATATTATCTACTTTTGTGTTCAGAGAATGACAATTGGTAGTCGTGGTCATTACGTCGTCTGTTGACAAATTAATTATTAGATTAGATATCCCAAATTAGCATAAATTAATTTTTTCTTGTTTTCACTAATGACATTTTATTTTAATTTTTCTTGCGAGTATTAATAGATGAAAAAAAATATTAAAAATAATTTCGCCGTTTAATTACCTAATAAATAAACGAAAAAAAAGACTGTTCTTTTGTGATAATACGTAAATTAAAAACATTAATTTAAAATGCGTAACGAGCTTAGCTTGCAACCGATGCATTTTTTGTTAAATTCCAAAACCGTACAATCCGCAAGTTGTTTTAACCTATAAACACAAGCAGTCATCAATTTTTGCAAAAAACTATTCAAAAGAAAATCTGACAACTGCTTCCATAAAGAGCTCTCATAGACCAGTAAAATAACCAAAACAAATAGGAAACCCTGTCAATGGACAAAATATATTTTTAGGGAAAGGCAACTAAAAAAAAATTCGTCCGTGGCATCTAACTCGGGGTGGGGGGGGGTCATAGGAAAGGCTACGTTAGGCTACATAAAGGGAGGAAGGTGTTCCAAAAAGGCGGAAATAGTGCCACGTGGTTTATGAACGCTCCCTAAACAATCGATGGTAAATTCTAATAACATTCCTAATGAAAGTATATGTTCGCTGTAATTAAGACATACGATATGAAAAATAAAATAATATTATAATAACAAGATCAGTGAACCAAGCAATAATCGTATGGCTATTTTCGTTCAATTTTCCCGTAGCAACTCGGTCGGTACTTTGCAGCATACCATAAAAACCAACTGCGAACTATCTTACTCAAATGATGTAACGTAACACAACGAACCTCAATCATGACTCATAAATATAGAAACCTAACGAAAGTGGAATTCCTAACCCATGACATAAATCTAATGTTCTGTAAACAATTCACTTATCGTAATTTGGTGCTCGAAGCAAAAGTTCATCCGAATTTTTTTTTTAGTTATAATTAAAAAACCACAGTATATAGTTTTATAGCATTTTAACAAAAATGGTTTAAGTTATGACTTTTTGTGTTGAATTAAAGTTTGAGCGAGGAGACAAATGATATTTTCAAAAGGTCAAAAACACCGGACATTATGATCTGGCCAGACCTACATTCGAAAAATGCGCAGCACGTCCCCAGACTTAAAAAAGGACGATATCTGCAAAAAAAAACAATGTCCAGAGAAAACACGGATGGCACCTAAAAAAGAACGATACAATGATAAAAATATGGTAAATGAAAAATATTAATACAAAAAACAACAACGATTCAACCGCATAATTATGGTGATTGAGTGAGTAGGATACTGCATATGATTCGAATGAATTCTATCGTCTACTTTTTTTAAACTTGTTCAAAAATATATGTTACGAAAAAATGTAAAAACAAACAAATAAAAGATTTACGATTTTACGGGCGTCATCAGCTTCTGTTCTGACCGTTAAATATAACGGAATTTTATTTTAGATGAAACCAAGTTTGTCTACAAAAACCACACGACGTTGTGTGACGTAGCTGTACCACGTGACGAGTCTGTTCTCAAAGCTCGGTCCGTGCAATGATGCCAAGTGCCTTCCAGTTTTGGAAAAATCTCTAAATGTGTCAAATTTTACGCTAAAAGAGAAAACTTTCAGCAGGTATAAGAATCGACTTTTATTTACTGGGCGTGCCCTATATACAAAGACTTTTTGTTGGGCTTGAACTTAGCTTACTATCTTTAATCTAGGTTGTTAACGGTACAGAAGGACCCATTATTATAAATTCAGTCACAGATAATTTTGCAAATGCAAATTTATTAAGTCCTATAATTTTTTATTGTCGCAAATTCTTGTTGTCTATAGGTCGTTTATCAGTTTATTATGTACGCATTTTAACTTTGTTTTAAAACGAACAGGTAAGCTTGAAAATACAGAAGGTATTGCATCAGGCATTAGGCGCTTTATATAAGTTTCTGGCCTTTTTAAATCATCTGTTTCTAAGATACTGAGAGTGGAATTGGTACCGTGTATATTAACTAAATGAGAAATGAAGTCAGTATTGTCAATTAGATTTTCAAGGTTATAAATGAATTGACTAACAATAGTTGATTTCATGAGCTTTTGTAGGTTATGTTAATAAAATATTTATAATTTATATGTTTAAGTTTTGCAATAATTTACTAAGTTTGTTATTCCCAATAAAGTACCTAAATCAAGTGTAAACCGTCCCTTACATTCACTTCAATTCAAAATGAAGGGTCACTGAACCACTGCAGGTGTAAACGAAGAAGTTCATGTCTATGATTATGGGCAGAGTTGGATCTACATGAAACTAATAGGGCTTAAGCCCTGCAGGCAGCACCCTCAAGTGTCAAGGGCCCACAAAAATTGAATTATCATAATACATTTTTAATTCTTATTCAATAACAATGAGCACTTATCGTATAGTAAACCACAGTTCATATCAATGATTATCATTATCACAGGTTAATTTTGACAATTTTTTGGGTGAATTTTAACATATTCTTGGGTGAAATTTGACAATATTTTAGGTGAATTTTGATATTTTTCCGGATGAATTTCGATATTTTTTTTGGTGAAATTTGACATTTTTTGGGTGAATTTATAATATTTATTATTTGTTTGATCGGGTCACACAGTTTCAACTCTGGTCTTGATGTTATAAAAAAATTATTTTAACCCCAATTTAAAAAGCCTCGATCCGTCTCTGATTATGGCAGTCTCAATCTATCAATCATTTACACTTAAGCATCAAAATCCCTTAAGCCTAGAGATTTTGTCCCCCATCTGGCAACACCGAATCGATGTATATGGACAGGAGGCGAGGCGCAGTCTCCCAGCACATCAAAGGCTAAAGACAACTTTAAACTCGTGTTTTATATGTATTCAGAATATTCAGTTTACATTAGAGATACATAAAAAATTCAAGGTCGCCTCTAGGTTATACGATGGAGAACTTAATGCGCGTTAACAACACAAACATAATATGAGCCAGTGGCGTTCAGTTCACCTTATCGCAAGGGAAGTTGTACGTATCAAAATTTGATAATGTTTAACAATGCATATTATTCCTCACACAAACAAATATTGTAAACCGACATTTTCCTTTAATTGCAAACAATAAACTGTACCAGAACACAAGTTTTGGTACAGTCGACGTTGCTTATTATCTATATGCGATAAGGGACATACTGTTATCTACAATTGTTGCAAATCAATACAAAAAGATAATCGATTTACGATTATACATATTCGCAATTAAAAACGAATGTAGGTGTCATATCACAAGGAAGTTATAAGTTAATAGTCACCTTTTAAGTGATTATTAGAGAATATATTTTTTAAACTGTTATTTTCACAGCTATTAGAGGTTACACTAGCAGAGAACGGTATTAAAGGAGCAGTCATTTTACTTTTCTTTGTAGGCCCCACATAGAATGGTTTCCGCTTCGAACACCAGATATCAACCACTTTGCTTTTAATTGCGAATACGTTCGAACATTTTATTTACCTCAAAACAGCATCATAAAATGTAGAAGTAGCTTACCTGCAACAAAAAAAAAAGTTAATTATTGTTAATGCATAACAGCTTCATTATAAATAATCTAAAATTCAACATAGCACAAGGTGTATTCAGGTGTATATCACGAGATGATTCCTAATTGTTTTTTTCGTTTAAACGTCCTGAAGGGCTACGCTTTTAAAAACAAAATTTGGTTTCAATCCACTCATACGTTTGACCTGTATCGTTTTAACAAACAGACGTTTTTCAAAAATATGTGTTTTGGATTTAGGGGACCTTAAAATGAAAAAAACCCGGGTCGCAGTGCCAAAACCCTGCCGACATATAGTGTATTTGCTAATATAGGCAGTGTGGCTTTATTATGCGAACTTAAGTTGGTTTTTGGGCAAAATAAAAAAATTGACTCCTTAGTACGCCCCTTAAAATTACATTTTTTCCTAACTATATTATTATTGTCGATCGAACGTTTACACCAAAATTAAAAATACCTTTCAGTAAATAACTCTATCTGCAAACTGGTGTTTTCAGAAAATTTGTAAATCCGGTCCTGTCGGGCCAATTTTATTAAAATTTTAGGAGCACTTTTAAATTGCTATTGAAGGGTTAAATTTCAATTTTGAAACGATTCTGAGAATTTTTTAGGTATTTTTGGGCCCAAAAACTTTTTTCAACCCCTAAAAACTACCCTTAAAATGGTCCGATTGGGTCCATTTTAAATAGGGTTCTTGCGGTGGTGGATTCCAACATGTGTACCAAATTTCGTTAAAATCAATTAACTCTTTCGAAAGTTATTGCCCGCACATATATATACATATATATATAAACATTTTTAAAAATGGTGCCAAAGTGTTTAGGAGGTTATGAAACGTCGAGAAATTTTGGTCCGACCTCTAGGTCCCGCCATCCGACCGATGCCAATAGTGTATGTTGCCATATGGCAAATACACTAAAAATATTGTATTGCATGGTAAAAGAACATACCCAATAGGTATGATAAAAATGCTATTTGAAACTGTTAGTTTTACAGGGGGGAAATTAAAAAGTTGTGGAACTAATCACACAATAAAATTTACGATCGCATCGAAACCTACAAAAATATCTATAAAATCCACCGTAGAGAAAAAGTGATTTTAAACGTTAGTGAGTAGTAGATAATATTGCAACCACGAAAACTATTTTGAAGCTCGGGGCAACAAATTTTACATGCATAAAAAGGCAAGTTCCTGCACTGCATGCGAAACAAAAAAACACTAGTAATAAGCACGCTGTCTACTAGCTCAACTGGAATCATTAAAGTTCTTGACATATAATAAATTGACGGCTATTTTTTTTTTTGTTTAGTCAGTCAAATACTATTTCGTTTCTTCCATGTTAAATTTCTCATCGAATAGTTTGCATATAGTAAACAAATGCTGAGAGGACTGGACTCTCATTTGGAACGTGCCGGCGGTAAAACGCGGTACCATAGGAATTTTTTTTACAGAACATCTTATATATACATATATCGCATCGAGGTACAAAACTCCAGCATAAATCGACAAAGTGTCCTTATACGAGGGTTGATTAATAACTACCCGTGTTTGACGACAGATGGCGTTGACAAGTGAAATTGACTTTACCATGGTGTACTGCAGACTTTTAAACGACCTCGTGCTGAATTGTATATACATTCATAGGTTACGTTATTTTTGACAGCCAGTTGTATCATTCGTGTTTTGTAGTTTTCGACAAAATGGAAAAGAGCAGTATCGGATCCGTAATTCGTGAATAGTAGGGACTAAATACTTAAAAATACGTGAGTAAAATCAGTTGAAAATAGATGGTTATGCTACCCAATCCTAGGGTTTAAATCTTTATTGTAATAACCCTGAATACACTGCTTTAAAATACTAAGACCAGTTCCTAAATTTAAAAGTTATTATTAATTAAGCTTGCTTATATTCTGCTAATGAATTTATCTAATTAATTTTATTATTATTTATTTCTTATTATATTATGGCATTATATCTAATTAATTGTAATTTTTATGACGAATCTTACTTATAGCTGTTTTGGATAATAAATATATTCTATTCAACAATACATGAGTTCAGCTATATGGTGTATATCTGCTCAGGAAGAAGTATAGCCTTTTAAACAATGTATATTTTCAAATCGGTTCAATAGATCCTAACATTATTCGTTTTTGTAATGTTAGTATAGATACAGTTCAAAAGATAAAAGTTGAAAAAAAAAATCGTTTCACTATTTTGCAGCAAAATATTTTTTTCCGAAAAATGTTAACGTTTTAAGTAACTATCATACTAGCAGAACAAGCTGTTTAGTTTACGCTCCAGTTATCTTCTTTCGAATATGGAGAAAATGATGTCGGATGCAGGAAGTATTTTTCTTGATCCTCGATGTGCTTTCATTAGCTTTCAATAGTAAGAGATCCCTATATATACGTACGTCCGGTTTCCTTAGCGTAATTTGGTACAAAAGGGAATGTACAATTTCCAGGCGCCCCGGAAATGTGTTATCAAGACTTTTTATACTGTAAAAGATATTTTCTTTAGAGTTTCAAAAGGAACAAAAGATTTTTTATGTCTTGTGTAGTTTTTAAATGCAACCGAAGAATATGCAATCTTGCTCGTTTAAAAATATTTTAAATCAAACAGTAGGGATAACTATATCCTGAATCTTTCGAATGATGACCGTGTTCGAAACATAGCATTGTAACAATGGGTGTTTCTTAACAACTGTAGCAAGCGATAGCTACTATAACTCTGAAAAGCGAGAAAATTAGCATAAGTTTTAGACAAATCATTGTACCAAAAAAAATAAATTTGAAAACATTTATTGAGCAAGCCACCTTTATCAGTATTTTTAATATAAGCTTCTAAAGAAAAAACTTCAAAATGTCATGACGTGCTGTAAAGAAATATTGACGAATATTTTGCATTCAATTTTTAGGGCAAAAATTTTATGTAGCTTAACGCTTAGCACAACTAATAAAAACAGTAATAAAATGAATTTTGGAACCACCGTTCGAAATTTCGTGAGGGCATATTTTACAATTTATTTGAAGGGTGTATTTTAAAATCTGTAACTGGAAAACAGGTCCGTTATTTTGTAAATAACTAAATAAATATGTGTTCAGAGAGGGAAAGAAAGGATCATTCGTATTCCGTATTTATTTATCAATCAGTTCGGAACGGAGTGGCGGCGATATGACAAAAGTTACGCTTAACGAACTGACCGTTCGCAATCGTCATCACTGAAGCACGTCCACTGAACACAAAGCTCTCTGATTGCTGCAGTGTACAAACCCGAAGAGTGAGTGCCGAGTGGTTATTGTGTCAGTCTATCCATAGTGCAATCACTCACTGTGCACCAGTGTAGTACTATAATTCCGTTCGATTGTGTGGGTTGCGATCGTGACTGCTATGAGCCAACCGAGAAACTCACGTCAGTGCACATTTTACACGATTAGAATCAATATGCACATTATTTATCCCATAACACAGTTGTAATGATCCGATATTTCAAGTAAACTACAGTATCTATTCTGTATTTTGCATTAATGTACCAACGTTTTCTAAACTTTTTATCCCTTACAGAACTTTCAAAGAGTCGCAAAACTCTCGTAAGCCTCCATTAATATAAAATATATTCATATAATTTCTTTGAAGTCTAAATGTCAATTCACAATATGCGTATGTTCAAAAAATGCGATCCGTCTAAAATTGCGACGTATACAGCTCGGACATCCAACAAGTGCGGTCCGCGATCTTCAGCTAAAATATTGAAAGTTATTGTAAACTCGAATCAATTTAAAATGGTTCTATTTTATAAAGCACAATCTCAAAAAGCCACAGTTTGAATCAACTTCTTATGCGAAATTAACCTTGATCATTTGTAATAATAGTAATATAAACAATAAAAATAACAACGGTCCTGACACATCTGTGGATAGAGCTTCAACTAAAAAAAATAATAAATCGGTAGGATAGAGACCGCTGACTGACTTTCGAAAGAAAAAGACTTGTGTTTTAAAAATATAATAGAATTTTGTATGTTGCACAAGCATGTAAAAATAATCTTCATTAAAAAAGATGTCTCTGTATAAACCCAAACTAAAAACAAAGGAGTCAATAACCTATAATCTGCATCAATGAGTTGTACAATAATGTAGTACGCATGTGTTGAAAATGTAACTCGTGCCAACTGTACATGAAGAAGTAGGCAGTGAATATCACGATGCGACACAATAACGCCGTGTTGTTTTACACACACTGTATACCGTGTGTCAATTTTATTGGACCGTTTAAATACAGGGAATCTAGGAATCGATGACGCTACATATAAAAACTAAAAATCAAGCACTTGTACAGCGTGCGTCGTGCGAAGTCAGAAGTCGAATGACTCGTAGAGTGTTTATAACACAAACGCCATGAAAAGGATTCTACCCAAATACACATTTTACTGTAAATAAACTCTTTGTTTCATCGAGCTAGCATTTTATTCTTCAAATCGTCGAGACAGTGGCGTCGCTTGAGAAGTTTTACTGCAAAAATAGCATTTGCTCGAGTTTGAGCAATCAACTGAACATATGATAATTTAATATAGTTTAGACATGAGTGGCTAAAAGGCGATGTGCCAGACGAACAGACAGAATAGGGTTCCATGAGTTCTAACCCTAAAAAAAAACTAAAGGTCTGCTTATACAGATTATAAGCGGGACACACCCGTTATATTACGTACTATAAAATAATGTATAGTAAGTAGGTAATGTTGGTTCATTTTGCCTATCTACTCTCCCATACACACTAACCCAATTATCTACAGAAGTGTACTATGTTACGAGTCGATATAAACAACACAACACATCGAAATTAACTTCCGTTATTTGTGTATTATTTATATTGTACTAGCGGCCCGGCCCTGCTTTACCCGGGCGCAAATTTAATATAGGTATATAGAACGTGCCCGCAATTTACTATTATCATATATATTAATACGCTAAGGTTAGGATATTTGCCTCCCTTTTCCGAAAAAACCACAGAATTGCTCCACATAAATTTTATATCATTTTACAGATAATTACTTGCTCTACCGACATCAACAACTAAAAAATCTATTATTGCTTTTGTTTTTGAAAAATAATTAATTATAACAATTATACATTTATTCAGTATATGCAGCAATGCTGCCATCTGACGGTTCTAGCTTTGAAACAACGTCAACATGATTGACGGTCGGTAATTTTTTTTGTTTAATTTTTAATCAAAATTCATGTATATAAATACTTTTCGTATGGCGGCGCTTCAGCTCAACGTTTTGGATACTTGCACCTCTATATGACAGTTTTAGAAAAATATTTTCTTGAACCGTCACTGAGCTTTGTAATGTAATACAACAAAAAGAAGAAAGTTATAAAGAGTGTGAGAAATTAAAAACGAATTTTAGTGCGAATTATTCGCACAGGTACCGCTAGTTATTTTTATTCGCCGATGTAGATATAATTTTACAATCTCAAAATCCCCTTTAAATAAATTCTTTAATGGCTGGATTTCACCCACGTCGACCGTTAAATCGACTTAATACTTAATACACACTCGTTTCGCTCGTACGCCCTCCAACATCGAATCTATTCTATTTTGTACTCAGGTGAATTCGAAACATAGACCTAAACCTTCCCAAGAAGATATTGATAGAAACCACATTCAAATCTGTTCAATATAACGGATTCGATTTAGGCCCGGGCGAAGTCCAATCGGCCAGTTATCATGATCCTAAACCTCCAGAAAAAAAGCTATCGAAATTGATCTAATTAAATTGATTGAAATTTTTAAGGGAAACCATGAAACACGTTGATTAATAGAAAATAAACAAATAACATGTTCGACGGTCTTTTGAACACACTATTCGAACGAAAAGAATTTAACTGGAGACAATATATTATCTATACCACGCAGAAGTAGACGCGGGCAAACCGTTAGTCCTCATAAAGTAACCATTCTTTAGATCCGTCGTTCTTGAAGAACGACGAGTATATTATTATCATCTTGGTTAACTTTGATTTAACTCAGTACCTTCCGAGCGTAGATCTAACACTAACGCTTTTACAACTAGGTTGCCGGGTTCAATAGAAAGATAATTAGAATACAGTTGATCATCTCGGTAAATATTTCTAACGTACCTTTCCAAAGGCACGTTCACATCGTGCCAAACACCCACTCGTAGAGAAAGATAATGAATCAGCCTATATAGAGGATATTATTCTTACATAAACCATCATAACGGATTATTGTAGGAGGTTCCATAGTTATAATATATAATGTGTTTATGTGACAATAGAGAACACGTTATTGTTAATATACTTACATTGTATCTGTCTAGAGCAGATATTATTTATGAAAATAGAAATCTGGGTGTGCAGAATGCCTAGATTGTCAGCAGTGCGTTTTAAATAATATGTATATTAGAATGTTGTTTCTTTACTCCCATAAATAATGTAAGAGATACACACCGGAAAGAAGTTAGCGCGGAAATTATTTTTTTTTTAATTATTGAAATATCAAAAAATTGCTCCTTAAATGCTCTATCAGAATCAGTAATTGCTCCATTTCTAAAATTATTAGTTTATTTATAATTAATTTTTTAAAAAATCTAATTACTGAAAACTAGATTTTACTATAGAATGAGAAATGTTCACTTTTAATACAATTTTTTTTGCTAAAAAAATTGCTCTCAATTTGCTCTATCAATTGCACAAAAAAATTATTTAACTTTGACAATTTTTATAGTAATTAACAGAAAAATAATGTTTGTATGGTAAACCTACTGCGCTGTGACGTCATCAATTGTCGCTGCAACTTATAAGTGTCATATTTACATGTATCAGCACTACAGTCATATTCATAGTCACCTTAATGTTTATGTTTTCTACTTTAATTAATATTACTTATGGTATTATTATAAGTAAGGTTATTAATTATCAAGCAATCATGTGGCTTTGATAATACGAATAATAACAAATAATTATGATTCTATAATTTTTTTTTTATTAAGTCTTCAGGTTAAGATTGCAGGTTTGAAACATAATAATTTTTGTATAATGTCGAATATATACCTACTAACCTCTATTGTTATCCAAATATGCTGTTTTTAACTGAATGTTAATTTAAGTTGCAGCGACAATTGATGACGTCACAGCGCAGTAGGTTTACCATACAAACATTATTTTTTTGTTAATTACTATAAAAATTGTCAAAGTTAAATAATTTTTTTTGTGCAATTGATAGAGCAAATTGAGAGCAATTTTTTTAGGAAAAAAAATTCTATAAAAAGTGAATATTTCTCATTCTATAGTAAAATCAAGTTTTCAGTAATTAGATTTTTTAAAAAATTAATTATAAATAAACTAATAATTTTAGAAATGGAGCAATTACTGATTCTGATAGAGCATTTAAGGAGCAATTTTTTGATATTTCAATAATTAAAAAATAATTTATATCCGCGCTAACTTCTTTCCGGTGAGATACACCATGGTATTTTTTGCATTTTGTCAAAATTATTCTGTAGCTTCATTGACACTTCGGTATAATCCTTGCGAGTACAATATAGATGTTGTTGTTCTTCTAGAATCTTTAGCTTTCCAGGATGACTTTAACCGGGTAGAAGTTGATTTGGCAGCGAAATAATCAAGAGCAACACACTTCCCACATATCATTTTACACTGTATCTCTTACAGCTTCGCTCAGAAATTTATAACACGGTCTCTCGATTCCTACTAATATCTGTACTCTTCCTTATTAAGTGGCTGATCCGTTAAATCGTAAAATATGCTCTCGGGAAATTTCGTACTGGCGTCGCATAATTAATTTAACACTATTTTTATTATCTGTGATTAATAAGCTTCACAAAATTTTTGAACAGCTTTGAACAACTGATCCAAGAAGAGTGATGGAACCTTTGGTGTGAACAACTGGTAAACAGACCCCTTAATATCAATGTTGATGAAAGGTAATTTCTGTTCTTTCAGGATAAATAACTTTGATGCAATAGATTCCAACATTTGAGCCAAAATTAGGCAATGTTCTTTATGTACGAAATTGTGACAAACCTTTCAATTGATACACTTGAAATTTATATATGCAGTAGGTAGAAAAAAAGACAAGCGATGTTACACTTAAAGCTGCATAAAATATGTACATAGCGGAGAATACGATAACAGATCTAAACAAATTACATAGTTTTATCTGATTAAGGCGTCAACACAACCTAAAATTACTTGCCATTAAAAATGTATAGCCAACTTGCCTACGCTAAGGCAGATTGCATAAAGCTGATTAGTTACTTATACTGACTTATCCAACTACGCTATACACACGCACTAAATATGCTAATACGATTTAAGTATTATTATAATATGCACTGATGCTTGCTCTAAATTCCGACCGCGCTGTGTAAAAACAAGAATAACACTTCTAAAGGAGTCAGAATTACAGTGCATTTTCAACACCATCCATTTCCAAATTATTTTACTCACGTATTCAATAATAAATCTCAGGTATTTGGATTAATAATACAAAACAATCGTGTTATTGTTAATCTTGCTACGTTTCGACTACTTTATTTAGTCTTCGTAGCAAGATTAACAATAACACGATTGTTTTGTATTATTAATCCAAATACCTGAGATTTATTATTGAATTATAATAATAATTTTGGATGCGATATAATGTCTAATTACTCACGTATTAGCAAGTTTTTAGTCCCTACTTTTCACGCTAAGGGAAAAATACTTTTGACAACTTTTAACCTCACATTATCGAAGGGTTTTTTCTGATTGGGTTATGACTGCCACAAAGTTGAAAATTGAAACAGGTTGAATATAATTAATGATTTCTACTGTAATTTGAACTCGTGATTGTAGTCATCATATAAATATTTAGTGTATTATTTTTCGATTGTGTACAACTCTTTTTTGGAACCTATTCCTTCAGAGAATCTAGAGAAACGTGTGCTATCTACATTAAAATTTAGTTTCAAAAAATCTAAAAAGACACGCGTATATTAACGCACTAAAAATAAAGAATACATTTTTTTCTGTTCCGTAACGTTCGGAAGCGTGGGGCACTCACTTTACCTATATTTCATTTCATTCATCGAGTCCCTACGTTTCTAAACGTAATATTTTAAGGATGATTGGAGCGTCGTCAACAGTTATAATTTAATATATTCATTGGATTAACAACAAATTCTTAAATTCAATGTACAAATATTATGCCTTAAATATTGTTACGTATTAAACTTAAACCGGGGGTAGCTACATTTTTATGAAATCCGAGTTTTTTTAAGACACGATGAAAACGTTCATAATAGACCGCTACTTTAATGTAGGCACCTATAGGGGAAACAGGAAATGGAAATTAACAACAATAAGTCATTTGTCAAATCACTGAATAGTGGTCAAACTAACTTTCTATGTAATATGATGTAATTTACACAAAATATAATAATAAAATACGGGAGGAGTGGGATAAAGTTGTCTATAGAGCGTAGGTGTTATATAGAGTTTTTAATTCACTTAAAAGTGTATATCGCTACAATCTACAACAATACATGTTAGTAAACAATCTACTTTACGAGGAAGTGACCCCAAAAACGACAGTTTGCAGTAAATTACTGGTATATATTGATTATTTGTCCATTTATTGTATGTAGTTGCATTTCTATCGAATGTAATAATTTAACAAGAAGAATAAATGCAACGATACAAATACGGAATTTCTGTGACCCAAAGGGTCCAAAAAGAACCACACTGTTCTCACTACTTTATCAGTCTGTCTGTCACAGGTTTTTTGCTCCTAAATAAGTACTTCAATGATGTAATTATGTAAGTTGATAACTCAAATGTTATTTTCTTTACTCACATTTAGATGGCTCCAAGTACACCTACTTAGGATAGTTTATGAGTAATGAAAACGTCTCATTGAGAGCGATAATAAACTATTTGACATTTTTTGTCCAAAATTGTGACGTGGGTTGGGGGGCGCAAAATGTTAAAATATTGTATTTCCCTTGAATCATGAAATCTGATTGCAATCCATCATATAGTTTCCGAAGTAAGCAAGTCAAATACTCATAAGATATAATAGTTGCAAGTACGAGTCCAAACGTACAACGAAGTTGTTACTTATGACCAATTTTTTTATGTAGCAACTTCTTTGTAGTACATTCTGCTACCCATCAAAGAAAAAGAAACGTAAAAAAAGTCTACCCAAAAACAATTTACGTATACCTACGGAATTGATTTGAATTTTTATTACACAATATTAACATTGATACAAAAGAAATATAGATCCCTAGACAATAAATATTAAGGACAACGGAAAGCATAAGCGCAGAGGAAACAGGAAGAAATCATTTAATGTTATCCAAATATATTAAATCAACAAATAATTAATATGTACTGTTGGATATTTGTTTATACATGAGCAATCTTTTTGGTGTTTCAGTTCATGAACCAAAATTGGTTAAAAGCCTCGAGACGTATCGGTGTGAGAATGGAGATGGAGGAACCAACTGAATAGTGTTTCATCAAAGTGTCATTCACTTTACTCAGTACTTGACAATAAATTCACTTAGCATCGTTCACACGAAGAAATATGCATCGTTTAATGTTTTGTCTTGATTTTCCTGGTCTGTGTCAATACATAGAACAAAAAAAATCAAAACAAAACACTAAATGGTGCAGATATAGACAAGTAAACTATATGTTAGTGTGTAGACTGCAGAGGAGCTTCGTCTTTGTATTGAAACACTTTTTGCGCCACCCTATTTGCGCGTACTCTTTAATCTAATCCAGTGAGGTAATCTGATTGCATATGTCTCTTCTATTGAAATAATTAAACGTTTTATGTGTTTGTTCGTTTCATTTTATTACCAACCATACAATTTTGTAATTTCATTTCAGTCATCAATATTAGACTGATTAAAATTGTAGACAGCGTCATTTAGCTAGTGTTATTTTGACGTAGGGTGACTTTTACAAACCGAGCAGATATAGAAAGTCAATAGAGTAAGAGATGAGACGGTTTTCGATAGGAGATGTAATTGAATGCAAGAGTCTAGCACTATCTAATGGTGTCCATGATGAATTTTTTTCCTCACATAAAAAGAACAAAAGGGCTTTTCCTAGTTTTCTCTAATTCTGGTCGCCTGTACTATACTGACAATTTCTATTTCTAAGAGTTAATTTCTGCGCATCCTATCTCAACATAACATTTTACGGCTTCACAACTGGTTATTAATTTTAACTGCATCTTCATAATATCTCTTTCGCTGAGCTCTGATTCGTTCATGAAATGAGAAAAACCGATACAATATAAATCTGGTATTTGAAACTTACATCATAACACAGGGGTGTTTTAACGCCAAAGTCCCATGAGCCCACGGACTAAGACAGGAATTTATTAGCGCTTACATTCCGGAAAACATCAATTCCTTATTTTCTTTAAATCAGGGAAATTTTAAGTTTCGGAATAGTTTGTATCACAAAAACGTAAAAAAGATGAACCTAAAATTATTGACCCAAATATTAATTATCTCTAGTATTTTTTGTGATGGTAACGTTATCGTACTTTTTACTTTTGTGGGTTTATTTCAAAATAAATTCCATAAAGCCCTTGTACAATACTTAGACACTATAATATTATACATGTACGTCCAAACATACACAAAATTATAAATATTTACTAAACCAGAATCCAATTGGCCTGGAGTCCTTATTGAGGTAAAAAAATCAATCAAATCGATATAATTTTTGTTTTTGTTATTGTAGCCGCAAAAAAACTTCACACACAGTTGCCATTCGGAAAATCACTTTTAAATACTAATAAACGTGTTGGTTCACTACGAAATTATTTATTCATGAATTTTAGTATACAGATATGATTAGTTATATATATTAATTTATTGTGTACGTTTGTCAACATATAACTGATGATTAAATCTAAAAAATCAACCGAAATGTCGACCATGAATTAATATTAGGTAACTAATAATTTCTCTATGCTCAAACCCACCAATAAATCTCATTCTGTTAATTACGTTTTGAGAGAATCTGACCTTATCTCGGGCAACGTGACTTGGGGCCTGACAGTAAGGTAAAACGCCCCTGTTGTACCATTATAAATGTCATCTGGTTAGACAAAAACTGATCCTCTTTTAAGGTCAATGTCTAGCAATTCCAAGTAATTCAGTCTCAAATTACGTGCAGAATTACCCTATAAAATCGTTTATGTGTCTGTCCCTTCTATAGTTGAAATCCTGACCGAACGACTACTTCTATAGAAATCAATACTAAAACAGATATATATCTACAATCTTGATTGCAATGCATATTTCTGGTAGCTATCATCTTTCGTCCACGAAAAAAAACTAATCTGCGGAATGTTTTAATTGTATTAGTGAGGCACAAAAGAAACTACTAAAGAAATGTAACTAAGTCTGGAAAAAAATTATAAAAAAAAGTCTTGCGACTATATATATAATGCGCAAAAAGAGATCCGCACAAGACACATGGAGACTAATAGGTCTTAAGCCCTGAGCCCCCAATTGACAAGAACCCACAAAAATTGAATTATTATACCTAATGCATTTTTAACTCTTTAACGACTACGGGGACACAGTTGTCCCAAACAAAAAATTTAAAAGAAGTGTATAACTAAGAAACGACTGGGTGTCATTTTACATTTATTATTTCCTGAACGTAGCTTTTCATTTTTTATATATGGCATAATGCATCTGAACCGTCATTCTTTGATTATTATGATCACTGGAAATTTGATCATCCTAAATTGTAAAAAATGGTTACTTTCGCTCCTACAATCTTATGGTCCTGAAAGGGTTAATATTTTTTCATTAACAATAAGTATTTATTGTATAATAAACAACATTAAAGACCACATTATCAGGGGTGAATTTTGACAATTTCTTGGGTTAATTTAGATTGGGGGGGGGGGGGGTTGAGATTTTTGGGTGACCCTTGACACTTTTTTATCGTATTATGTGTTTGGTCAGGTCAATTTTAATGTTATTAAAAATGAAACGTCATTTTATATAATTCTTAATTTAACAAAAGAAATGGACACCCATCAGCTTTAGACCTCGAAAAACCTAGATGCGTCCCTGTTTGGTGCCGTTTTTCGTACTGCTGGGACAATTTCAAGAAATCAAAGAATGTTTAACACGTGTACTATAATGTCACAGTCCACAGCATACTTGATGAATGTGGCGTTAACTGTAATTATGTATGTATATTTTAATTATTATTTTTCCGGATTTACACTTCGTGACTATTTGATTGACAAGAGAAATACTGTTGCATGCACTCCTAAGTTAACAAAACAGCGAAAATAATTATGTCATTTAAAAAAAAAAACGTTTGGAATGCCCTAAAAGGTATTTGATTATATTTTTACGCTTCGTTTTTTTCTGCGAATCAAAAATTATGCTTTTTCTTTCCCCAACATGTTGACTTACAAAATACTTTACAGTTTACACACAACCGAAGTGAAACTTCTTATAAATAAACAATTTATAACCTTAAAACTGTTACCATGGTTTTGGTAAACAAAGAATGAATTTTTGTGGTTCATAACAACCAATTTTTTTTCATTCTATCATTCAAATTGTTGAAGTGTTGTATAAGACGTTTCACTTCAAAAATTGTTGACAGCTGCATCAAACCTTTTCAAATGGATTTTTTTACTTCACGCTCCGCATATTTGTTACAAATCTTGCGACTGATTTTTCACCCACGTCCCATTCTCCGATTTAGTTGAAATTTTGCATACAATGACCGGGGTAGAAAACTGTCTTTTGTTAGAGCTAGAAAATCGTATCTGGCTATCGTTTTACCATTTTTTAGTGTATTTGCCATATGGCAACATACACTATTGGCGTCGGTCGGATGGCGGGACCTAGGGGTCGGACCAAAATTTCTCGACGTTTCATAACCTCCTAAACACTTTGGCACCATTTTTAAAAATGTTTATATATATATGTATATATATATATTTATATATATATATATATATATATATATATATATAAGCGTATATATATATATATATATATATATATATATGTGTGTGTGCGGGCAATAACTTTCGAAAGAGTTAATTGATTTTAACGAAATTTGGCCCACGTATTGAAATCCATCACCGCAAGAAGCCTATTTAAAATGGGCGTAATCGGAACATTTTAAGGGTAGTTTTTAGGGGTTGAAAAATGTTTTTGGGCCCCAAAATGCCGAAAAAATTATCAGAATCGTTTGAAAATTGACATTTAACCCTTCAGTAGTAATTAACAAGTGTCTCTAAAATTTCAATAAAATCGGCCCAACAGAACCGGACTTACAAATTTTTTGAAAACACTAATTTGTAGATAGTGACTTATTTATTGAAGGGTGTATTTAATTTGGTGTAGACGTTAGATTGATAATAATATTGCAGTTAAGAAAAAAAATGTTATTTTAAGGGGTGTATTAAGGAGTCAAATTTTTAATTTCACCCAAAAACCAACTTAAGTTCGTGTAATAAAGACACACTGCCTGTATAAGCAAATACACTATATTGTCGGCAGGGTTTTGGCACTGCGACCCGGGTTTTTTTTTTTTATTTCTGATAGTGACATTCCTTTACACAATTTTATAGCCGTTATATTATTAAATTATTAAAGAGTAGACCTCATAATAATTTATAATAACGTTTTCATATGTTGCACGTGACCCTGATGGAAAATCAATATAATTAAAACGCGTGGGGCACACGATGTTACGCTTGCTTTAGGACACGTGTTTAACCCACTATATTACACAGTTTTAACTTTTCTTTACTTCCGCTAATAATATGAACAATAATAATAAGTGTTATTGTACAACTAAATGTGTTTTTATTGACATGTAACTTTTGCGAGTTCGGGCCGTTTAATGTTTGCGTTAAATTTTTATCGCTAACGAAAATCACAAAAATATATTTTTCTGTAAATGTCCAATTATGATATTTAGAATTTAGATGTAGATTTTGCTTGGTAACTAAAGGCGATATTCTGTATGGCAATGTTAAAATCTACAGCGTTGTTAAATTTCTGCCTCATTTTTACTTTCTTACATTGACTACGTACTGAATAGCACTATAAATTCCACCTCTGCAGTGTGTAGTGTAAATCAGTCTTATATAACTAAATTTTACTGTCGAACTTTAGAGAATTGCACAAGTGTTGTGACACAACATATTTTTTATTTATTACTTTTTCCATTTTGATCTGGAAAACAACTTTTCAAATACACTATTTTAATCGACTTTCACACATCTGTAAAGTTTTTTTTAAATTATTCAATAAATTTTTGGAATATTTGATCGGAAATAGAAAAATGTATTCGTTTTTTCACTTTGCAATTTAAAAACAATAATTACACAACTACAAAACCTCTTAATTTTGTAAAAAAATCCATGTGTAATCATATAAAAATATAATATCAAATATTTCCACTAATGTGAATCATATATGGAACCGCCTTAATTTCTCGTGGCATTTCAAAAATTGATAAGTCGTTGCGAAATTTCCATTAAATTTCGCGTTTAATTAAACAAACTCAAATAACTTTAAAAGTCGTTTCTGTAAAATATTTTTCCTAAAATATGCTCTTCATAATTTTTGACAAATATAGGTCAGTGTTTCTTTAAGGAAACGGACATGAAAATTGGTTCGACAAAAGCTGAGCGAACCCTGGAACCCTTTCAAATGTGAATTTGGCTTAAACTAATAAGTTGAATTACTTTCTTACCTGAAAATTTATTGATCAACGATAAAAAAAACTTGAGATATTTTCTGTATTTTCACCTGCGCGCACTGTCTGTCAGGTTATTTTAACGTTTTTAATCATAATATTGACACATTAACACCTTAAGTTAATTTATTATTTTAATGCACATCCACCTTACACTGTGTTCTTATTAAAATTGCATCACTTTTGTAATCAACGAACTCTATCTAGTATATTGAAACTGCGACATTAATTAATAGATAGATATTTGCTACAATTATTGCGCTACACATTAATTCTTAGAACTAATTGAGTTACTATTTCCAAATTAGTAAAAAATAATTATTATGTTATATTAAAATATGTATTTAGTAAATGACAACATAATATGGGTCACACAAAAAAACATCACCGTTTTTTAACGACGCTTTTATTATTTTAAATATGATTTAATATGTATTTTAAAGATTTCTGAAAACGCTAATTTAACAGTAAATAATTTTACTGATTTTTTCACTTCAATAATAACAATTTCTCACATTTTTTTTAGTTAAAATATTATTTTATGTAGGTATTTATTGGCAAAAAAAATTCAATTGTTAAAATTACTAAATATAAACGGCAATCCGGGTTTATAAAAAAATAAAATAGCTCAATTAAAAAATAATTAAGTACAAAATAAACATAAATTGCATTATTGTTGAAACCAATTAATTTATTATGCAATATGGCACATATTTAGCACAAATAATAACTATATTTAACACAATTTTTTAACGAGAATAGGAAACTTAAAATACCTTATTAAATTTCGAAATAATTAATTAGATTTCATTACATTTCCTCAAATTAATAGATAGACAATTTAAAAACTGAAAAATCACGTCTCATTCACATCACACCAACAACAATTTATCGAGAATAGTTCATTATACAGAAACTTTTTCATTATTACGTACGTACAAAAATTATGCAATAAAAAATAACATTGTTTATATAAACAGATAAATCAACAGCCAGTTTCACGCAGCAACAAAAATTTTTAAATCCAACGTAAATATAAGGACGTGTTTCAAATATTAATAATGTGCATATAAACAAATCACAATCGCAAGTCAGTTAAAACAATTTAATTGCGCTGCAATGGACAGATCTTGGCTAGAAAGATGTACATTAGAATATTATACGTTCGAGTGTGTCAAACAACACAAATAAGAAACGAGCATCCGAGCAAGATAATGCGAACTGACTGTGTTGGTTTTGAGAGAGGTCATCGACCCCGCTAACACTCGGCCCACTTAAACTGCGCGCAGAGCGGGGCGGAGCGCAGCACCGCACCAGCCGGCCAGAGAATATATACACCAAGTAGTGTGCGCGCGTACCACCTATCACCGTTTCACTCGCACCCACCTCTTTTGTCTCGCTCGCTCGCTCACTCTCTCTACACACACGTCAGGGATGGCCAATATTTGTTCACTATTTTCACTACACACTGTCATCGAGCGCGCGTCACACACAAATCGACTTTCTTTCACGGGTCTCGTTTAGCAACACCATGTCTTGTCGAGCATCTATAAACGCTCTCACTCCAAGCGAAGAAAATTGAGCAACAAAGAACTGAGAGAGATACACATCCTTGCTAGAACCGAGAATATTATGACAAGCTTCCGACTCTCTAGTAATTAAGATAAGAATTTTTTGATATACCTACTAAAAAAAAATAATCGAATTATCAAAGTTCGGATTGAAGGATTTAGAACAAGAAAGGCTAGATGCCAAAAAAGCGTATTTCAAATTTTCGATTCGATTGAATATAATATGGGTCTCAGATTTAAATTGAACTAGAGCGTGTAGAAAGATATCAAACGATCGATAAGAAGTGAAGTATGCAGTTTAAAGGATATTGATATCTACATGGACTATAAAAAATATTTCTTGTCAAATGTACACCTCTTTGCAGCACCCACCCTCTGCGACAGTTTACCTGCTTGTAAATGAAAATAAACATAGAACGTCAGTGTTATCAAATCTTACGTATTTTTCATCACAACTTTTTTACGAATTTGGAGAAGTATATGAGCGTGGCCATGTTCTGGAGGACACGTCCCTCCGAGTGTCCCCTCAAAAAATTCGTAGCATAAAATTTAATTTCATAGAAGTACATATAAAGTGTTTTATCTTTCTCGATAAAGGTAGTAAAGTGTGCCCCCCAACAAACAGAATCTTGCGCCGCCACTGCGTATGCTGTTACATAATCTGTGTACTGCAAAATGAGTCGATTATTTACTGTAGATTGGCCAATTTAAAACTGTTAAAAATACAAAGCGTAGTTATTTTTGTCATTGTCCCATTTTCACACAATTATATAGCCATACTTGTAAGTAAGGTAGTGCAATTGTTTTTAATTTGTTCAGCTACAGATTCAACTCACATATTATATAAGATATTCACTACAAATCGTAATTCCGTTTGTATATCATTAACAAAAAAAAATCACAATAAAACCAGACTGCCTGTGTTAGCAAACTCACTACATTGTCGACAGGGTTTTGGCACTGCGACCCGAGTTTTTTAATAATTGAATTCTTGATTATTTATTGGTTTTATCAATTTATTTCTTTCAACCGTTCGTCTGATCTCCAATTTAGAATGTCTGATTTGAAATCGGACGAATCTGCGCCTATATATCAAAACTTTCCTCAAGATATAAGCTATGGAATGGCAAAAACCGCTTTTTAATCTGTTCAGTATAACCAATTCAATAAAATTTTCTCACTTAAATGAAGTAATATTTAGATTGAACGTTCCCCAAGCTATCCAATGGTAAAAATCGCATTCAAATCCGTTCTGTAGTTTTCGTGTTTTAGCGAGCACACATTCAGACAACGTTTTTGATACCGATATAAAATGTAAGTGTCAAATATATTTTAAAACCTCTTCGAAAATTAAAAAAAAAATCTACAAAGCCCTTACAAGTCAGCTTGCTTCATCAGAGCTTTACGCTAAAAAGTGACTATGCTATATACAGTAATTGTGCAAATTAGTCGAAACTAGTCGATTTGCATTTTATTACGTCATAAAATCAAAATCCACTAATAAATGTGTCCTCCATTGGCTTTAATTAACTAATTTACTACGTTCAACCGATCCTATCAGGTTCTACTCTAGTATGTACAGCTTTCCATTATTGTTTATCGACATATTTCTAGTCAAATTAAAAAACACTTAAAGTATAAGATGATTAAATCAATGTTTGCAAAGTGGTCATTTTTGACTTGAGTAAAACATGAAACAGTTATTTTTTTAAAGTCGTCAATAGATAAGGGTTATTTAGGTTTAAAATCAATTCGTGTTTACAATTTATATTTTTTAATAAAATGAAAATTCTGTTTATACTGTCAGCTCTTAAATACGGAACTGATGGTTTGTAATAGAATGGAAACGACATATAAATAACGTCATCGCTACACGCTCGGCTATTCTCAAACCCGATTTTTTTTTAAATATAATTTAAATGCTCTGACATACCAAAGTTCCTGTTTTTTTCACTTAATATTATGAAGGAATGAACACAAATATTGAAAACTTACACAATTTTTACGTTGGTCGTTGATATTTGCATATCAGGTGAATAAAAGTATTAATTTTCGTGTTTTTATCGACCAGAACTCACCATCATGCGTAAAACTTTCTGCGCAGCCTTGCATAATAATAATAAATACCCGCGGTTATTTAACCGGATATTTAACCAGTTAGATGATCATTTGCCCTTTTATATCACTACTTTCTGATATGAAAAGATTCCACGCTTATCCGTCATTACAGAAACACTCAGAACTTTGGGGTACTTCATTATTGTCGCAAAAATGCTTTCAAACTAACCTTTACTCAACCAGGAAAATTTAAAACGAACCTAACATTAACCAGTTTATTAATTACTGATTATAACCCAACTTTAATCAGTTTAATTACTGATTAAGTTTTAAAGATTTAACAATAATCAGTGCGTAAAAGTCTTATTGAACGTATATCAGCATGTTTATCCGCACTCATGCGCCATTACATAGCTACGACCCTGGTTTGCACCCCGTTGTAGTAGAGATGTATTGATCGGAGGGTGTGTGGCCACCCCTTGCACTACTACACAGTGCACCTATACAATCTGACTACACACTCGCATATATCATCTATATGATTCGCGTGTTACACTCATTGAATAACTGACTTACTTTTCAGAATCGCTTAAATTTTTTTTTAAATTTTTATGGTAAAAACAAAGAGTGTATACTTAAGATCATACTGTATTACTCTCTCACACATTCACCGATATACTTTCGCACCCTCTCTCATTCACATTCTCTAAAAACAATGCAAATTTTTAAATAAGCGCCATCTATGTTCGCGAAAACAATGTAGTATGTATCTCGACTGGAATGCTTTTATGACTCATGTGGCAACGCCACAACTCGTTATAAAATAATGTGTTATAGGCTTATAGTTACATAAACTATTTATTTATTTATTATAATTATATTTATTATCTTCATATTCTCAATAAACATTTACAAACGAAAAATTTGTTAAAACCTACTATAAAGAATATCATTAGGTATCTTCTTTATATGTCCTTCTTCAGAAACTTGAAATCTATACAATACTGTAGTTTCTTGTCCCTCGAAATTCTACATAATTAGAAAGGTTTGACACAATAATTACATATGGTTAACTTAAAAGCATGCAACGATTTAAAAACGTTATAATAGACAACATGAAGATTTAAAGATTTTGTCCTTGACAATTTTTTAACCGCTTGAAAATTTAAACGAGTCAATATTATTTGCTTCATACAAAAAATTGTTTAAAATTCAAATAATCGACTTTTTAAATCTCACTTCTGCTTGCAGAATACAAGCGCAAATTAAAGTTATATATATAAAACTAAACATTCCAACTCACAAGTATTCTGTAGCTAAATCCAATACAAATTAATTTTTAATTCATGTACCTCGAAAATTGCAGAGAAAGCTATATTAAAACATAAAACTTTGAGGAAAAACGTTGAATTAATCCAGGAAAGTATTTTTAATAAAAGTCTGTAAAAATGAAAAAAAACAATGATAATGTTTTCATATTTCTACGAATACACAGGTCGTCGCTCGGCATTTAAAAATTTTCGTCCTTTCCGAAGCAAGTTTCATTGCCCTAATTATTTTCTACCTTCATGACGAATTATCCGTGTCTCATGGACAATAGCTCTAATTTTCGGCAGATTTCCGGGGAGGGTTACAAAATTTTATGCTGAACAATAAATTCCCTACTTTTGAACTTTAGATCACCGGTACCTAAATTATTAACTACAGTTGCCAATATGATAAAATATTTTTAAACTAGCGATGTATTTATTTTTTGGTTGCAAATGTTACCACGCTTTAAAAAATTTGCGACTTTTACAAGACGCAATATAATATTACACAATAGTGTACTATTTAGGTGTAAACAATTCATACAATAGACACCTTAGAAATTACACTACCGGTCATATTTAATACGCATCGAAATTGATTTTATACTCCTTGGTTCACGTAAAGCAATTATTTAATGCATGGATTAATAAAGTTTAATTTTGTAGTATTTTTATATAACAAAAATGTTGTGTATGTGTCAACCGGATTAAAAGTTTTGGTACCAGTACGTAGTGTAACAAGTTTCATCAAAATCAGTTCAGTTATTCTCAAGTGATATTGGTAGAAATCAGGCAAACAAAACACGTTTTCCGTCTATAGTTCAGTGTCGCAATGGGTTACTTTGTGGCGAGCTGTGATATTAAGTTTAACACGAACACCAGCGAGTTTTAGCAATCACACGAGCCGTAATACAATTTTGTACGTAGCTTCTATAAAATAGCTATCTTTCAATTCATTTTCAAAACTTTTGACAGTTCATTATAGAAAAAACGTCACTTCTGATAGTATAAGGCTATAAAAAAAAACAACTAGCAAACAGTGATTTACTATGGAATTAGTAAAGCGTGATCAGTTTTGTTTTACATTATGTCACTAGTGCGTAATGGGTCAGTTTACATACGTGTGTACATGCATGCAAAGCAGCTACTTTATACGTAGTGCAAAAAATACTAAAAACGTACTTCGCAGAGCACATTCAAATTTCTTAAGTGACGATTCTAAATTCGTGTGTTTTACGCTTTATAATTGATACTTTAGTAAGCCCTAGTGACTGGTAGTGTAATAATTACCAGTGCTTATAGTCAACTAGCGTGAGATTTACACGAACGAACCCCATATGGACCCTCTCACAGTCTCAAACAACAGTCGGAGATGTGCTCTCGGCTCTCAAAGCAATTCTTATCCTGTTCAGACTACAGAACACGTAAGTATACAGTATACAACACTTACACACAATACTACCAGGGAACGAGCTGCTTTTTGTCTATTTTATTGCATGAGATAATTCGGTAACATAGCTAACAGATCAGTTATGTAAAAGCTGTGTGCAAAAATGACTCTTGCATAACAGTTGCTTCAAAATTTCCTTTCGGTTTGTTATAATTTTGGATACTGCTAAATGGCTTCAATGCGGGTGTCAAAAATTTAGTCCCGATATTTTAATGGATCATTGTTAGAAATCTACAGTGACTGGACTTTTGTAGGCGCTTTATTTAAAAAAGCATGTTAAAAATGACATGAAACGTTTATGAACTATAAATGTGTGTTTATTTTTTTTATTGTACAGACTATTCAAATAAATAATATGTCGCTATCATCTAAACAATTTATTAGATACATAAAATATTAAAAACAATAATTTCGTTGTTTTCAAACTAAATTATAAAAGCACGTTTTCTATTATAAATTACCTACATATGCTATACGTAATTAATTATTTATTTTCAACATTATCGAATAATATCCGGAAATAATAAATTCAAGGTTTCTGATAAAAACGTTATCTATATAAAGAAATTTATTTCAAACTATTCATATTAAAATATGACACAAGATTTCGTGTCAGTATATAAAAATTCAGGAAAAGTTCAATATACTTTTGGGGTCAAAAAACTATTAAAAGATAATTAAAAAAAAATATATATATATAACAGATTGTTTTTATTTATTAAAAAAAGAGATGAGCAGTAACTAATCTATATCTTATTTAATAATTTTTTTTATATATCAAATTAACAATACAAATATAACAATGCTATAAACAGACGTTGACCGTTCGTTCATAGCCTTTAAAAATCAATCTAAATTAGTGGTGGGAGTTGATTCAACGAACTAGTTAAATTAACTGTTAATCGCTCGTTAACGAATCAACTGTTCCTGTTTTCAGAATGAACTAGTTGACGATTCAAATATACTGCATCGTTCGGAAACAAAACGCAAAGAAGACTTTCAAACAACAAATGAAACGCATAACGAACCACAGCAACGTCTGGTGTGTTCGTTATTTAAAACCAAGCATTACGCTCGCAACGGTCCTGATTGGCGTTCCAGTTAACGAGATCAACTAGTTCTTCAACTAGTTGACTTGGCACAAGTCACAGTCTGGTTTCGTTGATACTAAAATCGTTGACGACTCACCACCAAACTAGATTGACATTAAAGTGGCTTTTTAGAGTAAAATATCGAGTTGAAAATAATTAATGTTGCTTATGATGAAAAAATAAGGAAACTGCTGACTTTTAGTGTAGTGTCTCTTTCTTTTCTCTGTATTTAGTGGTCGCCGGTTACAATGTTGCCAAATTTATACCTAAATGTGTTGCAATAAAAATATTGAAGAAGTATTGATCATTCATAAAAAAATCAGAATTTTATATTTATTTTTATAAATTCGGCTTATTAATTTACTACTTGAAAATGCTCTTTTTTTGTTTGAAATAGTTGTCTCAAATAAATACCAAAAACTAATCATATCTTGCGAGAACGTAAACTTTTCATAATTGCTTTTTTATCCGTAACAAGATTATGTAATTAAAAAGTAATTAACTGAAGTTTGTTGAAAACAGTACAATGTGGGTGTGCTATTTGAGAAAAAAATAACCAATCAACAAAACATTATTTAATTTTATTTTGATTGGTTTGGGGTAAGTCTGGAGAACATTTAAGTAAATTCAAAGTATGTGCAAAACTTTTTTTTTAAACATAATGCGTTGATTTAAGTAGAAAAAAGAAGTTCATTTCTAAGAAGCATAAGCTAAAAGAAAACTAAAGTATCAATGCAGTATCAATTTACGATTCAAATATTTTGAAATGGGTACCAAAAGATTCAAAATTTTGAGCATGTTAGTAAATACTACAAAAACGATTATGAATCTTTCGGATTATATTCCTTAAGTCATTTTAATAGGTCCGATTCGGAAATATTAACGAAATATGGCTTGTTGAAAAAAACATTTTTTTAACAAAAATTACATTTAAAAGAGAAATCATATTAATAAGTTACTAAAACGCTTAAAAAGACCGCTCATAGCTTCAACAGGCCTTTGATCACGATTAAATTTCATCTGCAGCATTAAACTTTGTCCGAATCAACCCTATGCTGACTTAACTTTTTTTGTTTGAAACAACGTAAGAAATGCATCCCTGAAGTTAGGCATATTTTAACATTTTTGGCATGCCACTTTTCTTACTCAAACGCTTAAAGTATCATACGTATACTCGAACGGGAACTAATTCGACTGTTACTCGGGAACCCGCAGCCCTCTTAATTTTAATAAGCCTATTGAAACAGATGAACGCGGGAACAAATTCGTTCTTCACAAATTTAAAAGTAATTTGACATGGTAGACAAGTACAAATTATGTTAATATCAGTTGGAATTGTGAATTTCATAAAAAAAAACTTTGCGTGATAGATATTGTATTCAAAGTGGCATATTTACTATAAGAAGAAACATACCTAACTATGCAAAGATTCCAAAAACGATGCTGAAATATGTATAATTAAATAGCGGCGATGTAGGTATACAATAAAAACAAATTTCTGTGGAAACTTTACCTGCACATTATAATTTACTTCAGTAGGGAGCTAATGCTCATTTAAAATAATAAAATAAGAAACCTCTTTACTCGAAAAGTTGTTTCAAATTACGGAAAACCAAAGATGGAGCCGTGTCTACCGGCCTCGAAAATTTCCATATATATAAACTTTTTGAAAATTAATAGAAATAACAGTAGGCTAGCTATAATTTGCAACAATTGTTAAGAAACACCCATTGCTATGATAATATAAGAAAAATTTATTTTCTATTCCGAATCTTCCACTATCGCGTCGGCTGAAATAACATTTACTCTATAGTGACACATTCAAGCAATCAACCTTTCACATATTTAAAGCATAGGTATAATAACTCCGTGGAGTAAATGTTAACTCAGCCATGGAGATAGTAGAAAAATCGGGTTAGAGTCCCAACAGTGAAAATAAATGTTTCCTATATAACATCGTAACAATGGGTGCTGCTTAACAATTGTAGCAAACTATAGCTATCCTTATTAATTTAGTCTTACAAACTACATATATGTAATGAACATTTGATACAATTAGGTATGCCGACTGAAATTTCGTAAAAATCATAACAAGTTAGCAGTTTAGAAACCCCCGGAAACTGAATTTCAACGCAATCGTCCAAACTTTTAAGGTTTTGTATTGCCGGAAACTCCATGCTGAATTTTAACCTTCCTAGCTCAATAGGAAGTATGCAAAAATTATAATCTTTATACTGATCTAAAATAACAAAGACGATGAAGTGTCGCTTCATTTATATCAACAATTATACATATTATAACATTTTAGTTAGTTCACTAGGCAGGTAACATTTCTACAGAAACTTGTCACATATTATGTGGTTTGTTGAAATATTTCAAGCGCTGCAGGCTTGGGACTTTCTGTAAAAAGACTGCAAAATAACATCGCGAATGCCTTCTAGTTTTTATCAGAAAAAATCTATATGTAACCCCGAATACAATATTTATCTCATAAGCCACAGCTGAATTATTTCTGTCACATGACCTTGAAAAGTATAGGTAGATATTATGTAAGAAATTATGTTCTGTTATATGGTTTCTCTTAAATAAAAGAGACGATGTATTTTACACTTCCCACCACAGAAGTAATACTGGTATAATTATAGACAGAAATTCAAAAAAGTAATATTGGCACCGACCGCTGCCGCGATCTTGGACTTATGATGCAAGTATTCTACTTCGCATAGTCATCTTGGCTTATGTTTTATAGTCATGTTCTTTAGGTACATTGCGACCACTTCCGTAACATTTTTAATCTTAAGAATCAATTTCACTTTACAGTGCCAAAAGAAGTTTTACTTCAAAAAATAGAAAACAAATAAAAAAATTCCGGATAGTTGACCTGTATCATACTCACAGACAAAGACAGACAAACAGATTTTTTCCAAAAATTAGTTTTTTGGAAACGAAAAAATATAGTAAAATTTTGAAAAATGAATTTAGAAAACATGTGGCGGCCATCTTGAATGACCGCCATTGTGGTTTAGTAAGGATTTCAAAAGCTTTACTGACAACAGAATGTCGCATATTTCAATGAAGAAATTTTTTACGCACCAGGCGTAAGTCCTACACATTGTTTGAAACAAAAATTCTCTCATCAAAGAGATACAAACAAAGACGCCAGCCATCTGAGTTTGATTCTCAAATGGAAATTCTCGTGGTGGAGTCTAAATTACGAAATTAACAAGAGAGTTTCGAGCGGCGTTAAGTCTTCCAATTCCGACTTTTCCGAGAATACGCCTACACGACTTGTTTTGTCTACAATATATTATCCGCATTATCCTAGAAACTCCAATGACGTCATCTCGCAATTAGTTCGATCTAATAACCAATAGGTCAATGTTCACACAGTAACCAATATCCCTTCTCAATAAAGCAGCCAGCTTTCTAATTTAGCGAAGAAAACACGAGGAGATCGAGAATTAATTGTATAGCGATTGGTGCAAAATGGTATTGCATATCTATTAAAAAAAAACGAAATTCTATTTGTTCGAAATTCACGCAAAAACGATTGTCACTAAACCTATGATCCTCTACATTAGGTCGATTCAAGATTGTTGGGTAGATTAAAAGGCTACACGTTAAAACTTCAACTGGAAAGTAGAGGCTTTTTGGAAGGGATACGAAAATCGGATATGCAAGCCAGTTATTTAATATAATTGGTCAAGGTCATTAGAAGTACACAGGTTACCTCGTCAATGAATGACATCAGCTGGGGGACCGTTCATATTTTTATAAACCACGCAATATCAATTGACAGTCCACTGGAAGAGAAGTCATCCTCGCACTATATTATCCAACGGAACGGTGTCACCTATGTATCTAATATCCTTGCCGAACAGTAACATAAATACAGATTACATAATCATTATTAAAAAGATCTGCATGGTTGGTATGATATATAAAATGTTAATTTGATATCCACTAAATTTAATATTGATTTTCCATTTCTGAAACGTGTTACCGTTGAAATTAGTCTCGCAGCTTAAACTCTGCAAAGATATAATTAAATGCATACGGTATTTTTTTTTTCACATCACTCTCGAAAATACGGTGTTTGATCAGAAATTTTAATTAAAGTCGCATTTCTATTTCTGGACAACCTTTATATTAAGGCAATATATCTTCTTCTTGTCGAAAGTTGTTGTGTATAGGCTTAGTATAACCATGTATAAAAGACGTATTCGTTATAGGCAAGGTGTTATCTACTAGTAAACTAGACAGAATGATATAGTTTTCTATCGACGAATTTTGACAGCCTACGGTAAAAAGTTCGCAACAGCAATTTAGGTGACTGAGTATCAGCTGTTCAATATGCTCCCTTTTTCACCCGCATACTTCAATCTTATGAGCAGTTGGATGCGTGCGTGCATGCAAAATGCACCTACATTTCGGAAATCTCTAATTGCTATGAAAAATCTTATTTTATCTTTGATGGTAATGCATACAAAATAAACCAGAAATATGTATTATTCTTCCCATATGACTTTCAGCCAAATTTTTACTGTTTATTTAATCTATTACGATTTAATATCAAATAAAAACGAGAAAATTCGCATAAGTTTTGTACAGAAGAAATTTAATTTGAAAAAATTATTGAGCAAGTCACATTTGTCAGTATTTTTAACATGAGTTTTCAGAGAAAAAACTTCAAAATGTTAATATGCCTTCCCGTTATTCGAAATCTCATGACATGTTGTCAATTTTTAAGGCAAAATGTACGTTTTTTGAAAGTTTTAAGCAGTCAGACAAATTTTGTGAAGCTTAATGCTTAATCACAGCTAATAAAAACTGTAATAAAATGAATTTTGCGACCGCAGTTTGAAATTTCCCGAGAGCATATTTTACAAACTGAGGGATCAGTTATCTTATGAGACACCATTAATAGAACAGTATAATCTTCTCACGGAATTATAAATTACATTGATATAAAATATAATATAGGTACAATTTTTATAATCCAAGGAATATTTTGACAGCTTCAACAATAA
This sequence comes from Venustoraphidia nigricollis, assembly GCA_034508555.1. Classification (NCBI taxonomy): domain Eukaryota; kingdom Metazoa; phylum Arthropoda; class Insecta; order Raphidioptera; family Raphidiidae; genus Venustoraphidia; species Venustoraphidia nigricollis. Next base: position 294,496 of record JAVRKA010000114.1, read on the forward strand.
CCCATATAATTTTTTAATCTTTTGTATAAATAATTAGTAACTAATTCTAACGTTCAGTAACGTTATTTTTTACGGAATTTAAATAAAGAACATAGTCCAAAGGCAATATTTATCAAAATTTCTAAACTAATAATATAGTTGTTACAAGTTTAAATCTTAAAAAAATGCTACTTTTCCGTAAGATATTATGATAAAAATTTTATTTTTTCTCATCAATAATTTTTCAAATTATCAATAACAGGTCTTGAATTTTTGAGGAATGATAGCTGTGGGATTAAATTTGTCCCGAAATTCAAAAAATGTTTTTTTGTATAAACTGTAGTCTCATATATGAACATCCTTAAAATACAAAAAAAAACAATCCACCTTTATAAAAGAAACGCTAATAATAAAAATAACGAATTATGAAAATTCCGCGTTCCTAAAGAAAACAAAGCCTTTACAAAAATTCCTTAAAATTAATAGGTCATTATACTTTTATACCAAAAAGTCATCTTTCAGTCACGGGTTAAACACAAAAAATATTACACCACGTTATTTTTTCCATCAAGTGCCGTCATTATTATGTATTATGACAAAAAAAAAACTAGTCGAAAATTACCATTGTCACAGTTGTAACTAGATGTCCATATTTTGTAGACGCAGTCAAACGAAAAAATAATAGTTATATAATAACCTACTCACTCAATTTGAAGCCAAAGAAGGTCATGTGATCACTTACCTGTAACAGAAAAAAGAACATTATTGATATCTTGTTATACCACCATACAAAAAAAAAATACACCTCAAATTTCGTTCACTATAAATTTAAAATACTAATGCCGAGTTTCTACACAGAGTAATAACAATAATAATAAATATTTATTGTACAAAGTGTACAAAAAAAACGGTTCAAATTCCACGTAATCTACAGAAATATGTACATAAAAATGTTTTAAATATATGAAAGACCCTAAAAGAAAGAAGTGTACGTAATGTCCCGGTTGTTCTGCGAATTATTAATGGGTAAAGAAAAAAAATGGAAGTAGGAAATGTATTTGAAATATAAATTTTATCATTGCGTAAGCTAGCGGTAAGATTTGGCAAAAAAAACGGAAAAACGTGCTTATATTTCATTTAGTGACACGAGTTACTTGTATCGCCAAAAGTGCTTTCGATTTGGTGTGACGCTTTGAATCAGTGACACACAAATCGACTCACACATAAACTCAGCTGAAGAGAAATATAAATACATTTAATCGCGAATTGCGACCCAAAAATGTAAGTTATCAACTTATTTGCATTATTATACAAAAACGCATAGGTACTTTTACATGTTTCAGTTGGCAGTATACTTAAATCACACCAGAGACCAAAGTCGCCGGGAGTTCGATAATAATTGGAAAGCACCTTAAACGCTGTTCGACTTTCCAACAGAAAGCATTTAAAATTTACTCGCTTATTTTCGGAGCGATTTTTGAACACGGAAATGATTATATGTCATCCATATTTATTTTTGAACTTATTATTTTTCCTTAATTTACTTGAATCGTTTGAGTTAAAATGGTGGACAATTGGGGTACTCTGCCAAATCTAGGGACTTTCTCGGACGTCAACGCTGTTAGTGTCCAATCTTACTTCGTTGTCGTTCCAGTTGGCAGTCGACCAGACTCCACTCCAGAGGCGCTGGGAGTCAGGTAAACTGAAAACATTCCAAGCACGACTCGACTGTATTTCCCAATCGAATCCGACTGCAATTCGATAGTCTGTTTTCGTAAATCAAACGTTACACTTTAGTGTGTGGTGAATGATCATTGTCTGTCAAATGAGAGATTTGAATACCGTGAAAATGCATATTTCATATTCCTTGTTCTTCTGGTCATGTTTACGATCTTACATGCAATGTAACGGATATTTAACTCTACGGATGTGTGAACTTTCTCTTCTGGGTTACGTTTACGACGAAGTAAAGCACAGCATCTCATTCTAAAATATCTACAGATATTTATCAAACAAAATGCAACGTGATTAACAATTATAAAATTCGCAAATTTTCGATTTTGTCTTTGATCAAAATGCGTTATTAAACCCGTAATGACTTTTTGAAAGCATAATAGATTCGAAAATTCAAATTCATTTAGCTACAGAAACGTTCGATTACGAAATTTGAAACATTCTTTTCTCGATGCACGCTTCACTAATGAGTTTTTTATCTCCTGAGGATGACAGTACACGAAATATCATGCATTAAGAAAAAAGTGTAGTTTTTCATGATTCAGTTCTTCAGTGTCTTTAAACCAAACGGTTCTATCGCTTTGCAAAAGATTCCTTGTTAATTTAGTTGCATGTGAACTTAAAAGATAACTATAATGTTAGTTCTACATCAACATTTTGAACAACCTATTTAATAAGTTTTGGCGTTTATTTTGAAAGTAACCTTGTAAGTAATAGATCTTCACCCACGCGCACCTACTTCAGCTTAAGTCCAATGAAGCGGAACGAACTCATATGCATCCATCATTTGTCACGAACAAATCGTTTTTTTAGTGTATATATACACTATTGGCGTCGCGTCGGTCGGATGACGGGGCCTAGGGGTCGGATCAAAATTTCTCGACGTTTCACATCATTCTAAGCAACTCGGCACCATTTTTGGTCTAGTATGCAACATTGTGCAGGTTGTAAGTTTGTCCTGTGCTGTGCTGGTCCATGATTGACAAGTGTACGCGGTCTTTTAAACCTCAGACTAGAACTGTTGGGTCCTGTCAGTTCCTTGAAATGGTTCAATTTTTAATAAACATAGAAACTGAATACGTGGCAAAAGCTTAACAATATATACCCAGATACAGATTTGCTAAATTCTATATATTGGTTAACGTTACAGTTTCAACACCGATGTTTTTTCTTCCTTATAGGTTTTCATATTTTAGGTCCTGAAGAAACCTCAATTAGCGCTCAACGTTGACCATTAAAGAATTTAGTAAAAGATTTTTATTTTTTTTGCCTTCGTTCTCCTAAGGTAAATACACTTCAAATAAGGTGATTCAAGAAAATTTTTTTCACGTAGATAGTACAATTATTTACTCCGTCAACTACAAAGATAAAAGCGATCGATCACAGGGGAGGCGGTCACCATTTAACAAACACATTTCGCTCAAAGCTAATGAAACTGATTCAACAAAATATATTTTAATAATCGACATTTTTGCGATATGGGAGGTCATAATTACGTCGGCAAGCAAACAATAGAATGTCGTTCACACGTCATTAGCATTATTATTATTGATCGGGTAATATTTAATACAAAATCATATCAGAATTCAATTCAACAAAAGAACACAAATAATCGATCGAGGCTGAACTGCTTGTTCCTTGGCCTTATTTATAAGAAGTTAGCACTCTGTTTATAATTAACGCAAATTGATTCAATGCACTACGGAAAATACATTTTTTTTAATGTTATGACTTTGCATTCGTTTGTTTTGTTGACGATTTTTTGAAATCCGTTCACATTAACAAGAAATAATTCAGCTTTACCGTGGCGTGATATGAGATATTGGTTTCGTTATTATTTAAATGAACTATTACTAAAAAAAATCCCGACTTCGTTTGAACCATACAGGGGGGCTGCTACCTACACTGATTTTGATTAAACGTATATGTAGCTAGTTGCAAACATGAAAAAAATCACAACAGACTTCTACGTGCTGTAACAACGGTTTAGAAAAGAGCTAAAAATGGATTTCATAAACTGCAGTTAATTAAATATCATATAATATAACAGACTAGTTTAAGACTGCTTTGGTTTCAATACAAAGAGTCATTTTTAAATAGTGAAAATCAGCTTACAAGTTTCAGACACGTAGGTACCAGGCAAATTGTTTTCCCTTGTTTTCCTAATTAGGGAAAAATATTTCTAAACTCTCATTGTATTTACACCTTTATATTGCAAAAAAAAGTAATAAAAAATGCATTATTATTAAAAAAGTCTACTAAATGTAATGTTTCTACAGGTCGAAGTGTTTAAAAAAAAAATAAATATTGTATCGCCCAAAGATAAAACATCACACAGGAGGCAGACTACAAGGTGGCGCTCACCAAAGGGTCAATTATGTTTATATTGATCGAGTTATTAATGTGTTTTAATTTCACGGATTGTAATCACACAAAACAATGCAAGCAGTGGACAGTAAAAAAACAATTACACGGAATAATTCTGCAGCAAAAAATGCATTAAACAGCAATTATCTGGTCAGAATAACTGACCTTCCCCTGTCAGTTAAATGTTGCCAATTGTTGGTAATGTGCATATAATAATGGTTCACTAAAGGTGAATGCATTCCCAAGGTTTGTTCATTTGCTTAAATCATTGTATTTTTAAATTTGAATGCATTTGAATTTTTTTGTTTACAATGGCAACAACCCTTTGATATTTGATTCGTTCTCGATTTTACTGGTTGATTACAAATATCTGAAAAAATCGAGGATTTTCAGTGTTTATATAATTTTCACAAACATTTCATTAAATAGATAGTCTATTTTTACCCGTCAAATGTATCTACAGTGAACGTTATACTGTTCCAACAGCCGTCTCATTAAACCCTTTGTTCCGACAAATTCGTAACCAGAATCCGAAAAGTTTCAGGATAGTATGCCAATTTTTAAAACGAGACATGCGCATTAGATAATTCCTGCAATCGTGTCAAACTGTGGTCGTACAGATAGTGTTCCCCAAGAAAAAAATATATATGTAATATCAAAAATTTTCGTTGAGCACTCAATGAACGTTTTTCATCTATGTCCGACTTAGAGATTTCTACAAGAACAAACCTAGTGAGAGGAATAAAGCTTGAGATCGGACTTCTTCACCTATGGGTTTAGAATCTTTGTTTTAGAGCTGTCAAAATTATGTGCAAAATAATTATCTCTTCGCTTTGCAACAATAAATTATCTTTGATAATAAACAACACTCTGCAACTTGTTAAACATTCATTGTTACAATGCTAAATCAGAAAAATTAATTTTTATCCACAAACACCGTCTGGACTCAAACCAGAATCTTTCCACTTTCGCGGCTGACAACTCATTCCGCCGCGAAAGTGGAAAGATTCTGGTTTGAGTCCAGACGGTGTTGGTGGATAAAAATTAATTTTTCTGATTTAGCATTGTAACAAAGAATGTTTAACAATTAAATAGCAAACGTTCTGCAGCTTGTAGAAATTAAAAACATCTTATACTCTACAACTTATTTGAACACACCTTTATATATTTTATAAAGTTCAGTAACCACGATTATTTTATATTAAACTATAATTTATGTCTATATTTACCTGTACTAATAAAATGTTAATTATCTTATAAAAAGATAAATCGAAAGTGTTAATATGAATTCAGAATGTATTATTATATCTATTTAGAGTAAAAACTATAAATAACAAAATTCTGATATATATAAGAATTAAACTAAACACAAAATTAGCATATTAATGAAGATTTCCCATTTTAATTGCATATCATACAGGATGAGTATATCAAACATTTTCGTTTCTATTTTCGGACCCATTACAATAGTTTTAATAGCAAACCGAACTAAGAAGCAAAAAATAATAGTAATTATTAAGATTTCGTTTAACAGCGATAGAAAGTCCATAATTGTATTGAGTGAGTGAACTTTTTATCACTGCTAAACAAAATCTTAATTGAAAATTATTTTTTACTCTTTAGTTCAGTTTGCTATTAAAGCATGTTTTTTTTTAGTTTTTTTAAACTATTATTTATTTTTTTATTTTTTAGTATTTATTTTTTATCTTGATGACCCTGGTCAAAGTTATCAAATTATCGTATTCTCATCGGTTCTAAAAAGTGTGCAAATAAATAACTGTTTTGAAGTTAACCTATAATAGACCAGTCAGATGGACGACGCAGCTTTACAAGAGTGCCATTTTTCGCCATTTTGGTACGGAGCCTTAAAGATCGTCTGTATCTTCTAAGAAAAACGGCAATGTTAAACTTTTAAACCTCGTAACTATTAATAAGTTTGAAAACTAAGTTTAAAAAAGTGTTTTTTTTTTTAAACTTTTATGATACGTTACCTATCAGCATAATAAAATTTCTCTCGTCTTTTTGTCGTACAATATTTGACTGACACAATTACGTGCATTTCTTTTTTTAAACTCGGAACAATAAAAAAAAGCCCGACTGAAGTATGGCGAACACCGTTAAACGAAAACGTACATAAAACGAACAGAGAACAAAAACACGCGTACACCATATGCCAGTTTACCTAATTCCCTACGTGAAGAGTATCACGGCAGTGGGCCTATTGCCGTCGTCGTTGTCAAATGTTGCTCTTGTACCGTTAACGACCAAAACTATACACCAATACACACGCATATTATGTACATCATTAACATAATAAAAAGCCGTAAGTACTGCAATCAGCGGCTATCAAACTGTGATGGCCGCGCTTACTGATTTTAAATTTTTACTGAATGATTTCACGATATCGGGATCAGGAGAGCAGGCTTTAACAGAGATCGCTCAGCAAACGGTGACTTAGTGAATAAGTGAATTATTTGATTGGGTATCAACGAACAGGCAAGGTCCCGTTGAACACGACCTCATCTGACATTAATCCTATGTTTTCATAGAAAATTGTCAATGTCTATCAAACAATGTACGCGTGCCAAAACGATTTTTGTCAAGTTTTTATTGAAAGTTTCGATTTTACAATAATTAGGCCTTACACAATTCTGTGCCTTGACAGAAAACGATCATGCAGAGTATTGCATATAGGAAATGGTTTTGCAGGGAAAACAATTCTTTGGAAAAATTTTAAATACTCTCGTGGTAGAATGAAAAACCTCATAAAAATAAGTTTATAAGCGAAAACTGAAAGTTTTGAAACTTTTCGAGTGAAAAACATTTTTCTGACGTAATAATATCAAACTGATACATTTGTTATGAAAAACTTCAGATCTGATGTTGTCTTTTCTGATTTAAGTGTTACATGCCTTACGATTTACGTGTAAGGTAAATTTTAGCACAATAAATATTTGTATTAGTACAAGCATGAAAGATTTAACGTTGCTGTAATTTTCTCGAATGTATAATTATTATCTCATAAGAAATAAAAAAATAGTTTTGTTTTTTTTGAGAATTAATAATATTCGAATAATGAAATAATAGGTGTAGACAATATAATTTAAGTTTTGAAAATTAATCTGTAACGTTTAATAAGTAGTACTTTTTTATCTGCAAATATGGTTAACCTTTTCCCTGATATCCTTGAATCCCTACTGTGGATTTAGGCGGAGTACTAAGAAACGAGAGTGTGAATGGTAAAGTCAGTAGCGTACACAAATATAATAGTCGGAAAAATATGTCATTAAAGCAATTTTTACATGAGTTATCAAAGATAACAGAGAATTGTTAAATGAATAAATAAACGATTTGAGTAAACGACTTTATTAACGAGTTACGGAGTTAGTTTATCCATGATACGACACTGCGTACACTATATGTCAGTGGGCGGAATGAAGATCTCATATACACACTAAATACTTTCAAACCTCACACATTCCTTGATTCAATTGGTTCCTCCAACTTTATAACCACATCGATACGTTTCGTGGCTCCTACAATCGGTAAATTGTTTCACCACGGTATACTAAAATCGTAAAAAAGTCGATAAAACAAACGTAAAGTGCAACTTGATCAAGCTAGTCTGCAGTCGATGAGTATTGATACGAGTTTAAAAAACGTTACAAGTGACTAGAGTGACTATAGTAATAGTGTGACCAAACGGTCACGTGATTTGGTCAGAACACGGATTGGTTGCGCCACATTGAGCTATTTTATACGGAGTGTCGGCTGCTTCTGTACGCAGTGTAGAGCTGTCGGCTGCTTCTGTGTAGAGTGACCGCGCAGGCGCTACATATACGCAGTGTCCATCACTCGCGGTTCAATATGGCGGCGATGCGATGCATTGACCACACTCTTACTATAGTCACTATACAAGTGACGTAACAGCAGCGCAACGCGCAAGAACTTTACTCCAAAAAGTCAATATATCACGCGCTAGTCACGCGACAAGAAACCGCTTTGTATAAGCTGTAAAATAAGGGTGCTGTGTCCTTTCAACCGGACGTACCGGAAGTAGCACGTGACGATTATAGGAAACTTTCAGATCGGAAGTTTGGTACGCAGTCAGTTTTCGTGCTTTATGGTTATATTTTCCTGTACCGCCGCATTATCATAATCTCAAGGACTTCTGTAAACAGATTTTATGTCGATTAAATGAACAAAGAAAATATTCTACTAAACAGTAAAGATATATATAGAGTGTTCATAAAAAACTATTCATATTTTAAAACTGAACGAAGTTTTGCAATAACATTAATTAGTTCGCGTCAGAAACTAACATCGAATTCGGTTCAATAGAAACTGCAAACTATACGCAGATAGTTTCGTGGTGACTATCATGAATTCGTGAAGTGTTTATTTCAAAAACCTCTACATCGATTTTGAGAAAATTTATTTATTATTAACTGAAATCGTGAAAACCACTACATCAATTTTGATAAAATGTATTTATTGTTAGCTGTAATCGTGAAAACTACATATCTACTACATTTTATGTGTCCAAGATACATAGTTTTCGTGCACATTTTTAAAACAACGCGGATTTTTGACGAATATCTAAATCCCTCTGACATTTTCCAAACATACCATGCTTGTAGATAAAGACATGCTGATTCCAATAAGCTGGTTTGAAAGCTGTTTACATTTAAAGTTCCCGAAAAATTAAAAAAAAATAATGGCTATAGTTTCATAATTAGATACGCATGAAACACTTCTAACGGCGAAGTCGACTATTGAGAAAACATATATATGATAACGGAGAGTATATAAGGAATACATTGGTGAAAATTTGATCAAAATCCGTTCTGTAGTTTCTCAGATTATCCCATGCAAACAAACGTTCCCCGTTCTTGAAGTAAAACTTTTTTGGCAATCTCAAGAATCGATTTTACCGATTCTTAGATTGAAAATGCAACGAAAGTGTCGCGATGTATATATACAATATATACTATAAAAATCGGTTGTAGAAATTTATGTTGACGATAAGGTCGTAGGTTCGGTTCCAACGATTTTTACTTCTGTGCTGTATAGTGTAAAGTACAGTTTTTTTTTTAATATAAGTATAAATGTATTACAAAAAAAATACAGTATGCAAAGGAAGCCCCGGAAATACTGTTGTATAGAAATATTTCTATTCAAGTATTTTTCAAAGTTCTACATAAACTCGAAAAGAAGTTTATTAATAAAATAAATTCATTCTAGTTATTGTATTTAAAAATATCATACTTTGTATTATGCATGAATTAGAATGCTTTTATGCTTGTTTCATGTTATTGATTATCAAGTAGGCAGCAAAGCGATATGTTTCGCTGTTTTCTTTTTAGAATAACTGAATGAAAAAATGGTAGTTAATTACAGACGTTCATCAACTGAACACAGGCGTTCATTTTTTGAATTGATGATAACAGAAAACAGAAAATAAAACACATTGCTGGAAATTCAAATACTGTTTTGAACAAAAGGTTGTTCCTGTTTTAGGGGACCTCTGGTGAAAAGAGAAAATAAAACGTCTTTATCAATCTAGTGAAGCTTAGTCATTGTTGTATGAATGCTTTGTTGCGTCAGAAATAATTGTGTCAATGATGATACTATAACGGCACATCAATTTTGAAATTTGTTTGAAGTCATTAACCGCAATCATGCGTTAAATAATGTACTTTTTTTAAATTACATTTCACAACGCACTAATTTTAATTTTACTAAAATATTTAAAATACAAAAAATAACCTTGATTAACAAAAAATTAAAACAAATATGATACTGCAGTATCTGAATGCAACTATTTTTTTTTTTGTTATAAAAGTATAGTATATCAAAATTTGATTGCAGAAATGGACTCCAAATATTCCAATGTTCGGGTCAGACGTCAAATTTTTATCTTTCCCCAAATTATAAAATAAAATAAATGTTTTTGGCACTTACAAGCTGTTCACTTTGTATAGTACATTTTCAAAATTAAATAATTTTCTTAGAAAACCCTTAAAATGGCTGCGCGCAACCTTTGGAAAGGTTGAAGACTTGCTATAAAATATATCATAAAAATATTATGTACACCACATAAAAAATATACAGAAATAAAATATATATTTTACTTTAACGAAAATATAACCAGAATATCGACACTTTACGACAGTGACAAACTTAAAATATTAAACATTTAAAAGATATACTTAAACTTCTTTACGAATTATCACTAGAATTGATAATAACTTCTATTAGCCCTAAACAAAGACAAGGTAATAACAAACCGGTATTTTTAATTACGCTTAATATAATTTGAATTCTAATCTCTCAATAAATATGTATAGGAATGTTATTACCGTATCGACATTTAATCACATCAAACTGACCCAGCTTTTTTTCTAATAAAAATTAATAGTTAAACCATAAGAATAAATAACCAAAAGTATAGCTCTCTATTACGCGCTTTACTTATTTTTGTGCTCGGTTAACCTGAGATTCTATCCTGAAACGGCCAGTGCTGTACTGTCTCGAGTGTTTCTTATGCGTCACACATTTTATCTAGTCTAGGTATTTTTTTTAACCTCCACATAAGAGTCCTTAAAGAAACAATGTCTTTTACTTGTGGATTTGAACCTTCCAACATAGCATGGACTGTAAGGCTCAGTTGAACTCACGAGTACAAGACAGAATAGTTTTCTTTATGAAATCGTTTTTTTAAATTTAATTTATATTTATCGTCGTGTCTTGATTTTCTTCAAAGGTTTTTCATCCATTTTTTTTTTGGCTATGCAAAAAAAAATAATCTACTCCATTGTCCAATACAAAATTCTAAGTTGTTTCTTGACTGATTACTACCCACTACTAAAAAGTGTTTAAGACAAAAAAAATACGCGTTAATTTTAAACGGGAGTGTATTTAATTTATTGATACGAACTATTGTTCCGTCAAACAAGCATTTCAACGGAGCAGTAGCAGGCTAGCAGGACGTTGAACTCTATTGTTTCCTCAGATCTATTCAACGCGGTCCAGCCTTGGCCCGTTTTCCGACACAACAATACAATTCATTACATCCACTATGCTTTGGCACAGAAATATCCTCCTGTATCACCGATACAGCTGAAATTAATTCAAATAGAATCTCTTCCATTATAGTCAGACCTTACAAAAGATAAAATCAATCTTAGTTCATCTGATATCCGCCTCATTGTATATATGTTTCTTTAAATAGCAAAGTTATGTTTCTTTCAAGACCATCCTTTGCGATGTCGAAATTTCATGGGTGGGTTCAACAGCAGCGAATATATTTTTATATTAGTTGATCTCGCCAAATTATTTGTTTATTATTCGGCAGTTTAAAAACGCTAGATTTCATAAATACCCGTTTAAATTTAGATGTCAACTTATTTTTTTATTCAAAATTTATAAATTACAATCGGTAATAATTGACCTTTGTCCGAGGATGCCGTCAAGCTCCCGTTTAGCTCGATAATTCATAACAATCTTTCAGGAATAATGCTACATAATCTCAAAAATTCTAAGTCAAATCTATCCATAGGTGCAAAAAAACTATTTTTTTGTCTAAAAAATATCCAATCTATTTATTTTTTATTTTGCAGTCTTTCATCACTTACCTAGATTAAGATTATTTCCAATCCCACTGTACTAATAGATGATTCGCTCATGACAAAAATATGTAACGATTTAGTGATATTTCTCTGTGGTTTGTTTTTTGTTAAGTGAAAATATTTTTGCTAAAAATATGTAGGTAAAGTTTATCAACCATTATTCATTTTTTGTTACGCCATTGATAAGAGTTCTACATTTTTATTACAGATACAACAAAACAAATATTTGAAGTCGTTAAACGGCCGTTGACCGTTGACTTGCAAGTAATTTATGACCTGATGATGAAAATTTTCAGTATAGATTCAAATCTTTGACCTTTGGCATTCTTTATTTTAATTCTACATTTTCTTACAGCAACGCAACTGAAATAATTTATTACAATGCATGTATTCGTTCTTTCAGACTGCATTTTCAAAGGTTAAATTAATAGTTCAAAAATTATTTAAGGTTATAACGTTTAATTCTTTAAAAAATTCTAAAAAATGTGTGGCTTACAGTTGTAAAACTCGTGCTATGCTAAAAATATACTCATTCGGCAAAACTTTTACCAGACGTCGTACGACAAATCTCACAGTCCAAGTGTAATATTTCATTACTTGAAACGGTGCATTTCTATAGCGCTGCCTTTTTCCGTTGAGAAAATCGAGAAATTTAAGCGCTCAATCAAGCATTACATGTTTACTTGATTTCAAAACTTTGCGTAGTGTTAAATTTGTTGTTGAACTATTCTGACAACCTGACAATGTGTTATAGAAACAATCTCAATTTATAATTATTTATATACAAACTGCAATTAACGTGAAGCGCTGGAGGCTGACGAAAGAAAGAGGATAATTAAATGTTTTTAATTTTTCGATACAGTTACGTCAATTACCATTTCTATCCAAAACAAGGAGGAGACATTGACACCATGGTTAAGAAATATTTGACAAAAGTACCGTTAAAAGTAATATTGGACAAGACAATACATCTTTTAATGGCGTACTTTATCTACGATGGCACGGGTACTTACTATTAAAGATTCGTCAATTTATAGACAAGCGCTAACTGTAAGATCAAGCTGATAGAATGGTACTTACTAACAATCAAATTTGTGGTCACAAGGCAAAATGATTCATCTATGTCACGCAATTAAATCATATCTTATGTCTTTGTGCATTTGACATAAACAACTTAGTATAAATGTCTCTTAGGTACAGTCATTCGACTTCTGACTTCGTACGATATAGTGTGTACAAGTATTCTAGTTGATTTTTATATTATTCACTACGATCGTATATGCGTAGGTAAAATATCAGCATTTTTTTAATTTTTACAAAATTTCTAATCAGATTCAAAATTAGAATTTATATTTAAAATAAAATTAAGTCTATCTGAAGGTAGGTATATAGAAAAAAAATATTAGACATTTGTAACGAGTGCTCTTTCATATATGATACATGAGCTCTAAATTCGACATGTGTAATTTTGCTTTCAGGTCGCACACATATTTTTATTGGTTGTTTACGCATTTACCGTAACTCGAAAAGAACATATTTATTTCCCAAACAGTTTACATCTATACAAGCATTTTTCTTTTAAACAAATTAACTGTTCTGTATGGTACAGTGCCTTCAATAAGTCTTGGGATTATGTAGCAGATCGCTACGCAATATTGTGGTATGAGATGCAATCAATTGTAATACCAAGACACTACTGAAGACAATGTCTTCAATAAATCTTGGGATTACATACCAGGTCGTATGCATTATGCAGTATTTTTAGTACGAGATTTGGTCGGTTCCAAGACACTACAGAAATCAGTGCTTTCAATAAGTTTTCGGATTACATAGCAATGATTTTGGTACGAAATGCGATCGTATTTTTAAGAGACCGAAGACAGTGTCTTCAATAATTCTTGGAATTATATAGCGTATTGCTACGAAATGCTTTTGGTACGAAATTGCGATCGTATTTCCAAGACCGATTGTTGTGGAATACTTGTAGTACGAGATGCAATTGTAATCAATTAAAATAAAAGTTACACTTATCTTTAAAAGGATTGCAGCGAACATAAAATCTTCACTAAAAATATTAACTTCTGAAACACTAACAGGAGAACATTCGTGTCTAAAACAACAGAATTAAATCATGAATTTAAAATTCTGTTTATAAAATCAATACAAACAGATGACAGGTTACATAAAAGAAACAACATTGAGTTTATAGAAACGGAAAATATACGAATATTATAACGCGATCACAATAACAAATTAGATAAATGTTAATAATAATATATTCAAGAGATAACAGTACAATGAGAACATGGGTGATTTGACAAATAGGTATACAATTAGCATATTACATCTAATAATATGTCTTATAATAACTTAATAACTGACCATCATTTATCAACTATTATTATAATTTATAGCTCACTATTCCACGGTTCGATAAAGCAGTATAACATTTAATTATTGCAAAGTTATATAATCACTTAATAATTTCATTACAATCGTAACTATAAATAAAATCGTACGTTTGCAATTCATCTGAATTTATTGTAAGTTTTTAACGACTTTCAATATATACGTATTTACATTGGATTTAGCATTTTCAGAATATATTTCTTTGTTCCGAGTTGACTCAAAAACTACTGAACTAATTTTTACTGTATAATAGCACATATGCTATGCGTTTCAAGTGTTCGTGGCTTCGCTCGTTGTCAGCTGAGGTACAGAACAATAATTTTTAAAAACTGAGTCCTAACCTTTTTAGACAAAAATCTGACTTTGGCACTTTTTTCACACCATCACAGATATGAACATAATATCGAGCTTAACATCTAGAATGCAAAGTTATCTTTCATGAGATACTGGCAGACAGTAACGAGTCATCGAACCTTTAGGATATGAAATTATTGATTATTTATTAGTAATTCAGACACAGTATTTTCCTTTATGATGGTTATTGTCAATGATAATGTAACCGTTTATATTCAGTACAGTGTACACCAATGACAATAATTATATTCACAGTCATCAATTATTTGCAAACGCTAGTTCTATCATTTTATCTCGTACTGATGATAAAAAGGATTTCATACTCCTTGAAGACCGCGCATACTTGTCAAGCATAAGCCTGCACGATCGGCACAGAACAAAACAAAAAAGCCTGTTCGTGAAGGTACCAATGTTATTTAATGAAACAGCGCACATTAGATCAGAACCTTGAACCAGCAACGACAGTCAGCCGTGCTGTACTTATCTAGGGTGCTAGTGTTAGCATGAAAAATTTTATTTGAACTTTTCAATAAATGTCTGGAAGATCTCAAAACATGAAATTTAGAACCGGAAACAATTTATAATGACGTATAAAAACCATAAAAAATAAGGATTTCTTGTCGGTATATTTCAAAGAGAAATTATTTGTTTTTCAAATAACACCGTGTAGGTTCTTCTATAAGTTTAATTATAATAAAATTTGTACCTTTTAATGGTTCAGTTCACACTAAAATACTTATGTATTGTTCAACTCCGTTTTATAAACGAATTTATTTTATTTAGTATGATTTTCGCACTAAACCCATCAATTTCATTTGTGGACACAAGCTGTGCCCTTTTGCATGAATAAATATTAAATGGTTCTAAAACTTCCACACAAAAAAGTGATAAAAAAGCATTTGAACACGTTTTTCGCTATTGCCAGAAGTGTGAATCAAGCAGACCGTGATAATTTAAGAACTTTGTAGATAGACTTCTTCTATGTAAAACAAGTTTTTATCGACGTTTTTCATTTTTTATGTTAAACAACTCCGCTCTAAGCATTATTTTGGAAACGGTATGAATAGATCAAGCGAAGAAGCTGATGTCATAAAGTGATTCCCACACCGGTAAATCAGTGGTAGTCAAATCGCGACCCGCAACTGAAACGACAAGTTTTCAATTTTGTTGTAAAAACTACGCGGAACAACAAAAATATACTTATCAACGATTTAAAACAATATATTTTTCGTCAAATGTTATACCGGCTATATGTATACGAGGCATTCAAGAGTAACATAATTTTAAAACTACTCGCCAAAAATAAAAAAAAACGTAAAAAATAAATTATTCTCTTTAGTTTCTTTAGAGCTTTACATATTACATCGTAAGAGGAGATAGCAATTTGAAATTAACTGAAAAATCCTCGATTAAAAAATTTGGACTATCGTTTATGACCTAATTACTGCATGATCACCATGGATGTTAATGTTTATGAACAGTATCGTTAAGAGAAGGTAGTAGCAAGGTGGAAAATATATGTGTCAGCGCCCATTAACTTAATCTACAAAACTAAAATTATGACTCAATCAACAACACTGACACCGAAATAAGACAAAACACCGTTTAAAAAATAATAAAACACCACGAGTGAAAAATTCATTGCACAAAACGCGAGGTTATAGACTATTAAACGCCTAGTTAGTAATTTTAGTATTCGAGGCCAGTCGACTTTAGCCCTTCGGCCACGGTGCTTTCGAAAAAATTCAGTAGTTCCAACAACACCATTTATGTATAATAAGCATACGAGATTGGACCTACGTCAACTTCTCAATACTGTGACATCAAGGTTAAAATCATTAACAATCCAAAACGACGAAGGCCAACTGCGTTACTCAGTCGAGTTATTGCCCCGTATACACGTGGATTGCGCCATGTCCAAGACACAGTCGGATCTGGTTCAACATTCAGGCGAGAATTGGACATAATGAAACAATTAACGACTAACGTGCGACTCTGCCTACACTGGTGTACTGACTTATTTTCTAGAAGGTGGGTCGCGGCCATGCCTGATTTGTTCAAGTTGAACGAAACATATACGGGTTCAATAATTTTATTCAAAACATGGAAACGTAAGTTCATCGATACAGTGAATGGACAATGTCCCAGGGTCCCCATATATTTTATAATCCTTATATGTATGTCTCCTGTGCACTATACCGTTTATCCGATTACGACGAAACTTTGATAAGTTGTGCGCGCGCTTGCGAAGGTTTCTGACCTTCCAAAAAAAAGGCTCCAATACTGTTGTCATTGCTGAACAGGCTATTAAACGTTGTTTCAAGCCGGGTAGCGGCTAGTAGATTATAACAAAAGCCATGTGGTTTTCTCGGTAGCGACGACACCACCATAACGTAAAATAGCGGCACTCGTCTTTTGTGACGTCATTCGCGATCATATTACGGCCGCTATAGTATTACGGCACCGGTATCCTATATAGGAAACTACAGTTTGAGGTTATAAATTAACAATCAGTCACAAAGTTCACAAAATGGACACTGACCGGCAGGAAATCCACAAAATCTGAAACTGCATTGGTTATCCTATGGGTCCAAATTAACTACACGTTATGATGGCGATTGTTTCCACCTGAATTTCCTGAGATTCCCCAAAAAATATTTTCAAAAGCTATTGTAGACAACCCAGAAACGAAAATTGAATGATTATTTTTGTTTACTAAATATTCTAAGCAAATCACTTAAGATAATTTCACATCCGTAAATAAAGTTTCACGGGAATATTTTTTCAGTCAACGCTTGGTTTATTTGTATGCAAATGATAACATTAGAAGATTTTATTCACTGCAGTACAGGGTCTCATAATACTGACTTAATTGCGTCTGTTTGCTGACTTGAAACTCAAAGATTATAGTGAAGACTGTTTCGACATTTAAGACAACATTTATGGTAATAAAAGTTCGGGAATTTCATAGTTACAGTCAGCTATTTCTATCTCCTATAGCTCACAAATTGTACTAGCTTTAGAGGGAAATCCTCTAATCAGGCAACTGCAGTGTTAGTGCTATTGCGCGATGCTCACATCAGAATACCAGTGCTAAATTGATTGTACGCTTAGTCATTGTTTTTATTAGGTAAAATAAGTTTCAGCAGAATATTTTAATGCGCAGATACTAATAACCCTAGTTGGTGTAAATTAAATATAATCAGAATTTGCAATAGGGAAGTAATTTTCAAATCATTCTTTACTGTTTAGCTAATATTGTTTTCTTGGAAACGCCAACGTAATTTGATACACAAATATTGTTTTACAAGGTTACCAACTACTGAGGTCACAGGGGCCTAATATTACATATCTAACCCTCCTGTACAATCAAATGGAAGGTCACACATCATTATTTGTATCGCTTTATTTTTTATGTAAATTAATATTACAATCTTAACAATACCTATACATTAGTTTTACGATTTCTTTTGATCTCCGTTTTTTTTTTCAATTTTTTTAAATGGGAAATACATAGCTTCACAAAAAAGTATATTGAGACAAATTAATATTACACTTCAACGGTAAGGGAATAATTAAGATTGGTACAATTTATCACCGTTCATCTAGCCTGAGGCTCTGAAAATGATAATAAATGTTTCGAAACGTTAGCCACAAGCGAAACATCGGGTAAAATTTTTTTAATTTTGTCAACAGCCAAACTTTCCCTCAGGGTGTAATATTTTTGAAACAAAACTAATAACAGACACTGCACCTAAAATTCACGAATATTGTAAAGAAATTATATAAATACTAATAACTAAGCAGGATTTGTCATGCGTACAAAATTAGGTCACGTGTGTTCCTTCGTGAGGAAAGTAAAAGATACCTTTTTTTCTTATATCTAAATCTGTGTAGATACCAAAATGTCTTATGGTGTCACCTTCAAAATTGCGTAGTTTCAAAATGGCGTCACATAACACGTATTTACTTTAAACTTGATTCATAAGTGTCCGATTACAAAATTACTTTTTCTTAAGACATCTTAAAATCTGGTCTAATTTTCATGAATATTGTTTTTCCGTAAAATTTAGAACACTAAAAATATTGGTCAATTTTGTACTGACTATATCTCTGTTCGCTCAAATCCAGTTTGAACGAAATATATTGCTTTACATAACATATAAGTTAACGCTGTATTATATGCGGGTCTTCAATTGCATGTAGATGCATAATTAGCTCTTTCTTTGAAAAAATAAACTCAAAAAAACTTCCGGTAAAAATTAAATTACCCTTTCTATATTATTGCGAACCTCTCTATCGAAGGTTCATGATTCTAGTCTTATATATATTTGATGCGATCGGTCAAAAGAACTCGGCATCTATTTTAAACCAGGACTCGTCTCTATCTGTACACAAATATGTACTGAAAATTATCAAATCACAACAACATAAAATTAATTAACTGTAGCGTATTTATTTTTCGTTCTTTCTGCTCTATTTGTGTAAACGCATGTATTTAATATGTACTCGTAATTGTTATAATAAAACTTGGTGAACACAATCAATCAGCCACAGGCTATCGGTTGTCAGTTTACATTTCCATTCATAAAACTGGGTGTTTAATTCAAATATCAATGTTCGATAAACCGTACATACATGTAAAATATTTTACATTTTCAACATTATCAGCCATACAAGCCCCCTTGTAATACATAATACATATACACAAGTTGGTTGCCAATATCATACCACAGTGGTTCTCAAACTGCGGTATATGTACATTTCATAGACAGATAGGGGATTATATAATATGTTGTTTGATGTTTTACAGAAACCACAACACGTTGCGAGCTATTTATTTCGCTCACATAGTAAATGGATGAAAATCAAACGCAGCCTACAATTGGAAGTGAGCTGTCAAAATTTAAAAAAATAGATTCCCTTTGAAAATTCCCTTGGAAATTATGTTGAGAGTATTTAATAAATAATCGATTTTCCTTTTTAAGTCGACAGAAATTGTGCAGAAAAAAAATTTAAGGTAGTTGTCGTGGTACAATATTGTCAAAAAGTTATAAATTATACGCGCCACAAAAGTATACTAGCTTGTAGCTAAGAGATCCATAATTTGTACGCAAGACTGTACCCGTGGAAACGTAACCCATACAGTATTCATATGTATGTATCCTTTTCTATAAATTGTTGAATTTTAAACCGTTATTTATAAATAATTAGACGGTCAAAAAAAATTCTTATTCTTTAAGAAACTGGTTCAGAACTACAGAGATCGTATACAATCAATGTTAATTATCCACTTTTTAATTGAATTTATCTCAGATTATTACGGTCGATCGACTTCAAATTGTCAGGGTAATTGTATTATCATGTCCTTAATAAGTATACAAAAATTAAGAATTTTCTGACGGTGTGCCTTAACCACGACAACTACCTTAAGTATTGAAAAATGTGAAAAATATTTTTTCATAAAATTTCTTTAAAAAAAAACGTTTTAACTATTTCCCTAAAATTCGCCCGAAACTAATGAAAACTGAAAATAATAAGCAGCAAAAAAAAATAATTCTCTAGACCAAGTAAAAACGCCATATTCATTCGGGAGAAGAAATTAGCGATGAATCAACATCTATTTCAATATGCCTCCCTTCAAGTTTCGAAGAGAATCGTTTGAATGTCTGCAGAAAACCATTTTGTGGATTCGTCAGTTCGATAATTTTATACGGCGTTGCACAAAGTATTGTCAATTTTTTTTTATTGGAATGTAATTATATGATTGCTGTTTTTATGCATGTAGAAGCACTCTAATGTCGTATTCAAACTCCCTGTGATATAGAACATTAGATTGTACTCACACAAAAACAAATGATTGATCTAATTTTCAAGTTGTGATCAAAATGCATAGAAAAATGTTTCGAAGCGGAAATTGTACAATATACACACTTTAAAATATACCAATGCTTCTCCTATAACAATCTAAGGTCATTTTTTGACAGCGCCATCTGCAGCCTAGCATTGTGCAAGAAATCTGGCAAGCGTCAGAAATTTATCTCGTGCTATGGAATCGCTGTTCTACCTAAACCGGGAGAAATAAGGGTAGATATCTAAAGAGAAGAGCCTATCTATATATAATATATACAATTTCAGCCTCGTTCACTGATCATCTCACATTCTAATTACTACTGACTCATTTCATCAATGCAGTACGTGTGCTAGAATGTTGGTGTGCTTTATTGATTAGGGCGCGCGCGCAACCGAGCGGTTGATCCGCGTGTGTTGGAAAGAGACGTTGATATAAAACACATTCTGTTCGAGTTCGATGACCTAGCCAACCACACACTATATGAACGAACAGTATATAGCAGTGCTACTCAACTGGCGGAAGTGCTGTACAAAATTTATTTCCCTAGTGGATATTTAAAAAAAAACTAGACATTTTTGGCGCTATGCATATGGGATTGACTAATGGCTACTTCTAATTAATGGAGATCGATTTAATTATTTAAAAATAATTAACAAAAAAATAGAATCTGCATGGTGAAATTGTCGACAAAAATAAAATCCGTAGTTAATTTTTCTGCCAGACGTTCATCTGAAAATTCAACTAAAAATATTTTAAGACAACCATTCTGAAATGCAAAATAGTTTTTAAAAATTGATTTTTATCATTTTCCAACGTTTCCAAAATTAATACAAAAAAGAGCGTTTATCGAAAAATGTGACTTAGGTCTGAAGTTATCATTTCTTTAAATATTTACTACACACCTTAGCATCACTTATAGACCATGTAGAGAACAGTATATGACAAAGAAACACAACTATAGTCTTAAGATGCCATCTTAATATTTGTTTGAAATGATTAAGGAAAAACACGGCAAACAAGATCTTTGGGTCAAAACAAAAATTATTTTCTGGCGTTGTATTTGGAAAGGATAAAAGATATAATATGTAAAATGAATCATGATGAAAAACAGTTTGGTAACTCTGGTTTATAATCATCTGAGTAACTAGAACACCGTTGAGTCGAGTCAGCCTCTCTAAACTGCCTGTCTACATAAATTTGGAAGCTTCTTGAATACTTAACTAGCGTTAGTGAAGCCTCGAATCCTCAGGGCTTGACCTCTGACTTATTCGGTTTATAAACGGTCCAATAGTAATCGGAGGTGTATCGGAAGACGGTGACCCGATTTTTGCAACCGTCCAATATTCATCAACTGATCGTTATGTCACTGAACAAGTGAAAAAAAACAAGCTATTTTATATTCAATGTTTGTCGGAAAGCGTCGTAACACGAGGTGCTACTGGGTTCACCCATTTGTGGCAGAAATATACGCGGAATGTGCGCTAAACTTGTTGTTTTAGAAACTACCAGATGTATTATGAGACAAATTCTTTTGCAAGTGTATTTTGAGTCAAGTTGGATCCCAAGCAAATCATGGGTATTAATATATGGAAAACAGCCGTTTGAAATGAAAATATTTTTTTTTAATTCTTGTTTGCAATTAAGAAGAAGGATATAAGAACGAATTATTTGGTTCAATATTATCTAATTTTGATAGATTGGACGATCCCACTGTCCAATTCTTATATATAATACTAATTTCGGGTTGTGTGCAAATGATTTTAGTATAATATCTTACTCTTGAAACCCTGAATACGAACACTACACAGTTCATGCACATTGTGCAACTTTGAATAAACAGAAGGGATTCGTCCTTGTCCCCTTCCCGGCAATCAACATATCATTAATTATGCAATACCCATGAATATTTCAGAACTGTTTTCCTTCAAAATATGTGCATATTGGAAACTAAAATCGTCTGGTCGGTTGTATTATACAACCCAATACATCATGCTCTCGATAACTATTTTATAATAATTATAAACATCTCAAAACTATATCGAGGTTAATTTTCGAAGAAAATGCTTCATTACCCAGAATTTTTACAAGCATTTAATTAAACGATATTTTAACCAAATGAGAATGGTTAGAAACGCCAATTTTAATTGCATTGAAGATTAAGTCCTGAAAAAAGTTTCTCATGAATAGTCTACCTCAAATTGAGTGATAAATATACTCTGTTGTAATTTAAAATTTAAACTCTAATAAATGCAAATGATAATAAAGTCGATAACATTTTACCGTATAGTAGTTTTGTAATATGGCTGAATAATTCAAAGCTTGTACATAATACGTGCAGCTTTTGCGCAAAAGTAAAACAAGCCGGAAGACAAAAACAGAGCACGGACGTATGGGAATTGTCTGACGTCATAACTCAGTACATAGACTGGCAAAAAGACATCATCTAAATTTTAGTGTATACGAAACTAACAAGATTATTTGTTAAAATCTATAATTAACTGCAAATAATTATACAGTGTGTGAAATTAATCTTCAACTTGTGTAAATACTCAATGATTAAATAACGAAGATATAATTGTACTGTTTTTAAATATTATGCAATAACTCAATAGATTAGTATTATTAATCATATCATTACGTGACATTTGTGTACATACTTTTTATGTCTAAATCAGGGATGTTACAGAACGTCAATTCCAGTCGTTTTGCCGTAAAACTTGGTGAGAAAAGTATAAAAAGTTTTTTTTAAATATAGGGCTTTTGTTACTATAGGATTCTATTCATTTTTTCGTTAAATTTTACACCTAGATGGGTAAACGCGATCAATTTCTTCATTCCTTGATCAATTATTCTGGAGCCACTTTTTTCAAATTGAACAGTTGCTACCAACAGTTAAGCTTATTTGGGTCTAGGACTAATTCATATTTTCGATTTATTATTAGTGTATTTGCCATATGGCAACATACACTATTGGCGTCGGTCGGATGGCAGGACCTAGGGGTCGGACCAAAATTTCTCGACGTTTCATAACCTCCTAAACACTTTGGCACCATTTTTAAAAATGTTTATATATATATATATATATATTTATATATATATATATATTCATATATATATATATATATGTGTACGCGCGATAACTTTCAAAAGAGTTAATTGATTTCAACGAAATTTGGGCCACGTGTTGAAATCCACCACCGCAAGAAGCCTATTTAAAATGGGCGTAATCGAGGTATTTTAAGGGTAGTTTTTAGGGGTTGAAAAATGTTTTTGGGCCCCAAAATACCGAAAAAATTCTCCGAATCGTTTCAAAATTGAAATTTAACCCTTTGGTAGTGATTAAAAAGTGTCCCCACAATTTTAATAAAATCGGCCCGACAGGACCGGATTTACAAATTTTATGAAAACACTAGTTTGCAGATAGTGACTTATTTATTGAAGGGTGTATTTAATTCGGTGTAGACGTTAGATTGATAATAATATTACAATTAAGAAAAAAATGTTATTTTAAGAGGTGTATTAATGGGTTAAATTTTTTATTTTGCCCAAAAACAAATTTAATTTCACATTATAAAAGTATAAAACCACACGGCCCTATACAAGCAAATACACTATATTGTCGGCAGGGTTTTGGCACTGCGACCCGGGTTTTTTTAAATTAAAATAAATTGAAAATAAAACTCACACAGTTCCCTGCTCTCGAATTAGAATTTGGAATTGGGGGTGTGTAATAAAGGAGACATGGCAACACCGCATATAAACAACGACATCACTACATGTACTCAGCTATTCTCAGGCCCTAATGCCAAAACAGTTTTAGAATATATTCGGACAATAATATATAATTTTGAGGTGTCCACTAAAAATATTTTTTTGTTCCGATTCATTTAAATTTTTGGAAGGCGCGTCGGCTAAAAAAATAAACAGAATAGTTCCACATCGTTGCTATACGGATAACACGAACAGTCGAGACTTATTTATAGGATCCATATGACGTCATCGTTTTATTTGTGCGACAACTTATTATGTTTTTCCGTGTGTCTGCTTCGTAACGATTTTTTTCAACACTAAAAAACAAAAGAAACAATTTGTCACCCCGGACTTTCAACCGTGTAAACGTATATGTAGTTCTTTTTGAGGTTAGATAGCCGTGGTCACCATTGAAATAGATAATAGACTTGCGCAAACCGCCACCAAGGTTAGCAGATTATAAACTGCAATCAGCGTAAGCGCGGAATTGTTGTTAGCTGGCGGATTGTTCATATTTTTACCAACCTATAATGGCAATATAAAAAATGTCATTTATATTTAACTACCACTATGTATATTTCTTACCTTACAAATTCAATTTATTGTAAATAATATCAATATTGTCTTTTAATTTCTTTGACATTTGTTAAATACTGCCATTAAAGTCTATAAACAGCTGCTGCCACGCAATCAATTGACAGGTCCGCCAGATGACTATCCAATGGAACGACACAAAATCTGTAATCTACTAACCTTGACTGCCAGAAAACTTGTCACGCAGTACTCAGACCAATTGAAATTTAACATAAAACAATATGACATCTGGCGATAGAAATGTAAACCATAAGCACATTACATTATATATGCTGCTAATATTACCGTATGTATGAAAATGACGGATTCAACATTACATTTAGCCTAAACGTCACGCAGTACTCAGACCAATTGAAATTTAACATAAAACAATATGACATCTGGCGATAGAAATGTAAACCATAAGCACATTACATTATATATGCTGCTAATATTACCGTATGTATGAAAATGACGGATTCAACATTACATTTAGCCTAAACGATATGTCGAATCTCAATAGCCTGCGCTATATTTCACACAATTCGAGAATATTAATTTCAAGCGTTTGTCGTGATAGGGGAAAGCCCGGTCCACTTTCTGTACGGCAATGGTGTGGCTACTGACATATTTTTATAGTCAAAACTGTCAGATTACGGACTGTCGGGACCGGATATGTAATTTCAGAGCGTGTTGAGCGCAGCATGTTACTAGGGTATACTTATGTCAATAATAAATTAGCACATAAAAATTTTACTTACAGTTTAATAATGAACATAAAAAGGCTAAAGAAATATTTGTTTCACGATATATATTACATTAAACTTTTACGACACTGGTCCCTAAATAGCTTTAAAAAAGGTGGTGAAACAGTGTACCTGCGAGGATATAAAATATAATATGCAATCTGACAATGTGCACAAACAATGGTCAATTATTAATGACTGCTACTGTAAGATTTAAAGACAAAAAAATCACTTACGTACAATTACATACCAATATTATTATAAACAGTGGGTTTCGTACTTTGCAGTATCATATAGAAATATCCCGAAGCTTTTAAACGTACGGTGTCGCTGCGGGACCGTAATTGCGGTGTGGGATACAATTATTAGATGGACGCACGCATACATATGTCTCCGGCGACGTTACGAACACGTACGTTCATCTTGCGACAATTTTTTTATGCGCTTCTCTACACGATTAAGGCGTGGGCCCCCAAGTATCAAGAGCCCACAAAAATTGAATTATCATCATACATTTTTAATACTTTTTCAATAACAAAATAAGTACTTCGTATAGTAAAATTTAGTTTATAATAATGATGATCATTATCGTGAGTGAATTTGGACAATGTTTTGGGTGATTTTGACATTTTTTCGGATGAATTTTGAAATTTTTTCGTTCAATTTTTAAAAAAATTTTGGGTGAATTTTGACAATTTTTTGGATGAATTTTAACTCATTCCTTGGTGGACAGTTTTTTGGGTGAAATTTAACAATTTTTCGAGTGAATTTTGGCAGGTTTATAGGTGAATTTATAGTATTCGTTAGGTCTGAATTCGATGTTAAGCATGAGTTTTAAACTCCAATTTAGAGATTTTTAATCTAACAAAAAATGGGACTTCGTTGGACTCCGAAAACCCTGGATCCGTACATACTGCACACGCATTACGGCTGTCAGTACTATGTCACCGTATAATATATATTGTTTGTCTAATTAGTGGAGTTTTTTCACAGAATGCGGCAACGCATTGACATCGTACGTTGAAAAATCAGATGTGTGCATCGGGTCTTTGTTAAGTTACGGTTTAGTATAATAATTACAGCAATATAGTAACTCTAACAAAACTTTTAAGTACTAAACTATGTTTGACTTATTCTGACGTCCTGAAAGGCTATCCAAATTGTTAGTTACGAGAAAGCGTGCATTTAAGTTCTTATAGCTTATGAATTCATAATGTTAAGTGCACAATGCACATACCGCAAAGTGCTAGTGAATAAGAGACTTTTTTGTTCATCTAGTTCTTCCTTCACTCTAGCGTTGTGGTGTAACATAATATACATTTAAGTGAATTAACTACAAATGGGGGGAAATGCTTTTTAAGCTAATGCCGGCCACACACGTAACTGCATACTTGTCAAGTATACATGCGCTTGACGTTTGATCAAGTTTGCATGACCGTGTGTGTGATGATTTTGCTCAAATGTTTTGACTTGACTGCCGAACGAATTTTCAGTCTGCGTACTTGAAGACTTGACAAGCGGCCAGTATTGTGACGTGACAATCAGGCGTTCATAGATAATCTGTTGTGACTTCTCTTTTGTCTATACGTGTGTTTCGTGCATACTACTATGTCTACTGATATTCGTAGAGCTTTTCGAGAAGTGTTTGAAGAATTTATTATAATTTACATCAAACAGTACGATTTATTCTACTTTTCTGAACCATTTCGGTAGCCAACACCAAGCCAATTATTGCTAAAGCTTCATCATATGTGGATGCCATAATCAATAAAACCCGGGTCGCAGTGCCAAAACCCTGCCGACAATATAGTGTATTTGTTTGTATAGGGCAGTGTGGTTTTATACTTTTATTATGTGAAATTAAGTTTGTTTTTGGGCAAAATAAAAAATTTAACCCCTTAATACACCCCTTAAAATAACATTTTTTTTTCTTAATTGTAATATTATTAGCAATCTAACGTCTACACCGAATTAAAGACACCCTTCAATAAATAACTCACTATCTGCAAATTAGTGTTTTCAAAAAATTTGTAAGTCCGGTCCTGTTGGGCCGATTTTATTAAAATTTTAGGGACACTTTTTAATTACTACTAAAGGGTTAAATGTCAATTTTGAAACGATTCTGAGAATTTTTTCGGTATTTTGGGGCCCAAAAACTTTTTTCAACCCCTAAAAACTACCCTTAAAATGCCCCGATTACGCCCATTTTAAATAGGCTTCTTGCGGTGATAGATTTCAACACGTGGGCCAAATTTCGTTAAAATCAATCAACTCTTTCGAAAGTTATTGCCCGCACACATATATATATATATATATATATATATATATACGTATATAAATATATATATATATATACATATATATATAAACATTTTCAAAAATGGTGCCAAAGTGTTTAGGAGGTTATGAAACGTCGAGAAATTTTGGTCCGACCCCTAGGTCCCGCCATCCGACCGACGCCAATAGTGTATGTTGCCATATGGCAAATACACTAATAACTTTACTTTTGCACGTCACTTCTGGTTGTAGAACTGCCGCCGCTTCAAGCAAACTTGTGCGTGTGTGTCCCTTATGGCCATCATGCAAACTTGATCAAACTTCAAGCGCATGTATACTTGACAAGTATGCAGTTACGTGTGTGGCCGGCATAATATGGCAGTACTAATCTAAACACTAAAACAGCAATTCTCATAATTTTTGTATCAATCAAAATAGCGCAGTTACCTACGTACCTACGTGAATATAGCTTAAGTCGCTGCGCACGCCTTTAGAAAAAAAAATAGTGCAAATATTCTGTCAATTCGCAAGGTTACGTCATATGAATGACAACAGCTCAGCCCTGATTTTACTACGAAGCAAAAAGTGATTGAAGTTTTTACGTGATATAATAGGGTAGCTGGGGGTACACAAGATTTAAGGAGAGTCACGCGACTGCTTTGTCTGCGTTTTATATGCATCTTCTTTGCACACACAAAAGCACGCAGAAATGTATTGTTCAACGTAAAAACATACGTTTAAGTCTACACAGTAGTAAAAGTAGTATTGGAGCCCCGCACGTCTGTAAAGGTGGCGAAGACGATTCGTTTGGTGGGATTCGATTTATTTATAACAGGAATATTTTTTGTGGAAATCGGTTGACTCGTCTGGGTCTAAGAAAAAAAATTGTTGATTTTTTTTTATTTTTTGCACGATTTATGCATATGAAAGGCTTTTATATTTAAGCTAATTTAAGTTTTAATGAACTTTTCTTATCTGCGTATAAACAAGTAGATTAGGAGTTGTGACCAAAATGTGAAAAGATGCTAGTTTTAATTAGTATTCTTTTAATAACTTTGAAACTAATTGACCGATTGACTTCAAAAATCTAATTAGATCTAAATCTCAATAAATTTTTTCGAATGCTGTAAATCCGATGTCATCCGGTTGATTTGCTCTAAAGATATCTTATGAACAAAAATTTGTTTACACACATACGGACCTCCATCCAAAAAGTGTCAGAATAGTTTTCTAGGACCCAAAAGCGTCGAAATTTGATAAAAGCTCAATTTTCGAAAGTCGGACCAATAACTTCCCTTTTGTTGAAAATTTTCAAAAGCAGAAAGTTAATTAAGGAAATCTCTTCACTTTAACTCGGGGCGTGAATTTTACCATTTTTACTGCTTCGCTTACTGTATTAATCATATAAAGGATAACTTTAATTTATTTTAATGCTCTATAAAATTATCACACGACGTTTGATAACCATTGAAATTAAATAAATTAAAGTTATTCAAATATCTGTGAATGCGTTAAAACTAACTAAAGAATTATAATATGTTTAGTCATAAAATAAATTCACTCGTACAATAAATTATGATGATATATTCATAATAAAACTGAACAGAATCGTTTCGTATCAGCTGTGAGCATGCGTAAGAGCGAACGAAACAACAAAACAGTGAACTAAATCAAGCTTACGAGTCACTCCCAAGTCCCAACCTACCCGTTTTTAGCGTACACACAGTCAGGAAGATGCCGGGCTAGGCTAGGGCAACGACCTGTCGTTTTATACTGGTTCAAAAATAAAGCACACCGCGCGTAATATTTTTGTGTATACGTGTTTACACGATTTTGTACTATATCGAAGACAATACTCATTTATCATTTAATGTTATTAAATTAGATACGTTAATGCCTTTTGTCACGTCAAATACCGTGACAATTTTTTGACGGCACACCATTATTGTTAACTTCCTCCTTCTTCTTCTCGGTTACTTTAAACGAGTAATTTGTTTTGTTTTTGTGAAATTGTTATGGCCTCAATCGGTGGTTTAATAATCAATAACGAACTTTAGTTCCTGCTTTGGGATGAGATCGTACCGCCAAACGGCTATAAAAAAGCTATTCTTTCAAAATAATGTTATGTTATTTTTTACTGTATACAGCGTTTCCTAAACTTTTTCGCTTAGAAACCTTTCAGAGATTAGCAAAATTATGACAGAAATAAATTTACATATATTTTTTGCAATGTGCATCCGTGGGTCCTCTCGGATAAATTTACGGATGCTGGTGGATTGAGAACCCCCGTTTGGGTAAAGTTGCTTAAATTCGTAATAGTGCTTCTAAATCGGTAGAGCGTATGCCTCTCTGGAGAGGAGTAAAGGAAACATTGTGAAGTGTGAGGTGCCTCTACAAATGTATTTCTGGCGAAGAAGAAAGCACTTTCTTCGTTAGAAATACAATTTACATTTACACTTGATTATTTCATTGATTAATTTGGAGAAATACGGTATGTACCTTTAGATACATAAAGAGAGATAGGTAAAAATAGATAGTAAACCACCTACTGTATTTCTGGTGCCTGTGATTAGATTATTAAAAAGCGTGTAAAAATACCAAAAGTAAAAACACTATCATTAATAGTGTCAACAAACTATTCCAGATCACAGGCGCTATAAATCTATAAGAAACTCTGGAACGTCTACTTGGATATTCAACTGCTGGATGTAATGGCTGGTAACAGATATAAAACTGGAATATACATCTCTTTCTATGCGCGGAAGAGATGTGTCGGCTCAGGTCTACCAATACCGCCCGAAATGAAAACATTTTTTAAATTCTTGTTTGCACTTAAAAGGAAAGATATAAGAACGAAATATTTATTTGGTATAAATTATTAGTTTAGGTGTAAGGAATAATGTTCAAAATGGTCAAATTTTGATAAGCGGGACGACTCTGTTTGCATTCGATTGGTCTTGTATGTGTCATATTGACACTAAAACAAAGCGTATTTCTAACAAAATTACGTAAGTATATAATCATTATTTTCTAAGAACCTGGAGTTTTTATTGTATCATCTGTACATTGTTAAAACATCCCGTAGATTGTAGAACAAAGGTTATGAATTTATTACCGAACGCAAATATTAAATATAATTAAAGTAAATCTACACACGTGCAAGTATAATAAAAAAAAATAAAATTTTCCTAACAACATCAAATAAATAGTCAACAGTTAAATTATAAAAAAAAATGCCTTGAACTATTTTTTATAACCAAATTTGACACAAATAATACATGCTATAACTATTATTGAGTTATTTTGTGTCCCGATTTTTTGACAAGAAAATTAGGTCAAGGCTTGTTAAATTTAGCACAATTAAAATAAGTCATTAATTAACCTTTGTTTAGCGTGCAAATTCTATTATATCATACTATTCATCATTTGTTTTACGCTATTACATTGTGACATATGATGCTGACCATCTTTTTTTTATTAAAGTTTAGTGTATGCAATTATTTACAACTAAAATTAGGTTAGAAATATTGGTTGGAAATGATTCAACCTCGATAAGAATTGATTGTAAGAGAATGAGCCAGCGACTGGTGTCACTTTGAGCTTTCCATTTTGACTCGATCTAAATAAAAAATCGGGAAATTAGAATCCCGTTTTTACACGGAAGGTCTCACACTCACGAGTTTCTGACAGATTTGTCTCAGTAACCAACGGACTGATTTTGATGAAACTTGTTATCGTTAGTAATCGTGATTGCGAAGAATATATTACCTACAATGTTTTTTAGATCAAAGAGTTTCCAAATGTGACCGGTAATATTGTACCAAAAAAGATTATATTTTAAAGCCCACCATATCATCTGTTCGAAATTAAATATGTTTATATGTTTTTATACTTCTATTCAGGCACATGCCGCCATTAATATTTTTTTTCACTTTACGCTGTATAGTCCTCTAAAATATAGATTCAATGAAAAAGCAGTAGCATCAACTAACATAATATAATATGTCAATGCCAATTTGTAGTTTAGGACCTCCAACAACTGACAGACAGACAAATAGAATAATGAATACTATAGAGTTTAGGCACGGTACCCTAAAAATTAATCAGAAAAAACAGAATTTCCAGTCTTTCAAGGTCAGTAAACAATCTGAATTAACAATATTCGGTCGCGCTTTCGTAACTTTAGCTTACAAATGTCCCGTCTATACTATTATGTTTCTTCATGTGAGACGTTTTTTTAAAAATATACATCTATTTTCATGTACATAAAACTAAGCAAACAATGTTATACAAAAGAATATACACAAAGGCATTTTACAAAACAAATGTTAAATGAATATCAAACCATATTTTATATAAGGTCGCAGTATTTTGGATAACAGGTTCGCTGTGCTTACCACTATTCTTCCAAACACAAATTAACATTTGTCTTTCTGCGAAAATAATAACACAATAATTTATCTTTAACGAAATTAATACAATTCACAAGATATGTAAAGTAAACTAATGATTTCCATTGAGCTATACTGTTCATTTTGTTCAAAACCTAATCAGATCTAAGTGAAATGTTGACAAATAGAACAAAACACACCGTTATCCTACTAATATATTCAACAGACTTATAAGAGTTGGACCCACAATCAGCAACTGTCTGACTGGAGCTTGATTCCAGGAAACTCACATGGGAAAGAGATGATTATAGGTCCTTCAAGTAGACTTAGAGAGACCGCAATACACCAACACTCAGGAAAGTGGTCGGGCTTTTTGACCGGTCATGCACTCCTGAGGAAACATCTGCACACGATGGGGATACGTCAAGAATAATTGACACTGTGTCAAATGGAAATGGAGGACGAAACAGCCATCCATCTATTGTTCCACTGCGAGGCTTTAGCCTAACCATCTTTTGTACATTGATGAACACGGAGTATTTCTTAGGATAATCTAGTCATCAATCTTCTGGAACGCACGAGAAAAGATCCAGATTATTGGAGGGCTAGATCCAGGATAAGGAGGAGCACCAAAATCCTTATTGGATGACGTACAAAACACCGTTATCCTATTAATATATTCAACTGACTGAACGTTAAGAGTTGGACCCACAATCAGCAACTGTCTGACTGGAGCTTGATTCCAGGAAACTCACATGGGAAAGAGATAATTATAGGTCCTTCAAGCAGACTTAGAGAGACCTCAATACACCAACACTCAGGAAAGTGGTCGGGCTTTTGGCCGATCATGCAGTCCTGAGGAAACATCTGCACACGATGGGGATACGTCAAGAATTGACACTGTGTCAAATGGAAATGGAGGACGAAACAGCCATCCCTCTATTGTTCGACTGCGAGGCTTTAGCCTAACCATATTTTGTACATTGATGAACACGGAGTATTTCTTAGGATAATCTAGTCATCAATCTTCTGGAACGCACGAGAAAATTATTGGAGGTCTAGATCCAGGATAAGGAGGAGCACCAAAATCCTTATCGGATGACGTGCATCCAAGTCCCAACTCTTACTTAATTAATTCATTCAGTGTATACATAATTACAGTACAACAACACAGTTTATTCATTATAATCATTTATTTACGGAGATATATTTTTAGAATGGTTCCATCTAATTTCTGTCAACCTATAATTACACACTTGTCTCAATTTATTATGCTGTGTACTTTAATATATGTACATTAAATATTATGTAGAACACATTTAATTCATAGAACAAGGATTGGAATGTTCATTAGACTGTTTATTTGGCAACATTATATTAACGACCAATTAAAATGACCCATATCTATTATCTATCAATTATTAGGGAACTGCAAAAACAACATTTAACCTAATTTTAGCAGTTCAGTACGAAATTTTGCCAACAACTGATAGTATAATTTAGATTCGGTCGTTGCTCGATGTAAATTGTAAATTAATGTTATATATTTCTAAATGAAATAAAACAAGGTTCAAATTCTTTGTCTATATAACAAATCTCGTCAACAACAAATTCGGTTATTTACCCACACGCCGTAACGTCACCGTGCATCGATACTCTACATGGACACAGCTGGATATTGGATAAGAAACGTCACATATTACCCGTCAAATATGTCGGAGTAAACTAAGTTTAATTGGAATGTCACAATACGACAGGAGCAGGGGCGTAGCTACCGCCGTATATGCCGTATCAATTATACGGGGCCCCCGGGCCACAGGGGCCCCCAACGTCCGTAAGCAAAAATTAATAAAAACTTCCCAATTTTTTTTTTATTTCAGAAATGACAGAAGTAAAAAAAGCAATTTTTTTCCCGCGTAAAGATTGCGTTCAAAAGTTGGCAACACCCCTACATAGATTATCGCGGGCTGCGGGATTTCCCCGTTTAAGTCATTTACTTCAACGGGAAAAGGGCCCCTAAACAAATTTTTATACGGGGCCCCGCCAAGGCACGCTACGCTTCTGGACAGGAGCGTTACTTACAAATCGCTC
This sequence comes from Venustoraphidia nigricollis, assembly GCA_034508555.1. Taxonomy (NCBI): domain Eukaryota; kingdom Metazoa; phylum Arthropoda; class Insecta; order Raphidioptera; family Raphidiidae; genus Venustoraphidia; species Venustoraphidia nigricollis. The sequence continues at coordinate 328,652 of JAVRKA010000114.1, forward strand.
GTTTACATACCACTTTCCCTAAGATATCCTATATGCACATTCCTTTGGTTGACGTTGTTTCCTCAATCAAACAGTATAAGATTCGTTTCTGCAGTAGTCCTCAACTATTTGAAATCTTCAGTATGGCATACGCACACTAAAATTTTATCAGTGACAAACGATTTAGCGTATTTTCACATAATTGTCCGAAACCGCCTTTACATAATTGGATATATTTATGCATCGCAAATACACTCCTATAATAATAATCTATATATTATTTCAGATTCATATTATTACGACTTATCATTTGTTAGTCAAGTAAAGTTCAATGACTGAATAAAACTATAGTTGATAACATTTATTATAATAATTCTGTCAAGTGTCATTTAATTATAATTAATATGACTAATGTAAATACACATTTATATATCTCTAGACACACGACACAATCGGGTATGTCAAATTTGGGTAAAATAAGATTAGCTAGTCGTGTCTTCCTACCGACGACGAGGCAAAATTTACCATGAATTCAATACCGAACTAATGCCAAACAAAGTAGAACTGGTAATTATACGATTAATTATCAAAATCGGTCAAGTAAAAGTCGCTGAAAGAGCAAGTACAAAAAAATTCCTCGTACGTTATATTATTTATTCATTTGTTCATATAAAACATTACAAATCAATTCTCTCTGTAGAGTTACAGACGCTTGATAAATAAGGTATTTAAACATCAACGTACATAAATATGGTACGCGCGTGAGAAGTTCTATTTCTTTACCGTGATTATAAAAACTAATTTTCAATTTCAATGCAAATAATTTATTGAAATTAAATAATAAAAGGACTGGAGTGAAATTAGCATAAATGCAGCTATTAGACGTTACGCGCATGATTACCACTATTCTGTTGGTTGTCTTTTTCTGCGAGCATCTTTATCCTGTTAATTTAGATGTTACGTGCATCGAAAAAATCCACTTTTTTCACATTTTTAGTGTTCCGTGCAAAACGGAACACTTATTTTTTCATAAAGCACCAAAAGAAGTGCAGCTTTAAAGATGTATTTGAGAATACAAAAATCGGGAAAAAATCGACATACGCCATTTTGTCCCTCGTCCACACAAATGCATGTACGTACAAATAAACAACAATTAACACAAAAGCATTTCATGGATTAAATCAAACAAATTATTACGCGCAAACCAACACAATTATCTGAAAGTTTATTGTTGCATATGCATATATTGTACTGAAAGTCACATTGATTTCACATACAAAAGTTGATTTATGCAGTAAAATAATCAACGCAAGTTTGCCATCGGAAAATTAAATTTCTGTTTCAATCAGCTGAAGTTCTGAACTAACGGTTTCAAGCTGCGATGGTTCTTTACAAAGTCAAAACTCAATCATAACTAGTGATGTATTACAGATCATTTTACAGGTTATTTATATAGCGACCATTTTGATCGGATAATTTACCGGTTAACTGGCTATCAATAAAACAGAATGGTGGCTTCTCGTTTCTGTTTCTCAGAACAACAAAAAACAATAAAATCGTTTTCCACAATAGAACCGAGAAAATTAATAATGCTTTTATATTTATGTAGGTTTCATCTCAGTCGCGTGCGAAACCGAGGATAGCGGCTAGTTTATTATATATTCGAGCGAAGCAAATGCAACCGAATGAAGCCGAATCCGGAGCGAAACATAATGTAGAAATTCTTTCCAAATTCTCTTTTTGTTCATTATGCGGTAACGTTTATTATGAATATTTAAATGTCAGCAAGATTTAGATCTAAATCGTTCCACTTATATAAAATTTTTGTCTCGAAAAATGTTTCTCTATTTTTTAGATAGCCAATCCTCTTAAAGTAATGATCTGTTTATGCATGTAGATTTGTAAAGAGCTTCTGAGATTTAGGAAAATTTATACATATTGGAAATTTTAAAACAGTTTATATCAAAATAATGTGAGGAAAAAGTACCTACTTTACAAAAATCTTTTTCTTTTATTCGTATTTTTCAAATGTGAAGCTGTCTTAGGGTAAACGCTCTTTAAAACGTTTCAACAATACTTTTACGAAATATTCTAAAAAAGGTCAAAATAACATTTTCAACGAAACGCTAAATCTTTTTGTCTTGAAAATATATCTGATATTTACGTTGAAAATATAAAAAATTACCGATTATTTATAGCTAAGAATTTTATTTGATATTCTTTTCGAAGTGAAACTTTTTATATCGCGCTAATGCATTTTTTCTTGTCACGGAAGTGACGTCACGTGAATGTTTCTACTGCATGATATGACACTATTGAAAGTAAAAAAATATTGTCTTCATTAACAAAAAAAAGAAACAGTTGGCAACTAATACATTTTATTGGTTGAAACGTCGATAATTAAAAATTCAAAAACAATAAAAACACTCAATTCTTAGCATTCGTATTAATTTAACTGCACGGTTAAATTTATTTTTAAGATAATTTATGTAGTAATTATTAAAACAAAAAATACTTAAACCGAAGTAGATGTTTGAAAAATTTCCAAGACAGTAATTTCTAATAAGTGAAAATTCTTGTATTGTTATTATTAAAAAAAAAGTTTAGCTTTCAGATGATCCGCAACTATCAATATTATTAATATACCAGTGAATTCGCTCTTTTGATACGCATGGTTTTATATTTACAAAAATAAAATTATAACCCTTCTATTTTAATGTTTATTTGTTTCCATTTCTAAAAATACTGATTATAGACAGATGATATCAACAAAAAAATGTCTGTAATATAATAATAGATCTATTAATATCCAGTATAAACTGTGAATGTGGTTTATTTTGATAATCTGCAAAGTTTACAATCACAAAGATTTCAAACACTAAAAAATTCACGAGGATGTGGATTTTTTTGCTTTTTTTTTTGTTATACTATTTTTTTAATAAAAATTAATGTCTTGCGGTGCTAGGTGGTCACGGACGCTGTACATACAATGTATATCAGTTAATGCAGAGAAATGTCAAAAATGTTGTAAACGAAGACAAAAGTTGCTATTTTATAGAGCGAAGGCCAAAAAATACAGTATGCATCCACGGCGCAATGTTATTTTGACTCGTGTGTAAATAAAACTCGCTAACTCTCGAACATAAATTTGCAAACAAGTGAAATGTTAAAAATGTCGAAAACGGAAGACATAAGCCTCTATTTTATACGGCCAGGGACAAATACTGTGTGTATTTTGACTCGTCGAAAACATATTACGTCTTTGCGGCCGTAGATATAGATTCTGTTATTAATTTTCGCGAAAAAAATAAAAAAACGTGAATCTGTCAGCAGTAAAATGACGGCGCAACAGAGAACGTTGCCACGAAACAGGGCCACAATAACTGACCAACGACAACGCTTCAGTCCACGTAGTTGCGCTTCCTTCAAGCGATTCGATACGTTTCTATCATTTCATGGCCACATGTCCTATTAGTATTTAAGAATAGCAGGCGGTGTTATCCACTGCATTACAAGAAGTGCATACTGCATGGTGCATCCGCATCTAAGCACACATGCATGTGCTTTCCTCCTTCGTCCCTATAAACTGCACGCTTAAAGGGTGTTCCATTTAGAAACTGTAATAGGCAGAACAACACTGATCTGCTTTTAAATCATCGTAATGTTTTCTTATGCCTCAGCCACACACTAGACGAGTGGCATGGGAAGTAGCGAGGAAAGGAGGCAGAGACGTTGTGTGGCCGCGTTACTCGTCATGCCCAGTGCTCCCTCGATTGTCGGTTTTTTGTGCGCGAGTCAAAGGACCGGAAATAAGAGCACGAGTAAGCCGGTCACATACTCCCGTGCCAATCAGTAAGCATCAATCGGTCTAAGTGTAAAGGCATAGTGCGCACGCTGCCACAGTATCGACCTCCATTGCCGAAAGGCGAAAGCCGAGTGCGGAGCGTCGCGAGTACAGCAGTGTCTGGCCGCTTAGGGCAACAGCGCGATGAGCAGAGCGAGGAGCAGTGCGAGGAGCATAGTCTGGCAGTAGGGTTAGACTTTCAATTAATAATGTTTTAATGCATTCTAATCTCGACTTCTCAGTATCGCATATACTAAATTCATGTTCAAAATGCAGATAATAAAATCTACGAATTATGGAGATAGTTCTCACAAAATATAACAGCTTCAAAACATTAATCTAAGGAACTGGCTCCAATAATATAATGTAACTGTTCTTCATCTACTTACAAGTAATTTATATTTCGGATATTACTATTTTTATTTATGGTGATTAGGGGATGTAATGCAATGAATTGAACTATTGTCAAGCATCTATGATAATACAATCATTAACTACGTTCTACAGTACGCTAAGTTCTCGCAGTTTTATTATCCGAAATCTATTGATCATCGCTATCCTCAGTTTGTTTCCCTGTTATTTTCCATTTTTAAACTTTTATTTTTGTTTTATAACACAGAGTAAATGATTCAAATTACGCCAAATATGAAAGCACAAGAGCTGAAGAAATTATCGACGATGACTTTGCATAAGAAACCATATAACATTCGTTTGATATTATTGGATGAGTCAATAGAAAAATACAGGTAGATACGGACATTAATATTGCTTGGGTATAAAAAGTAAACAATTAAATCACTGTTTGGCTATGAAGGCGAAAAATAATATTTAAAAGTAATTTAATTAAGACGTGATATTAAAGAACCATCTTGAATTTTATCCAAGATTACTGAAGATACCAAAGGAAACCTTAAGCCAGTGCAGAGAAATTATCATTTCTAAGCAAGTAAGCACAAGCTTTGGCTATGAGGTAAAAAATCGTTGTTTTGCGGCATTTTATAATAAAAATTACTTTTTTACAACATACTTGTTTAGACTACTAAACATGTTAGTGAATTTCAATAAGGTTTTATTCAAGAATTGCGACGTACAAACCAACTGCCAACGGATGTTTGCGATTTTTAATCACACTTAAAATGAATTCAAATTAGCCTATTTCATTTCATAGAACATAATTTCTAGTTAATTCGAAAAGCTACAATTTGAATGAATTTAACCGATTTCTACAGACACTAAAATGTAGAAGCAACAGTTTTTATTAATGCATCCACCCTGTATACAGGAGAACGTATTTATGTTTACAAACACATTGTACATACAAAGGCATCGTAAACCTACACTCGCTATAGTACATATTATTATATTATCTGATAGACGCGTCTATTCACCTTACGTTACATCTACTTGCATACGACTAACTTCACATGTGCTGCAGCGAATATACCTAATATAAGTTTAGTTTACATTCTGTAATGCAAATGTCGCATATAGCATGCACCCATAAACTTATAGAAATGGACAAGGCATCGCCATGTATATCGTAGTTTTTCGGTTCACTATGAGTGAAGAGGATTAAATAACCGTGGCACTATTCTTTTCTCTACTGCACGCACGATTAAGATTGAGGTATTATTTTGAGAGAGATAAAGATGGCCCCCCCATTGGTCTATCTTTCTCTCTCGCAACATCCAAGAGTCTATGGCATGCGCGTACCACGCAGGGATGTTCCGAAACTGACTAGTAATCCACCGTAAGTCATAATTTACAGGTAAAGAACTAAAGTCGTCGGGACTGATTCAAGTGCCATTGAATGAAATAAACGTTCTGCAAAAGTCTCAAGGAGTCATAATCTACACTATCTAGAACAGCAGTCTCTAAGCTACGGTCCGCGGAACAATTTCACACAACTCGCCGAAGCGAAACTTTTGTTATTGTTTCAAAATACAGAATCAGAACGTATAATATCACAAATACACAAATAGATAGCTATAGATTGCTATTATGTTATGAAACACCAATTGTTGACGTTACAATGCTATGTTAGAAAAATTTATTATTGAAAAAATGATATTTTAGCGGTCGCAATCGTGAAAGATTCGGGTTTGAGTCGCGACAGTGACATTGCATGAATAATAATTTCTTCTAATATCGCATTGTAATGTCAACAACGGGTATTTCATAATATTATAGCAAACTACAGCTATCTTAAATCTATTTTTATATGTTGTTATGAACGTTAATTTTGTATAGTGTCGAATTTCTCAGAAATATGGATGCAATACTGGTGACTGTCCTGGCTCACACACCTTTTTAAAGTAGACAGTATGATTTGATTTAAGAAGCGAAATAGTAACATATTAATAACCATCAACGAACGAGTGAAGCGAGTGGTTATGAATTTATTATAAATTGCTGACTAGGCGAAGTCGGACAGTGCATCTAATCTATATATAAAGAGATAACATTTGTATGTTTGTTTGTTTGTATTGGGACGTTATCCCTAGAACTACTGAATCCATTCAAAAATTGCATTCAATAATAAAAAGCTACATTATCCCAGAGTAATATAGGCTATATTTCATTTTGATAAAAAAATCCTAAATAAACTGGCTAAATTTGAGTACATGGTGGAACCACAGCAATTTTATGGTGGAAGTACGGGCCCCCTTTCGATCTGGACCCCGGACAAGTGCCCCTGTTAACCTACCTAGTTACGGCCCTGGATGTCACTGCCGTGTTTCAAGTCAATTGCGTGCGGAGCCGCGGGTAGCCGCTAGTAAATTATAATTTGCCCGATCAGACGAAGTTCGGATGGCGCATCTAGTAAAATTGTCTCTGTCTTATCATAGTCTTTCAAGACAAACAATGTTTTAAGACCACTGCAGTAATTTATTAGGCTGATTTGCAGTAAGAAATGCTACGGTCGATTAAATACGACAACTGTTTAAACGTGTTAAAAAACCACATCGAGATATTCTATATACTTGCATCTAGTAACTACACTAGAAACAAGAACAGAAATAAGTTCAATTAAGCTCCGTATTTATAAAAGAGCAATTAAACTATTCATTAATTCAATTTATAAGTTTTCCTCATTCATTGCTTATTTATATACGTCATTTATCTGCACTCACCAATCACACAATTAAATTTATATTTTCGGATTAATTTTTCGTTTGTTGGTTTTAAATGCTCAGAATGGTTCATTTTCCGTTTAAATTGTGAAAAAGTGACCACAAAACAGCAGAACACAAATTTCGTATTTTGGATACTATTTTAGTAAGTTTCTCCACACCAAAAGTAGGTATCGGTTTCCAAATAAGAGGTGGAAACGTTATTAAAATACAACTGTAATCAAGAAAAAATAGTGCCAAAGTTATAATTATATGTTTAGGGATAGTGGGTAATTGGACATAAATAAATTAAAATTCTAAGTTTTCTAAATTTGCTACGTTTCGTAGGTTAGTTTCCTACTTCTTCAGGCAAGCTTTAATTAAAATAGGATACAATTAGTATGTATAATTAGGTTTTTAATTTACAATATATAATAAAATTTATTAAGTTATTAACTTTATAGTTTGTAAATTAAAAACCTAATTATACATACTAATTGTATCCTATTTTAATTAAAGCTTGCCTGAAGAAGTAGGAAACTAACCTACGAAACGTAGCAAATTTAGAAAACTTAGAATTTTAATTTATTTATGTCCAATTACCCACTATCCACAAACATATAACATCATGGACGATAACAACTCGAATAAGTTATAATTATAAATAAACAAAAAATCTGCATCATGGATTTTCATTGTGCACAAATAAAATTTTTAAACTCTTCATGGAAAATCCAGTATTATTATTCATATTCCTATTTCAATATCTAATAATGTTATGGGCGTAAAATTAAACACATAAAACAACTAGGCAATTTTATATAAAGTAACAAAAACAAATTTTTTTCTCACTTCAACAAAAATTTTTTGGTTTGCTTAAATACGTGAAAAATGTAACCAAACCTTTTTTTCGATCGATCTTCACAAAAGCTCGAAGATAACGTGTTGTTTACAACATACCTGTAAAAAAAGAAACAAGCAATTAATTTCTATAGGTAATTAATATTTCAAATTAATTTACATTATTTTTTACTATTTTTGTTTTGACACAAAAACCAATAATTTGTCCAGTTCATAAATTCAAATTAAAAACGCTTAAATTTGCATAAATTTTAGCATACATTGTAACAGAGCAATTCGCCATAAAGAACGATATTTTAAAAAGATGTGAAGAGCTTCAAGGACACCGTACAGTTGCATGAATAGCGACCTTAAGTACTTACATTAATCTTTAAATTTATAAATCCTTCAAAACATTCATTCAATATCTATAAACATTATCAATAAATGGACACTTGATATTAATTAGTAATAAATCAGAGATTAATTACAGCATTATTCGCTTCGTCATAAATCTATACTTTGTTTCATAAAATACTGTTTCACTATATCAATTACTAGGTTATCGAAATCGCTTCAGGTGGGTAGATTTTACTTTGAAATATCAAATACAGTTCGGACTCATGAATTTTCAGCACCATCTATTTTCAAGTTTTTAGTCTCTACTTCCCAACCAATATCTCAAATTAATAAAGATTTTTCCGATTGGTTTATGCCTGCTACAAATTGAGGATAGAGAAGAAGTTGAAAATGCAAGAATCGATTAGTCCCGACAGGATGAAAATACATGAGTTCTTCTATATATCACGGTACTGTGTCTCCTCTAGTTTAGTCAACGTCATACATCAATTTAGTTCAGAAATCATGTGTGGAATTCATGAGTTGCTTTTCGAGAAAAAGGCTTAAAAACGGCGAAATGTTGGAAATTGGTTCAATTAGTCGTGATATTTATCACCGCTAACATAAAATTTTTCCCATATTAAACAAGTTTAGAATAAAAAGGTGTTCAAAAATGTTTTGTGCAAGAGAATCTGGATTAGTCGTCGAAATGAAGAAAACAATCCAAATATCACACACACAATTTTATGACAGGGTACCAGGATAAGACGTAAAAACCATGAAATAAAATGCCTGATCGTTATAGGCCACTGTCCTGGTAAACCCAAAGCAACTGTGTCGCCCACGAATAAAATGGCACGTATTCATTAGTGATTGAAATTTTCCCATGAACAATTCCTTCTCGTCGTCCGGATGTATATGCAAGAGCTTTATTCAGCTGTTTATTCAATGACAAGTGACATGACGAAATCAATGTAATTTGTATTACAGCACATATTGCATACGCAACTTCCTTTCTGCGTAATGACATCACGCTCTCCTAGACAAAATCGTACTGTTATCATGCTCCTCGCAATAAGAATTCAACGGCTTCTTAGAAAGACAACAATCGATAATCAAGGTTAATGACTGTATTCATAATTAATGATAATAATACTCTTCTATTGAAGAAATCCCTCAAAAAGACTTCCTTTAAACATAACCATGCTGTTATGTCCCTCACAATAAGGGAATGGGTCATAAATCAGCATAAAGCACGCTGAAATCAAATTTCCAGGCAACAACATGGGAGGGCCATCCAGAAAAGGACTGAAGAAGTACTACAACTTCGTAGGAACAATCTTCGACTAGTGGTTGGTCTCGTAACAGGGCACTGTGCCCTGAAAGGACATCTTTAAAAAATCGGACTGTTTAATGGAAACTTAAGGTGCAAACAGTGCAATAATGAGACGGAAACAGCGTACCATATTCTGTGCGAATGCGCGGTTCTGGATCGCAGAAGACAGATAATCTATGGACAAACAGCAATGGGTCTAAAAGACTCTATCAACCATCCAGTCCACGGACTGTGCAAAATAGTACAAGGAACGAGGATACTGGACCGGGTGATATAAAGAAATCGGGAGTTAGCACAATAAGGCCTAGAGGCTACAGCGCTCTCGGCGATACACCGGCTTCCATGTCAAAAAAACATCTCCCTCACAACTACAATTAAAGGACTTCTCAGAAAATTAGAAAAACAATCCAGATTTCTGACCATACGTACAATTATTAATGATATTATGTTGAAGGATTTCTGTAAACTGCCAAAAAAGACCTCCTCTAGTTAACACAGCCTTGCTGTTGTTTCCATCACAGTGAAAATTCATGAACTTCTCAGAAAATTAGAGAAATAATCTAGATTTTTGTAGGTAGGTACAATTATTAATGACATTTTTCTGCAAAGCTCTTGAAATTGTTGTTTCATGTACTCTCAACACTCTCATAGAGTCCCAATCAATTACTAATTATCAAGATTCTAAGATTGAGACATGGAAACTGGGAAGTCCGTGAAAAAGTAAAGTTTCAGCTTCAAAAGAAGCTTATGAAATTTGTAATATTTCACCGGAATCTACTCTTATTCGATGCGACCACAGCCTAAAGGTGCGCTCACACTACACCGATGGTGGCCGATCGCTCCAATAACAAGAAAACAGGTTTCGTTATTTTTATTTAACAAGTCTTGTTTGATTTTAACCTCAATTTTATTTCTTCTTCTAGTGAGCTTACTCATCAGTGACAAACAAAAACCAGTCGCATAGTGTCGTTCCAGTGACGTATCTTAAGAATAAAATTGGTCCAAGTACGAGGATTTAACTAAGGTTTCCGTCTATTTGTATATATTACTTATATTTAACATTTTACTATGAAATAATACGAAATATGTACATTGTACATATTGAGTTATTTATAAAATAGGGCACTCGTATTTTTTTTTTTTAGTTTTCGTAAACAACCCAAATGAAATACAAAATGGCCGCACACAGCGAATACACCAGCAGTCAGAAATATTGTTATTTTATAGGAGGTATGTGCAGAAATGTAGTACATATCTCGGTTATGACGACATTTTGGTTCGTATGACCGTTAAAATAAACCCATTATAACTTAGATACATAAATTGCTATACATTGATGCTACAATATTTGAGCAAGTGACATATCCATCTAAAACTGGCTTTACGCCTAATTTAGTAACAAATCAATAGTCACTTTATTTATTTAATGTTGGTATTGAATTTGACTGTCGTTATCTGTTATTAATTCGGTCAAATAACTGTACTTTATTCAAATGAAAGATGGTGACTTGTACATGCTATAATAAACATAAATAAATGTAAATCACTTATTTATTATACATACACGGTCATTGTTTCAATTATATATATATATTACTAGCTGTACCTACAACCCCGCTCATTAGTGTATTTGCCATATGGCAACATACACTATTGGCGTCGGTCGGATGGCGGGACCTAGGGGTCGGACCAAAATTTCTCGACGTTTCATAACCTCCTAAACACTTTGGCACCATTTTTAAAAATGTTTATATATATATGTATATATATATATATATATATATATATATATATATATATACGTATATATATATATATGTGTGCGGGCAATAACTTTCGAAAGAGTTAATTGATTTCAACTAAATTTGGCCCACGTGTTGAAATCCATCGCCGCAAGAAGCCTATTTAAAATGGGCCTAATCGGGCCATTTTAAGGGTAGTTTTTAGGGGTTGAAAAATGTTTTTGGGCCCTAAAATACCGAAAAAATTCTCCGAATCGTTTCAAAATTGAAATTTAACCCTCTGGCAGTAATCAAAATGTGTCCCTAAAATTTTAATAAAATCGACCTTACAGGACCGGATTTAAAAATTTTATGAAAACACTAGTTTGCAGATAGTGAATTATTTACTGAAAGGTGTATATAACTTGGTATAGAAGCTCGATTGATAATAATATTGCAATTAAGAAAAAAAATGTTATTTTAAGGGGTGTATTAAGGAGTCAAATTTTTTATTTTGCCCAAAAACCAAGTTAAGTTCGCATAATAAAGCCACACTGCCTGTATTAGCAAATACACTATATTGTCGGCAGGGTTTTGGCACTGCGACCCGAGTTTTTTTTGAACTGCTGCTGAGCTATTTTTGGCATATCAGAGCTAAAACATGTAATTTCTACCCTGATCAGTATGGAGAGGAATGTACGAATCCTTTTTGAACTCGTCTTCAATATACATATTTAATGTGCCGCTCGACTGATAGTCGCACAATATAGTTATGAATATAAAGTCACCGTTGACTAACTGCCCTGTTTAACTTCACTAATATGACTTTTTAAAAACATTAGATTTGCATATCTTCTGATTGAGTGAACCGATTGCGATGAAATAAAAACTAAATTTTACTTCAAGTTGAGATCTACGTTTTCTTCTTAAAACTCCATCCGAATTGGAGCTGTAGTTTTTGCGTGATATGCACTCAAACAAGCACAAGAACAGATATGGCAAATAAAAAAAATGAATCACATTATATGATTATATTATTCTTACAAGTTTAATTTCGATCGAGAAATGCCTTTTTATAGGCTTTCTTTTAACTTGCTTTGTTGTCTGTCTGTTACAAATCTTACAAGTCGCTCTTCCGGTTATTTATTTTATATTGAATAAACGCACCTTAAAAATTTGTAATGATAATTAAACGGGATTTATTTAACTCTCAAACATCGTTATACAGTACAACCTCGATATAATAAAACCGGCAGATCTAGGGGATTTTGAAAAATTTGTTTTCGAGGAAATCGTTATATTGAGATTCGTTATATTAAGGTTACACTGTATCTCTGTTTTTAGCGATTTTCTGTTTCATAAAAAGCATTACATGAGTAAGACAATGTGAATGGCCTATATCATCGACAATATAATCGACGTAAGCAGTTTCGCCTTTTGGTTGCAGATATATAAATAAATGTGCATTTACTGGTTTATACGCAAAACTACATTTTAATATCAACAAACGCCACGAACAATGTCAATGCTCTAAAGTCTAAAGTGTAGGCAGAAATATTCCTTGCACATATGACGTTTCAAACAGGAGAATTTAAATATTATGCACTTCGTATTATGCGTCCTCGAGTTTGTGTAGAATTTAGATGGCACTACTAATATCTCTAAACTGCGTAAAAGGTTCGATTGAAATTCATTTTATTTACAGACAATAGAATAACAAATATGGCGACATTCTTTAGTAAGTACGCAGCAGCTCCTTTTACATTACATTATATGAAGAGTTATGTAATTTTGTTTGCATTTACCACATTCGAATCCGAAGGATGGGCTCGTCCCCCCTTTTTGCTAGGGGTGGAATCTACGTTACAATAGATAAAAAACATTTTTTTTTTGTAAATTTTTCGAAAACAAAAGTGCATAATTTTCGGCATCGATAGACAGTTTTAGCTGATTGGCTGGCTGTAGTTGAATCACGCCCACTTATAGTGGTATAGATAATTGGTATAAACATCTCTTTCCATAGGCATGCCTCTCTTTATCTAAGCGCGGAAGTGATGTGCTAAGTCCAGTTTTGACGTCATCATCAACTTTTGAATGAACACATTTTTTAAATTCTTGTTTACAATCAAAAGTAATTAGTTTTCAGTACTCAAAATAATCAAATTTTGGTAGGCGGAACGATCCTATTGTGCATAGGGATGTGCAATATCAATGAAAATATCGATGAGCATATTAATTCGATGTAATATCAGAAAAAGCGCCCAGCCCTGATAAGAAGAGAAACAAATTTAACCCTGCATTACAGGAAGACAGAGTTTTTTTGGAATTCATATAGATGGGTCGGTGATGAGTTTATAACTGAGTTTTCGGGATATCAAGTGCTCCTATCTAAACATCATCTTGTAAAGAGTTCTTTGTTGTACCTATCGCTATAACCGTGAGTCTCGCAAAAATTTTGTAAAAAGCAGTTTAGTAGGCAATAAAATTTACTACAACTTTTGTTAATAACTTTTTGAGGAAGCATTAATTTTAAAGTTCAAGTTTAACTTTTTATCTATTTTGCCAACAGTGAAGCGAAGGAGCGATCACATACGCCGCTGAACAATCGGTATATTTTATTTATTTCCACATGAACACAGGTTTACCAATGAAACTAAAATGGACAAACTGACCATGAATCAATTACAATTTATTATTAGATCATCAAAAGTAGAACTTATATAAAATAATATATAATACCACATAGATTAGATGTACATAATAATATATATTATATATCAGAAGACAACAATACCTACAATGTGGTAACCTAATACTTGTACCATAGTTATACTTGCCTCACGTACATATAATATGATATTTGTGACCGCAAGACAACATTGGTTATGTCAAATATTTGGTAGTTTTTTTCTGTATTATCAAAGTATGACCGCAATTTGGCAAATCATACTTTCGTAATTTCCTGCTTCCCTAATTATTTTAGGCAAAAACACATTGGAACAAAGGTTGTAGGTCATAAAATTCTACATCTAATTCAATAAAAAAATCCCTTTTGTACGCTTTGTAACGGCAGAAATTAGATAGTCAAGATGTCGAAAATTATCTTAGAAAATAGATAACAATAGTCGCTGAATTTACCCAAAATGATTGCGTTTTGTTTGTCAGCTACTGGATTCAATTTTGACCCACACATTTCAAACGACAATGTCTCTGACCCGATAATGAAACTAAAATCTTGACTTTGTATTTTGGCGCGTTGAGAATAAAATGTTAGTAAGCAACGAAACTGTACACGCATAGCTAACATTATGAAGTTGGCTATAAGAGACCCCTGCACTGAAAAGACAGATTTATGAAACCAATAAACTATCTGGAAACCATATAATATACTAGACGACTATAACGTTTGATTAAAACCAATAGTCGCTTTAAATGTCATCCAGTAGAGAAAAGTGAATAGAATTTTGAAAGTGTTTTCAAATACAGTGTGAACTCTATATAGCGACGCTGAAGGGACTGCGCATTTTCTGGCGTTATAGAGAGTTCTCGTTATATGGAGGGAAAGAAAAATCAATATTGTTTTACTATTATAGTATTATTTAATAATAACGCATAAAATTTACAAACGAACATTACTATTAACAAATAACAACGCTTATTGCGTAATAAAATCTGTTATATCTTTGTCTGATATCGAGGTTTTACTGTAATAGAAATAGTTTATAAAGTTATTATATTAGGATACGTTAAAATCCGTCATACGCTGCCACATTTTGGGTGTTACGTTTTCTCATCACATTCTCGCCGGGTTAAGTATTTAGTTCGATTTAACAGTGTTGGATCACTTTCAAACAGTTTGTGCTGAAACCCAGCGGGAAGAGGGGAGGAAGGCAAAAAACATATTGTGGGTGTGACCTTCTTTAGCTCTGTCTCGCTCTAACCATCCGCACGTTTCAATTTTTGGCTAGTGCCAACTACGAGGCTAAAAAATATTATTGCAAGAGTGCCGCTGTCAATTGATTACTCTAATTCTTGGAAATATTTTGAAGATTTAAAAAACTTTTCCGAAAAAGGAGGAGTCACTTTAGGTTTGTGATGGAACGGTTTTGTGAAATAAGTACGAATAAGGTCGTAGTGTGACATTGACAACGTGTGTTTTTTTGGCACAATTAATGCCAACTTTTTTCTAGTAAATCGTACATAAATTACAAAAGATTTATCCTTTATCTTCCTTATAGAGAAAAAATTTTTGCAGAATGTTAACGAATAAGTCTACAATCAGTTGACAGCCGAAGCTCTATTTTTGGCTTAAATTCAGAGCGTTCCGACAGCCTTATAAAGACCGAAAAAAAAATTTTCGGTGTACTAAGCCATTTTGCCATTTGACATCAGATCTATATTATATAGTGTAGGTGTAAAAGACTTGGGACGTGATACTATCTCATTCAAGTTGTATAAATGTGATTTATTGATATTCTTTTCATTCTTTGTTCGTGCTGCAATTACATTGGGGCTATTTGAAGCGCGGTTCTCTTGTTATAAACGTCACTGAACTTACAATTCTATTCAATGTCAATTACTTATACACACTATAGATATTAGAAGTACATGTGTATGAATAATATGACCGTCTAAGTATTCGACGCCACGAGAAAAAAGGAGAGATTAGAGCTATTACGGGTTCTCTCGACGACTTTACATAAATCAACAGTTTTTAGAATTAAATAATCAATTAACTTTAATATTTTTTTTTTGTTTTTGTAAAACTTTTTTTGTTTCTGATTTTGTATGTCGTGATGCATTGGGATTTCTACCTGACGTTTCGTCTACAACTGCGGTAGACATTATCAAAGGCGATGAGGTACCGGGTGAAGTGTCCTTCTAGGCTGCTCACAGTGTAAAAAACCTAGAAAGACATTTCGCCCGTTATCACATCGCCTTTGATAATGTCTACCGCAGTTGTAGACAAAATATCAGGTAGAAATACCAATGAACACGGCGTACAAGCCGGGAAACCAAGAAGTTTTACAACATCGGCCGTGAAAACCTACCCAC
The DNA here is from genome assembly GCA_034508555.1 of Venustoraphidia nigricollis. Lineage (NCBI taxonomy): Eukaryota > Metazoa > Arthropoda > Insecta > Raphidioptera > Raphidiidae > Venustoraphidia > Venustoraphidia nigricollis. Next base: position 344,879 of record JAVRKA010000114.1, read on the forward strand.
TATTTTTTTTCTTTAGTAAAGCCGGACCTGAGAATTTTCATATTTTCCTTTTTTTAGTAGTTTTTTTGAAGGAGATTCAATGTTTGTTGTTAAGTTTTGGTAGAGCAAAAATGCATTGAATAAAAAATAATCAGGGTTAAATTCTCCACATGAGCTTTCTAGTTACGAAAAATCAAAGCATGTTTGGTCTTTTCAATTATTATAATATAATTTGCCAGAAAAATAGTAAACCAAGATTAGTACAACACAGGTTACCCCGTTACATGAATGACCGTTGTTTATAATTCTCAATATTGTTCACGTCCATTATAATTAATAAGTTCTTCTTTTTTATTTTTAGTGTATTTGCCATATGGCAACATACACTATTGGCATCGGTCGGATTGCGGGACCTAGGTGTCGGACCAAAATTTCTCGACGTTTCATAACCTCCTAAACACTTTGGCACCATTTTTAAAAATGTTTATATATATATGTATATATATATTTATATATATATATATATATATATATATATATATATATGTGTGTGCGGGCAATAACTTTCGAAAGAGTTAATTGATTTTAACGAAATTTGGCCCACGTGTTGAAATCCATCACCGCAAGAAGCCTATTTAAAATGGGCGTAATCGGGCCATTTTAAGGGCAGTTTTTAGGGGTTGAAAAATGTTTTTGGGCCCCAAAATACCGAAAAAATTCTCAGAATCGTTTCAAAATTGACATTTAACCCTCCAGTAGTAATTAAAAAGTATCCCTAAAATTTTAATAAAATCGGCCCGACAGGACCGGACTTACAAATTTTATGAAAACACTACTTTACAGATAGTGAATTATTTACTGAAAGTTGTATATAATTTGGTATAGAAGTTCGATTGATAATAATATTGCAATTAAGAAAATAAATGTAATTTTAAGGGGTGTATTAAGGAGTCAAATTTTTTATTTTGACAAAAAACCAACATAAGTTCGCATTATAGAGCCACACTGCCTGTATTATCAAATACACTAAATTGTCGGCAGGGTTTTGGCACTGCGACCCGGGTTTTTTTTTATTTCCCGTTAAAAAATAAAAAATAACTTGTTGTTTATAATTTTATCAACCACGCAGTATCAGTTGACAGCTTCGCTGGACGACTACGTCCCCCAATTACTACTCAATGGAGCGAGGTAACCTGTGGTCCACTAACCTTGAACGTGCGTAAGCTAAAAAAAATCAGTTACTTTTCTCTAAATTAATAATAATATGAAGAATAAATAAATTATTTTTTGTAAGCACGCTGCATAAAAATTATATTCATAATCACTAAGGAACCTACCGTCACCGTGTAGACAATTTAACACTGATCATTTTATATACAATACATTTTTACTCCTAAAAATTAGGAGAGCAGGGAATTACATATAAAAACTTGATTAGTATATTATTACTGGATAACCAGTTTAACATTTCGTTAATACTTTGTTATAAAAATGGATGAGATACATAATCGATTCTCTAAAGTCTAAACAGTAAATCTAATCTGCTAGGTGGATGCTACTTTTTAACAGTCAGAGCTTCGGCGATATCAAATATCAACGACCACAAAATGTTTTGTCTTGTTTGTTGTATCGATTTATCTCTTTCTTTGTCTATACTCTGTGTTTAAGCTCTAAGAAAATTATTCATGAATTTATCATTTTAATATATGCAAAACGAAGCAAAAACACGTAAATTTCATTGTCAGACTATAATGTCATTTACACTAAATGTAAATTATTAACACTGTCCAAACCTTGTGTATTAAAATATCATTCAATATTGTCACATGAACTTGTAATGTTATTTCTAAACTTAATTTTCTACTATTTGCAAGATGTCAAAACACCCATGAAATGCAAATTCAAAATTGAATAAAATTATATCTGTTTCAAACATTCACTAAAAGAAATATCATGCACATATATTCTTATTTATGACAAATTAAATGCAAACTTTAACAGGTTTTTTAGTTTATATAAAATTATTCTTAACAAGAAGTGTTATTAACGCTGCTTTGAAATGTGAAGCTTCTGCAACTATCTGCTGTGATATACAACTTTTACGGTACATATTAATTGCTGTGATTTGATCGTGACAAGCTAGGGTTAAAACTCTTTTAGACAAAAAATACAGACACTGCGTACTGTTTTAACCGTTATTGCTTTTACAAACTATATAAATTAATTTCAAACAAGAGTAGATACTCAAGTTCTACTTTTTACCGATATATAAATAGGTAGATAAAAAAGAGAAAATGAAGAAAACGTCAACATGTATCATAAATAATTATTATTGTTCATGATGTCAGTTTCAATAAATTACCATCTCTGGCATTGATTAACGATACTGATTTCAATGTATTTCATTAAGAAATATTTGTATTTAACTAGTTTAAAAATAGTCTGCATTTAAAAAATATGTCGTAATAGAGTATGCACTCTTCAAAAAAACTGAACACCCATTTGTCTTATTTACTGAGATGCATTCGAAATGTAGTGATTTCCAAACAGTGGTTTGCGACATGGAACTCACTATAATAGATAAGTTTTTCTGTCAAATTGCCATACAGACCGACAGATATACAGGAGAGTGGTCCTATAAGAGTCCGTTTTTTCGTCGGATGTATGAAACCCTAAAAAGGAAAATTAAAACTTTTGAAAAAACCCCCGATTAAATACAAAATTTACTAGGCCTGTAAAAAAAAATTTTTTTTTGCAAAGTCGGGTTGCCGACTGGACGCTAATAAAATTAAATATCTACTTCAATTCTACGATTTGAAAATTTAATTTTTGCACGGGGTTTCATAATCTGCGAACTTGCAATTTTAAAATTATATATTTCAGAAGATAACGCGCCGGTAAGATCGATTTTTACAAAACATATTTTTATACTGCGTTCCACCCTAAAAACCCCGGTCAAAGTTGATGATTCTTCAGCTCGTATATGTTTGGTTTTGAGAAGAAATAACTTTATTGCGAAAAAAATGTTTGTTGTTGCAAGTTTGAGTAAGAAATTCAATATATAGAGTAAAATAGCATTTCATTTGAATTATTCGAATTTCGAACCACGGGCAACAGGAGACACATTATTATTAAAATGATTTGGAAAAGATTAGAAAACACTGGTCTAAAGCATATAACAAGGGAATATGATGAGCTTTAAATAGCTGCTACCAACTTAAAAAAAATAATATCGTGTTTCAAGGTTAAACTTGAGGTATAACTATTTTTTGCCCAATATTACTAGCCAGTTTCAACATGCTTGTTCAGTAATTATTTAGCGAGGAAAATTGATAATTTCCAAACAATTAAATATTTTCTTATGTCGCAACAAAAGTAAGGAAATTTTATGGAATTCAAATACAATTTTTAACAGACAGGAAATTCCTTATACGAACGCGAAAAGGGAACTTATAGTCTCAAATTCAAATTAGACATTAGTTATGATCAATACTTTAATTCAAATAAAAAGCCTTTTTCATATTTAGCGCCGAAGTATTTGAATGAAGTCAGTGAACCCGATTAAACACAATATTCCTAGATATAGTTTAAAAGCTCTATCCATCACTATCAATAAGCTATTATGGGATGACAGAAGGCACTTTTTTTTACTTATAATCTTGGATTCCTTGAAATCATTTTTAAAGTGATTTGTCTAATATTTTAAAAGTATTCGTAAATTGTTTTTTGTAAATGGGCAGATGGAAGACCAAAAATAATGAATCCTGCATCGGTTGCTTTTGTAAAAAGAGCAACATTTATTTATTTATCTCTGTTAAATCTAATTAATCTTTAAAGTGTGGTTCAAGTCAAAATGATTGTTTTAAATATGCATTTATGAACAAAATTTATCTACTATGATCGTTATTTAGAGTTTTTTTAGTGTTAAAATTCTTGTAAAACAACAAATTAATGTAACGAAAAATTACTACTTGCCAAGTTGTGACGCAGACACGGTTAAAATTGCAATTAAACAGTCGAAAAGAAGACACCGAAAATTTTAATGTCCATAAAAAAAGTTTATGTGACCTTGAATGAAAAAGAAATCAATAGACTTTATTGTCTGATTAACAGCATTTGAAAGTAAATTTTAAAACTAATATATTTTAATGAAGTCACTGACTCATCTTTGACTAATTGACGACAATGTCTTCACAAACACACATTAATAAATTCTTTGAAAATTTACTGCATTTATAATAATTTAAAGGTGTTAATTGCCTCCCATGGCAAATATTTAATTAAGTTTAATAGGTTGGTTTTTTTTTGCACTAGGATAAAAAGTACGGATACACTTATATCTTGGTTTTCACGAAATTCCTTTTAAAAGTGACTTAGATACAAAAATGATTTGTCGGGAAAAAGGACTATTTAAGTAAACACTTATTTGTTATTTATAGCTATAAATAACAAATAAGTGTTTACTTAATTAGTCCTTTTTTCCGGCAAATCATTTTTATACTAATAACCAAGGACAAAAAAGAAAAAAAGTCAGTAACTTAGATACTTTCACACAAAGTATCTTGCAGTTATCTTTTTAGGAAATAGAGCTTTTCATCGTTTTCACGCGTTATGATCACGATATTAAAAAGTTTCGGGCACTTTTTGACTCAACAGTTGACCCAATGACGCCTTTCAATGTTAATTTAGATGAACATATTACTGACGATGCTAAATTAGTGCACAAAACAGTAGAAGAACGCACGTGTCTGTATGTATGAATGTAATGTAGCTCTCGACAGAGTTAACTGACTTAAACGCAATTTGGTACACATGCTGGAATCTACCACCGCATGAACCTATAAATGGGACCATTTTAAGGGTAGTTTTTAGGGGTTGGAAAATGTTTTTGGGCTCAAAAATACCGAAAAAATAATCAGAATCATTTCAAAAATGAAATTTGACCCTTTAGCATCAATGCTCCTAAAATTTCAAAAAAATCATCCCGACAGGACCAGACATAAATTTTATGAAAACACGAGTTTGCGTATACGAATTTATTTACTGAAGGATGTTAAATTGATAATATTTCAATTGAGAAAAAATTATTATTGTAAGGGATGTATTAAGGGGTTAATTTTTTGCATATTATCCAAAAAACAAACTTAATTTCACGTAATAGAGTCACACTGCCTGTATTAGCAAATACACTATATTATCGGCAGGGTTTTGGCACTGCGACCCGAGTTTTTTAAGTGTTAATCTAGGCGCGCAGATGGAAAGGAATGTTATTTAGCTTGAGTGCACGACCATCGGACAACACAAGCATCGAGTCGTCAACGACTGTTGCAACGGGACCAAGTAAGTATTGCCACCCTATCCAAGGTCACTGGCGGGATGCAGACTGCATCAAGAAGTAAAACGTGTGCACACCAACTCTCTTGTGCCTTCTGATTGTGCAATCACCGTTGAAAATGTTGTCTTCTTCAAATAAAACAAACTTGTTTCGAAGGAAATTGCTCTACCAGTGTCGGCCAGCATCTTGTTTTCATATCTCTGGTCAACATAACATCACGTCACAAACCCGAATTAAAACGCACCAGTGGTCGACCCTGCATATAAATACATTGATTATAAAGATTGCTTGCGATCATTTAAAACTGTCCAATATTTGGATATTCTTGAAGACGGGTGGTTATGTAACCAATTTTAAATGTATTTATGTTTCTGATAACGAATTCGCTTGCATTACTAAGATTACTAAAAAAATAAAATCATTCTTCAATTTGATTAATAAATCCATGTAAAGTCGTCTTAAGCACCCTCAAAATAGATTTCAGTTTCCAGTGAAGTTTACTGAGCACCAGCGTTGCCAGACGTCCTGATTTTGGCGGGACGTCCCGATTTTTAAATCAAAATTAAATGTCCCGCGCGGGACAGGCTCAGTCCCGTTTTTCGGGGATAACTCGACAATGCGTAAATAATTATTCTCTTATTGTAAGTTGCAATTTGTAACACTCACTCTTCAGACTATTGTTTGAAACGCCATATTTTTCTAATGAATAAAACTTTTTTGATTTTGATTTCTGTTTTTTTTATTTTCTTTATTCAAAAAACGGATAAGACTCAACTATTTAACGATAGAGTAAATCTGATTTAAAATATCATATTTTTATTAAAATACATTTTCTATGGCTATTTTTGCTATCTATTGTCACGTAAACGTAATTTGAACTCAAATAAAAAGATAAATATTTAAAAACTTCTGATTATATGCGTTTTTTTTACTATGTCCCGCTTTCGACAAAAGAATCTCGCTTTTTTCACTCAAAAAGTTCCAAAATCCCGACTTGGCACAAAAAAAATCTGGCAACACTGCTGGGCACCCACATCAGAATAAAATAAAATACATTTAAAAAATGTGCTCCGTCCCGGTTCTAAACATTGCAATATAAGTTTGGGGAGACAATTTAAAATGATACAAGGCCGTATTTCGCTAATTTATGCTTTTGCACAGATGACTCACGAGTTACAGCCGTCGCGTACCTATTCTGGCGAGGCCCAGCACTCCGTGAGTACGCGAGTACCTGCGACAGGTAGGGATCCTACAGACTTGATCTTTCAAATACAGAGTGATGCAGTTATTAAATAATTGTCGAAGCTGCTTCAACACCATTTACTTTCAAATGTATTTTCAAGTTTCTCAAGGAAAGTGCCTTCTCTTACGCTGATCAACCATTAAAAAAAATAATAATAATAGAGTGTCAAAAATGTAAAAAAGAGTTCTGATTGGTCTGTAACTGCCACGAAGTGAACATGAAGGAGACGTTGAAAATACATGAATCAATTAGTCCCGACAGATCGAAAATATTTGAGCTTTAATGTAGTTTAATTTGTACCGTAATAGTACGTTTTTAACAGTACACGATATCGTTTATACAAAAAAAAAAGGTATAACTCAAAGCTTGGAGTCATAAATATTTTTCTGATATGACCAAGCTCCACTGATCCAGAAAATGACATACACTCTTTCGTCTTAACGACAACGAATTGTGGCGTCTAGGTTAAATCATTAAAATAGTTATGGAATGTTTTATTTAAAGTGTTAAAGTCACTCCAGTTTCAATACGTACAATATTTTTAGATTACACATAAATTACCTCTGATTTATTCACGTGCACCGTTTCAGTCTGCTAGTGACGAAGCTAAATTTTATATTTACTATATCCATAGCTCGTATATATAGTAGTAAAATAAACTCTTCGAGGCATGTGATCTTTTTCACTGCAGCAAGAAACAGATTTTTAGTTGACTCCATTTTCAACTGCAGTTTGCACTCAAAATTAAAACATAGACACATCTAGTTTTGGTTTCGTTTTCTTACGTTTTTTTTGTATTTCATGGTACCTAGTGACAAGAGAACGGTTTTTAAGAATCACTCTTTAACGATTATGCCAATTTTGTTGAAATTTGGTACATTTGATCAATTGGTACCAAAAGTAATTATCCTTTTACGCTCGTGTTTAAGATAGGATTGGAGTGCCCATGCGGTGTTAATGTGTTAATCTAAGCGAAGTACCACCCCATCCGTCAGTGCAATCTCAGATAAATGTGTAAAGAAGTCCTATAATGTATATTTTGTTTTCACTCCTATTTTTCACGATACTTAATTGATGATCACAATGACCCAAGAATCTTTTGAAGATTGATGGAACGCAGGGGCAGATTTCGTTGTGATGCCGCCCTAATGATAGTCTTGAAGCATTAACATGTCTCAGTCACAACAGTAAGAGAGAAAGCAATAAAATGAATTCTCAGAATCTACAGAAAATGAACTAAATTTCGAGTTTTTAGCGCTTTCCGAATTTTTGTCCCCTTTCAAATTTCGCTACCTCTCAAATTATGTCGCCCTAGGCGCGGGTCTCGCGCGTCTAAGCCTAAATCCTCCTGTGATAAAACGTTTGGTGTGAGGACACCGCATATCAAAAATGACAACAAATTTTGCTGGTTTCGTGATTTGTAGTTATTTTTAACATCCAAACACAATACTCCGAAGTTAAATCAAGCTATTCCTGCGAGCAAAATTGCGAAAAAACACTTATAATAAACACCATGTATACATTTTGGTAGGTACCTACTACTTCACAATATTGCAATATGCAATCAAAATGCACATTCAGCCCGGTGCAACTTCGTGCAGCTGCCTATGATGCAAATAGTGTATAGCAAATTTTCGAAACATTCAAACGCATTATTTTAGTCTACGAAAGCATTATCTGCAGGACTTTATTATAAATTGGGGTTGAAAACGCTCCTTTTCCAACCAGTTCATTTGCATTTTTCCCATTTTTTTGAAAAGATAAATCGAAATTCTTTTCAAAACTCGTCAATTAATTTCTAGAATTATCTAGGCTTACAATTAATTGACGAATCAACTGATACGAATCTAAAACTGAAGGTAGAAACTGAAAAAATAAAATATGTATGAAAATTCTATTTGATTTAGATTTAGTCAAACACAAAATTATTCATGATCTAGGGGTGCAATTTGAAACTCATGAGCTTTTATGTCTGTAAGATGCATATTAAATAAACAATTATATCTAATTTTACACATTAAGTTAGTTTCCTGTCTTTCAACTTTAATGGTTTATTAATGACACATACTCGTAGTGCGAATCTAAAATATTGACGCTAATGTCCGAAGCAGTGTTGCCAATATAGTGGAACATTCACTAAAACTGGTGGTCTGGACACCCCTCCTGGTGGGATAAATATTGTTTAAGTGGCTTGTGGTTTTTTAAGTAATTGGGTTAACTTTAGTTAGTAAAGGACAAAATTCTCACCACTAAAAAAATGTCAGTTTTCTTCTTGCATTTTGGGAGATTTTTTTTATCAGTCTACCGATACGATAGTCGGAGATTTCCCTCGCGACACAATGAAGCTCAAAATAGATTTAAATTAAGTAGAATTTTGATTTGTTCATTTTAGTCTTATTTTCATCCTCAAATTTAGTAAAAAAAAATGTTGTGCTTTTCTGGTGATTTGAAGAAAATCTGTTATGTTTTCTGGTGGTTTGAAGAACCACTGTTAGTGGGTTTGACAAATAGAAGTTGGCAACACTGGTCCGAAGCATAAAGTAGTAGAGAATATTTTGCACCATGCGTCATGGTTGTACGATGTACATCTATTATAACATCATCTTCGTCCGGATATATTTTGTTTCAGCAGCGAAAAAATCAAGAGCAACAATATCTGTATCTCTCGAGTTCTTCACTTGTTTTGTATTTTCGCTCACTACTTACTGTAGCGAAACCGGGGTGAAAAACTATTATCATATATTTTAAATACGTGTTTATTCATAAATTTATTGTAATTTTCCAGGAGTCACCGGTACCGCCACTGATGTAGACTCATTAAATAAATACACCAGTTTATTATCTGTACATCCTGGTCACCATACGTGCAAATCTCATCCAGTTAGTGATCTTACTTTATATGTTGTTTGCTATCAACCGTTTTATGATCAAAATTAATCGTTTCAAATGCAACGCAATTTTTTTTTTTTTTTTTGTTTAAAATATCAATTTACATTTTATTGCTATTGCAGTTTATTGATAATCTTTACTAAATTATTATACTCAATACTTATATAGTAATTCCAACATTGAAAAAAAAATTACCGCGTCATCTAGTTTCCGAATACATGAAAAACGCAGTAAAAATCAACACCGTTGACCACCAGTCGGTTTCTGCAGATAAACAGTTGATATAAGACGCTCGACACCTAAAATCATTAGCAGAAATACACTCGATTCTATGACTATCCATTCAGCTAGCGTTAGCAATTGACTTACAATAATTGTAAGTCAATTGTCAATCGAAACCATTTTTTACGCTCGCCGCTCGGACTATAGCGTTTATCCCGAAGCTTCTCGATTCACCACGGTAATATATTATTTAATATTATATGTCATAAAAACAATTGTTTTTATGACATATAATATTAAATAATATATTACCGTGGTGAATCGAGAAGCTTCGGGATAAACGCTATAGTCCGAGCGGCGAGCATAAAAAATGGTTTCGATTTTATAGAGGATGAAACTTTCAGAAACGATAGTACATAATATAGTGACTTAAAATCACTTGCCTAGGCAACCATTCGAGAACCAGATGGGAAACACCACTTCCGGTATTAATTTTGATTTAGTTAAAGTTGGAGCTTTTAACTTTCATGAATTTGTTGGTTGTCGTCTTAAATAATGGTAAAATAAAATGGCGACTCGGTGTTATTTTCATCCAATTACATGGAAAAAAAATGATTGTCATTACGTTTGACGGTAACGTATGTATTAAAAAGGGACTAGTAATTAAATCAAAATGAATATCGGAAGTAGTGTTTCCTCGCTATCAGATCAAGTTCTCGCAGGATTTAAAGGTTTCATCCTTTATAAAATCGGAACCATTTTTTACGATCGCCGCTCTAACTATAAAAATATTGTACAGATTTCTGAGGAGTTGTGGCTTATATTTTGAGAAAGGTTGTCTATGGGTAAAAAAACGAATCTGAATCGGAATCGATTTTGATTTCTGGCTAAGTATGGGGTTAGTGTAACGCATACGTAACACTCGCATTCGTTGATCGTGATCAGAGGTCATTCATATTTCCGCACATCTGTAATACATAAAATATGTATTTTCAAAACGACAATGTACTAATATACTCAAATAAACATAAATTTATGTACATCAACAAGCGATTCACTTCTCAGAATACCAATAAAACGCTCTGTTTATATTGGTTTGTGTAAATATTCACATGTCATGTATACATGTAATGTGTGTATGTGTCCGTGAGCACACAAAAACGCGTTAGATGAAGATACACTCGTTGGACACGATTCCACTCAGGATTCTGAATCGACATATAATGATGATTTATTATCCTGATTTAGAATCGCATTCATGTCAACTGGTTTTCAGATTTTGTGTAAATAAAAAGTAAAATACTGCATAGATAAATTGTAGATTATAGACGCTCAACAGCTGAGGTCATTAGTTTCTAACCCGGTGTAAATGAACCTCATTTCAATCACATCGTCAATGAACCAGGGCGAATTTTACCCGGTTATCGATTTCAATATATTTCGTTTGAAATAGTTTTTTTCTTATCTAAATAATTACCTAATAAGATATTGTTATAATATACGTAATAATATGGGCCTCAACGGTTATTCTTGATTTAACATATTTTGAAACTGGAATAATTTTTACTTAAGGTGACTGTTTATCAGCTGTTTATTATGTGTATCCATGTTTCGAAAATCTCAAATTTCTATGATCTTCGATGTTTCAAAATAAACTAGGTATAAGTATTTACCGTTCGTCCCATATGACATTTAGCAAAGTTTTTGCAGTTTATTTGATCTAAATAAACGATTTAAAATCAGATAAAAACGAGAAAATTAACATAAGTTTTACACAATTTTTTTATACAGGAAAAACTGAGTTTGAAGGAAATGATTGAGCAAACCAAATTTGTCGGTATTTTTAACATAAGTCTATAAAGAAAAAACTTCAAAATTCTAATTTGCTTTCCCGTAATTCGAAATCTCGTACTGTGCTGTAAAGAAATATTGACGAATATCATGTTTTTGTATTAAATTTAAAAAAAAATATCAATTAGAAATTTTTAAGAGGCATGTCAAATTTTGCGAAGCTTGTAAGCACAGCTAATGGTAATAAAATGAATTATTCGACCACGGTTCGAAATTTCCCGAGAGCATATTTTACAATCTCAGGGATCAGATAAAAAGTTATTCCTCTCGTTCGATAAACACTTCTGGTACTATTTTTTTATTCGATGGTATAGCAGAGCTTACCAAGGCAGTATCCGGAGAGCAAATTAACAAATCGGTCAATGTCAATAAATAGCGGCTTGTGACTTTCCATGAACAATGATTCACAGATGAGTCTAATCCCAGTAAAAACGTAAAGAGAGTCCAGTTGCACATACAATAAATATATATTTAAAAATATCCGTTTTACATCTTTCAGCAAGTGTGTTATTGGTGCGGCCGAGTCACGTGGTATACATGTTGCAAGATTTTTATATTCACGGTCAAAAGATCACGGTGTCAATGAACATCGATTGGGAAAACAGGATCAAACATTTTTTTTCTCTTTAAGAGTTTAAGCAAATAAATATTGGAAGCTTCATCAAAAATATAATCAACAGTAAAATGCGTTCCAATTCTACTCTTTAGAGTAATACATCTAAACAATAATGAAAAATTAGAGCAGTATTGACTTTATTTCTTTTTTGTCCTTGGTAATTAATATAAAAATGATTTTTCGGGAAAAAGGACTTTATTTATAAGTAAAACACTTAATATTTTATTTTCAGCGACGTTTCGTTCCTTGTTTGGAACTTTATCTTTTATATCTATTTAATCACAACATTTAATAGTTATTAAAGCTTGATAAAGTTCCAAACAAGGAACGAAACGTCGCTGAAAATAAAATATTAAGTGTTTTACTTATAAATAAAGTCCTTTTTCCCGAAAAATCATTTTTATATTTTTTTTTATTAGAGCAGTATGTTTTACATCTATCTGAGCTCTCATTTTGAGATGTCAATTTTACTGCTGTTTGTTATCTGTCTATTGTTATTAATTTTTAAAAACGCATTGTTTAAAGTTTATTTACTTTAGAAGAACGGGATACAAAGCAAAAGAATAACATTATTACACAAACACTTGAATAAGTTTGAGCTAGCAACCTTTTTATCACTTGATTTTAGCAAGGCTTATTCTATATCCACTCCCTTCTTCTGGCGTCGTTATAGGCTGTGGGGTAACTTTGCGTTTACGTATGAAGAGCGGCTACACACGCGAAAAAATTATAAAATTATTTGATAATAATATTACTTTAATTTTTAAGTATTTTTAGCAAAGTCGAAATTTTGTTATGCTGTTTTTTAGCTATCACACAAACCGCAAATCTAATTTATCACACACTAATTCGATTATGAATATTATTTTTTCCTTTGAATTGTTATTGTATCAATAAAATATGTACTCCCAAAGAATGTCTTTGACGGGGGATGAAACCTTTGGTGTAAAGACACAAAATACTAAAAAAAAAATCAGCAAGCAATGACACTCCTGAATCTACGAATGATTTAGTAGGAATAAAGCTAATAAAAAATTCCACTTTCCACCAAATAAAAATGTCTACTCCATTAAAGCAATTAAGTGCACACGAAAGTGAAAACCTCAATAAAATTTTAAAATTGTCGTAACCTTTTTTTGTGCAAATAAAAGTCAGCAATGACAGATGAACGCGAGAAAAAAACTACCATAATAGGTAGACTGGCCTCTAAACAAAGCTATATTTCGACATATCATGTATCCTGTTTCGATATTTTATTTTGTTTTTTAACCATTTTGTTAAGTAAATAATGCATACGAAAAATGCAATAAAAAACTGAAACACAATTATAAATTTACTCCTGAGTAAAGGTATCAGACAGTGTCGTTTCGTGGCCGAATCATCAAGTTATTATTATTTTTTTAGTTAATTATCCTTAATTAGTTTTGTTCCAATAAAATATTAACGTTCCTTATCAAACTTTCCCTCATTGATAGTTAATTGCCTTTATTAAAGTAATCTTGAATCTACTTTTTAGTTCTTCCAGGATAAATAATTTTGATGCAACTGAAATTTGACATATGGGCGAGATTCAGACGAAATGTACTGTCGAATCCACATTTTTTTATATATACCAACAACATACTAAGCGTAATATGTTTATGGTTTAAATTTCTGTCACCAGATGTCGTATCATTTTATGTCCAATATCAATAGAAAAAGTTGTTTTCTAACAGGATCTTTCTATATCCACTCATGCTTACTCTGGGTAACATTTAGATTACAAATGTTTACTCGGGGCAACATTTCAACCAAAATTTAGAAGACAATGTGCGAAATTTGGGTTAAATAAGGGTTGTTTTTTAACTTCGTTACACGTTTCTACTGTTAATTAAACTAAACTTGGGTTGCCTCAAATCCGGTCAAAGTTTGTATCAATGGAAACTTAGCTTATGCAAGTTTGACTTTCATTGTTATAGAAAAAACTTACATAATAGACACATTAGTATCTTGACAAAAATACAACCCCGTCTTACTTTTCTAGAACAAAGTTAACATTCACAAAACAATGATCATAGAATCAATATGATCTCCTTTTTGATGATGCTTTCTTAAAGGTGTACTGAGGTCTTAATTTTACTACATCGGTATTGCAGTTGAATGCAACCAAAAATACATTCGTAAGGGCCGCTACTGGTTAAAAGAATTGTCATTTCTTGGAAAGCAATCAGTCTTTTTTTCATAATTAGGAATTCGTTGAAGTACATGCATCTTGTGCCCATACCAAGATAAGTTATAATCCGATGAACTGTAATTTTCTGTTTATTTTGTTAAAAAAACAAAATAATTCATGTGTGTTAAAATTTAATTGTGTCTACCCAAATTGTAAGCCAAAACAATTTATTTTAAATACATCTTAAATTATGTTTTTAAAGTTATTAAAAATGTTATTATGAAAAGCACCTAAATGTTCTTCCCAAATGAAAAAAAAAGCTCTTCCTCAACTTTGAAGTTTCGGTGTTGAGGGAATCTCCAGGAATCCTTGCTCGATGAAGAACTATAGAAATTCTAAGCGACACAGTAAAAACTGTTTCGATGCCATAGTTCTTGAGGTTTATCATTCTTTTTAGATGTTAAATTCATAGATAATTTGGAAAAATTATAGGAACAAGTTGAATTTTTTTCTGTTAGAAAATGCCACCGGTATTTCACCCACAAAGCTATAGCATTATCATATCTTGGTGATATAAACTATATTCATTGTTTTTTTTTGCTGTGTTGGTAGAGCCCAGCGGCGGATTTAAGGCAGATGACACGGGATATTGCGTTTTTTGAGTTGCCTTCGCATTATTGTCGCCTCGGAGCCCCTACACCGTTCAATTCAGCGCCGCATAACTGTTCAAAGTGTAACAGTATTAAATCGTACTTTCCTAGATATCCTTTTAGTTGAAAAAAACTGAATTTTGTAATTATCATGGCTGCAATATTTTGATCATAAAGCATTATTTTTATACAAAAAAAAGACATTTTCTTGGCAAAAACTTCTGAGATGACTATAAATAATATTAGAAGATATCCAACTGGCTACTGGAATTCAAAGATTCTTTTAAAACCTACGCATTTTTGTAATATGGCCAATAATTTATGAACAAATATAACATTTTTAAACCAAACAATGCAGAATTGTCTGGAGCGTGGAGTGTGTGAAATTTATTTGACTCTTTTAACAATACAAAAAAAATGCATTTTTGTTTAGTGTTCAGTGAATATTTTGTCACTACAAAAACAAACGTTATTGCATGCAAAACTATCATAAAAAAGGAGAAGGACTCAGAATATGGAATATAATATCGGACACAAATGCAATAGAACAGTGTCGGAATAGATTTTTTTTTTTAATTACAAAACAGAATGGCATCCACGATTGTGCTGTCGTGGTAAGGTTAGTTGTGGTGGTTTGTGATCTATTACAATTTTCTAGATCAGATAAATGTCTAATCATTGGCCAGATATCACAACTATCAGATCCATAGAGATGTATTAATGATATAGATGATTAATTAATATGCAATTTCTCCCTGGTGATTATTTTTTTAATTTAAATTTTAACCACACGAGGCCTCTATACATTTACTGAGAGATACATAAGTTTATATTTTAAAAACTTGACTTATTTCTAGTACATATCAGTTTATGTCAAACGCATTTCATCGAATTGCATATTATCTATCATAACAGAGAATTAGATCGCTCTTTCCTCAGAATTACGCAATTTTCACTAGCTGTTTATACCAAATCAGCCAAATGGAATGCGGCCTAATGGATTGTTACTTAGTTTGTATAACAATTTCTTCTTAAATGACATGGAGTAGACATTTATTCTTTTTTATTCAATCGTTAGAACAATGTCCAGATAAAAATCTTAAATTTTAATATTTTATTAATGAACATTTAACACTTTTCATAAAATTTGCAAGTTCGGTCCTGTCGCGCCGATTTTATTAAGATTTTATCAGTAGATTTTAATGTTTACTAAAAGATTAAATTATAATTTTGAAACGATTTTGAGAATTTGTTCGCTGTTTTTGGACCCAAAAACATTTTCTAACCCCTAAAACTAACCCTTAAAATAGCTCGATTGGGCCCATTTTAAATAGGCATTGTGCAGTGACAGATTCCAATATGTGTACCAAATTTCGTGAAAATCACTTAACTCTTTCGAAAGTTATTTCACGCGCGAGACACAGAGAGAATGATGTGAAACATCGAGAAATTTTGATTCGATCTCTAGGTCCCGCTATCCGGCCGACGCCAATAGTGTATGTGCCATATTAGCAAATATATTAATAAATCTGAAGTTTTGGCGTAGATAAAATGAACTTCATCTACAATATAAAAGTTCGGTACTGGACGCCTGCATCTGTCACCGAATTATAATAAGTAAATTGTTTACAGAACACAAAATTTGTATATAATGTAAGTACGGTTTGTTTACATTTGTCTGTTAAAGTCTACGTCATACTCTTTTGAAGTAGCCATAAAAAGTATACACGGCAAGTGACCATGGACAGTTTTTTTTTTGCCGAAAATCGCTGTTCCATACACAGTATGTCCTATCAAGGAGCCACACATACGTACAGTGAATTTTTCTTATTACCAAGCATATCACAAGACAATGATTATCTACGATTCCGAAATAATAGGGCTTCATCATTTTAGAGGAGCGCCAAAGCTACAAAACAATGTAAAGCATACTCGTATCATGCACAAAAAATACGCTACTTATATTACAGTGTGTGTATGAATAATTGGCTACTATTTTGATACCTTACTAATAAGCATACTGAAAGTGAACGCAAAATAATAACAATAAATGCGTTTAACGTTCGTTTCTCGACTTTATGTCATAACAGACGCCCTTCGCACCATTATTATTTCCCATTTACTACTTCCTGTTTTTTTCTACATTTTTAAAACTTCAACTTAAATAATAGCACTGGGCGAATGAATTAGGAACTATAGAAAATTAGAATGGTAGATCATTTTTGAAGTAGGAGTTTGATAGGAACTATCTCGATATTTATCTGGAATTAATTGAGGGAAATCACGAAAAACCTCAACAAGATGGTCGGTACAGGAATTGCTGTTTCTCGACGAGAGGCAGTAGGAAAAAGTCCCTGTCACATTTGCCCCCGCCGGGATTCGAACCCGGTACCTCCCAGATGCATGTCTAGTGTTCTCATCACTACTCTACCCCGTTGGGTAAGTGAACGCAATATAATAAGCTATGTAATTTAAAACTAAACACAAATATCGTATTAGTCAACCATGTGCTAAGCTATGCAACCGTCAAATCGCAGCGGAGACGCGATATACTTACTGAATCGCGCAGTAGCATGTGGGTTGACCTTATTAGAGAGAGTGATTTACGAGCCCTAAACCCTTCGTTCTTCAGCGAGAGAGAGAGTTAAGTAATCTTGGTTTAAATTAAACTGAATTCGGTTAATTAGCCGCAAGGGCATCAAGGAATCGGGCACCATTCCCCCCGCAAGCAACTGTTAATTATTGGTAGTACAGGCTCTACATTTTTAAACCCACACCGCATTTGCATTGTTTATGCACACGCAGTTGTTTCATGTTTTTTGCATAAATGGTTTAATAACGAACATTAACGACATTCGTCGAATTCCTTCAGTGCGTTACCAAACAGATTTATGCGAATCTCTTAAAATACTAGTTTTATTTTTTATAATTCTACATTTTTTCACAACGGTATAAAATATTATAAACAAAACACTTTAATTCAAATTAATTTGTTATTTAACTTTTGAAAAACAAAAATAGTATTATCATAAAGCAGTTTTACGATCCGGTTTCGCTCGGGTAGATTTTGGTTTGGCTACAATAAAACCGTTTTATTTTATTGTATGGTACCTTATATTTTTTGCTTACTGTTCATCGTCTTTTTCTAGTAGCGTAATAATATAATAACCTATGTCACTAGGAAAAGTCGACTTTTACAGTGAAAAAATTTTGTCAATCTGTACAATAGCTTTAGTAGATTGCCAATCCACCGTAAAAAACACACTATATTATTAGCCTACGGAAAAATGAATACGTTCAAAGACAGTTTCTAGAATGACTTCATCCGACAAACCGACAAAGAGGAAACATCTTTCCAGTTTATTAATGGTCGTGATTACTGCCACTGAGAACAAAAATGTAGTTTTAGTGCCAGAAAACACATTAAATATTACTTAATCTGAGAAAATATTTCGTCTCATTCTGCGCCATTTGTCACTCAAGGATGAAACCATCTTAGAACCAAACGTACGTGCATTATAATAGTGTATCGGTATTATCGTAAAAGCTGAGTTATTATTTTTTAGCTCTGCTTCCCAATAGAAACTTTGCAGTAAGTAATAAACTCTCTTAAGGGCACTCACCACATTCCAGCAGCATGACACATTAATTGCCTTTCCAGTTTCCACGTAGGTGTGGAACACTTTTTTAATTATTAAAGTACATGACATACTTGCGTATTATGTGTTAAGTAATTAATATAATGCATTTCATCCCCAGCATGACAACAGGCATAACGTTATCTTTCAAGATTTTCAGGGTGATCAGAAATATGTAATTTTCCCAAGATTTGTTTTTCGTCTCGACCTTGATAAAAATACGTAACGTTACTGTCTCTGGAACAGCTGTTGGAACTACTGACTGACTACTCGTTATTTCAGAGTGTAGCCGCCGAAATGTAGAATATACGTAGCATAAAAGCACTATTTCCGAGAGTGCCACTACCGAAATTCTTCATGGTGAAATGGAGAGATCGACACCACTTCCAATACTTGGATCATCAAGAAATCTACGGAAATCTGCTCTTTGTACATTTGACATCCGACTTAAGCACTAGTGTAACCAGTAACGGATACAAAGCAACGATTACTCGAAGCAATAAAAATCGATTACTCCCAATATTCAAAAGTAATAGTACATGACGTGTCTCTATAGTCAGCAGTGCAACCAGTGCATGGTCATACGGAAAACGTTCCACTGTAGTTGTGGCATTGTTAATGATGGCCATCACAGCAATGATACGCAAACTAATAGAAATTGCAGTATCATCGTCATCATACAACCAACCACCATGCCGTTCACGTACAAGGTCTTTGTTAAGGAAGGTTAGGTTCACATCATTTTTTTTTTGTAATCAAGCGCAGGTGGAATAGTTCGATTATAGAATTTTAAATGCAATAATCTCTTTGTGTTATAGTATCTGCATCAGGACCGGCTCAACACCAGCAAAATAGGCACGTGCTTGAGACAGCATATTTTTAGTGGTGTCGAGGCGACACGCAGTTTATATTACTTCTAGAGCAGGGTTTCTTGAGCTGAAATTCGTGGCATGAGTCCATGTTCGGAGAAGGAGAGTGGAATGCGGGTTTTACAGCAAATTTTGATATGTTGGAAGAAGACCAAACTGCAAGAAGTTTATCAAAAGAAGTGCAAAAAGAGATGTCAAAACATATCGAAACACTTTTGAAGGGTACTGTTTTCCAGAAAACCTTAATCAAGAGACATGGGTATGTATATTGATATTAATGATATCAATGTCAAAAATAATTTAATTGACATGAGATCCAAAGCAGTATTGCGAGCTGAATTTAACGCAAAGGATGTTTGCGATTTTTGGTGTAGTTTAGGACAAGCTTATCCTGTCCTTGTTAAACGAGCAATGTCCATATTACTTCCATTTGCACTTCTGTGAGTCAAAGTTTTCAGCATTAGTGTCAATTAAAACTAAAAATGAAAACTAGAATCTAGAATCTAGAGTCTAGTTTCCATTTTGAGGAATTACAAGGTTAGGAGAAATCACTATTAAGAACCATGAAGTTAAGATATTTGACGTTCCCTCCATTCAAGATGTTTAAGTTTTAGAGATTACTATTGTTCAATTCAAACGCTGGAACAAACATCTTGTACCTGCCCTAATGTCTGGCGATTTAAATGAAATAATTGTTTGATTGGGGCAGTAAAAAGACAGAGCTAGCTCTGATCTATACACAACAAGAAGTGTCTGGAGTGGCTGAAATTACTTCAAATAAACATATGTCCTTCAGATTAAAAGTCTCTCGTTCTTCTATGAATGAAGCTGTGCTCCAATGTCACCAATAGTGTCATCAAGTAACATTAGTGACGCTACAGCTCGATAGAGTCTCGCCTTTTAAAAACTTCTTTCCCATATCTCACGTTGAGGGTCCTTTAATATTTTTTTATGTTCTTCTACTCCAGTAATTGGTTCATCTACTTTCTTTCACTCCACTTGTTTTAAACCTATAATCCATATTGTGCGAATCCAGCTTTGTGTCGCTCATAAAGCAGCATCAAGTATTAGTGGATGGATCTCACTCAGCTTGATGCAGGCAGCACAGCTCAGCTTCGCGCGTGATTTAAGGAGCCATCTGAAGATGTTCCCTGTCTTATGCAATCGAGTGGGTTACATAAAGTTGGCATCAACTTTATCTGTGCAAATATAAACGCACTGCGCATCACAGAATATTATGCGTTCATTGGCCGTTAGTGAACAATGCATTTTATTATTACTATGTGCAGTATATTGAATGATACGGGTTTCCCATTCTAATGAATATTTACTTAGATATGAATTGCATAGAATGTATGCATCACGTATACATTAGTCTAACAACTAACACGGTTTTGTACTACCGTCTACCTGTCATTGACAATATTCTAGAGTTACCTATTCTTCTAAATAACAAGACATGCCCGCCATCAATTCAACATCATCACCGCCATCTTAATCTTTATTTTCATCTTCTGCGAACATGCTTTCAGTATCATTTTCATCTTCACGGTCTTCAAGTGTATCATCATCTTAATTCCTATCTGATAACAGTTCACCTTACATCATTTTTTATTTGTTAGTTCGTTGCCATAGGTTTAAAATAATCTGTGTGCAGCTTCCCAAAATGTCTTGGTGCCCGTTTCTAAACGATAACCATTTTTATCCTGTCACATTTATTTAATTTGCCATCGGTTCATTTATATTCGGTTTCAAAATTATTTTTTAACGGTAGCTTTTATTATATTAACTTACCGTACAACTATCAAACGAATAAATGTGCCTAATATACTTCTATCAATGTGAATATTTTCAGTTTTTCTAAAAACGTGAATAAGCAGCGATGGAAAAACTGTCTATGCAACCGAACTTTGGCATATCGAAAATGTTTTGTGCAAATCAACTCAACTATATCTAATTGCGGGTAAATATTATCATGTCATTTATCAGATACAATATTGAATATAATATACAAAATATGAACAATGACCCGAAATATGATGCTTAACAGAAAAAATAGTCTATACTTGACAATACATATTTGTAAAATATCGATTCATTCATAGAATAAAGTATTGCGTATTTTTATCAATAAGCGAAAACCTTGCGAAATGTTTGGCAAACACAAAATCATGTTTAAAAATAAATTCTTTGTTGTGTCGTAAACCTCTTTAAATTTCTGAACTACAATTTTATTGTCTTAATTGAAATCGGGCGAGTTGATAAACTAGTACATAGAAGATACCAAGCTCTTAATTTAAGGCAGGATTTTGTCCTGCCAAACATCCTTATAAGAAATGGTAACTTTTGAATAGACCCATGTTTCCTGCAATAAGTATAGCCAAAAAAAGTCTATTCTAACAATGAAAATGTTCTTACTTAAAAACAAATTTTTACTTCTCAATATTAAATGAACGTTCATCACACGTGTGCCAAAATTAAAATAATTAATGTCACTGATGCGATGGGAGAATTAAATCTATTGTCTCCAAATATTAACACTGAAGGTTTTGTTAAGTAACAAGATTGTCTCACGGCACTTAATGTCTTGTTTATTTTACAGTTTACACACTTTTATTTTCTATTTACGATTTTGGCACAGATGACGTAATAAATTGTACAAGTGATTGTTTAGCTTTTAATTAATTGCTTGCTTTATTATCACAAATAATCTAGTCATAGATGCAAACTCGTATTTTTCTTCTTTAAAAAGAAATAGGTTAACCTCGGTGACATACAAATTATAGTAACATGATAAAGTCGTGAATATGGAATTTTTGGCTATTTTTATTATAGGTATCTTAGAATACGCAGAAATGATATCTTCAATAAAGTCACTTTAATTACTTACAAAAAATATATCCTTCTGATTTAATGTCAAGCGTCTAAAAGGTTTATCACCTTCCGAAAATATTTCTCGCGTCTTTGAAGATCAAAATATTACAAAGTTCGGTCAATGTTGCGTGGGCTTGTGGCAAAAAGGCATCGATTTTTTATATCAAAGTTTGTGTCATTATGTTAGATATTTACGATTCTTTCCTCGAAACCGTTGGGTTTTTGTGTAAAACAAAAGTTCAGGTTCATAATCTGTCGGTGGGTTGCAGTAGGTGTACATTCTTCAAACGCGTTGAACTGACGTCTGAGAATCATATCCTTCACCAAACAATCAATAACAATAATCCGGTTCCGAGAATAGACAGTGCCTGTACTATGAAACGCCGCGGCACAATTAATCAAAAAACCAATCTTTCTTTAAAACAGTCTGGTGCATAAGGAGAGATCGTACCTGAATTTATACAGGCTGTTCGGAAATTAACTCGGCAAGCTTTATCAAATGATTCCTTAGAGTTAGTGTTTTCCAAATTGTGGTCCGCGAATCCACAAGTCTTCAAGAAGTATCCAGAAGGATAACACTGGTTGGATAACGTAGAGGAAGACATTAAAACATTAAATATCAGAGACTGAAAACCGTACCGAATGGACAAAAATGGTGAAACAGACCAAAGCCCTAAATGGACTACGATTTTTATATAAACGCACACGGATCTCAGATTGAAAAGTTGAATAATGAAGGCAGCAAAATGTCCTAATTAATTTGGGGGTCCTCGAGCTCAAGCAATGCTAAGAACAATGTTATTATTTTAAAAACAATTCCAATGTTAATGATTCTCAATTTTAATGCTCGCAAGAAGATAAAAGCAATTTAAACATTTAAATAAATAAATATTATCACGTGAAACTTACATAATAATTAATTATTTTATTTAAATATTAAGTAAGTCTGACTGATGATGGCAATTATTCGTCGAAACGATTGTTTATGACAGATATTTTAAAATTAAGATTCGACACGCTTACGCAAGATATCCAACAAAACTCATGCTTTATTTTATTGCTTAGTTAACGTTTAAGAAAAATTGGCCTTTTGGGTTTAAAATCTTAGATAAGTTTCTGCCGCTTTTTCATTTAAACTGCAGACATGCGTAGTAAACATATAAAAAACGGATTGATAAATGATTGAAGTTATTTAGGCAACATCAAGAGGCAGTTCCGTTCGGAAAAATATGAAGTAGTACCTTTACAGTAATTCAATTGTCTTTATAAGATTATCTGTAATTTACTGCTACTAACAATATATTATCTAGACTTGAGATACCAAATAATTAAGTATAATAATACGGTAATAAGTAATTACACAGTATTACTAATCTTCGAAACATCTGAAACACACAGTTCTGTGCGTATTGGCACAAACTAGAGTGACTATAGTATGAGTGTGGACAACAGATCACGTGACCTGGTCGGATGGCTGAGCCATTCTATACGCAGTATACAACTGTCGGCTGCTTCTGTACCCAGTGTACAGCTGTCGGTTGCTTCTGTCATACGAATTGTCCACCATTCGCGGCTGAAGATGGCGGCGATCGGATGTAATGCCCACACTCTTACTATAGTCACTCTAGCACAAACAACATCGCATCAGCCTAATGTAAACTGCGTAAACTGGTCAGTCTATGGATGAACAAAAAGATAGATTTTTATTATTAACTAGTTGCAAATCCCAGGTGCAAATCGCAATTATAGTCACTGTTCAACCCCTTTGAGTCGTATAGCGTAATAATATATTTATCCTATGTTATTTGTTCAAAAGTAGACAAAGGACAAGGGCTATGCATTTTTGATGTTGTCACTGAGATGCCAAGACAGTGATCAATTCCACACTACACTTTACTGGAATGGAAGTTTGTGTGTTTGGTAATCATGAACTACTGAAATGATTTAAAAAATGAGTTCATTTTTTAAAAGCCTATTACTTTCCAACAGGAATGTGGGTAAATAATAAAAAAACTGTTTACATATTATAGCAAGGCGCTCGGTAGATTGTTCAGTTTGTGAGACAGACGATGTACTAAAAAATGATATTTACAGGAACACAAATACATTTTGGCTTTTCATTTTCACACCAAGAGATATATAGAGATACTATTAACATATAGTACTAAACCTTATTTACAAAATGAAAATTTTTGCTCCCCATTTTGCCACGATAGATGACGATCTCATTTTTACCATAATCTTTATTACGTGTTAGCTGTTTTATTTAGTTCGACCCTAACTTTAAAAGCTTCAATGTAGTTTCAAACAGAAACAAATATAAAAAAAAACTTTTTTTGCCAACATTTCGGTAATCGATAGTTCCTTCTCCAAGAAATAAATTATAATTTAACACTACTTCACTCCAAAAATAGAATAATCAAATTTTGAAACACAGACAAAAATAATGGTAAAAATGAATCGCAATCAAATTAAAAATTGTACAACCCTAGATCGGTCTATATATTAGCATATTATTATTGACAGCTGATCTTGCGAAGACTGTGCATGAATTAGGTATGGTCAGTACCGCCAGTCCTTGCCTGGTCTGGCTCTGGTCTCTTGACGCAGCAGAGATATTGCAATAACACCTGACCAAATTGCGCGATAATATTAAAACTCGCTTTAAACACCGTATCTCCACAAAATAATAAGCATAAACTTAGACAGCAGGAACGGCTCGTCACTACAATTCCGTGGTATATTTCTTAAACCTTTCTTATATGTTTAAGAAATATGGTGGGTCAAACTGATCAAAATCGTTTTATATCAGTAAGTGAAAATGATAATTAGGTAAATGCTGATGGGCTATATGAATCAAAATTGATAAATAGCACAAAACAAGTTTACATACCTATTGACATTTGTGTAATATGATGGTCGATTGACAACAGCAAAATCAAAAAATTTCAAAAAAGAAGAAAGCACATACCTAGAACAAAAAGAAAACAAAATTAGTGATGATATACAAAATCTAAATAAAATACAAGTTTATATTTTTATAAAAAAAATAAATCTCTACCTAATGCAAAATGTAACCTTGGTCTGTCTGATTTACATAGGATTTTCACGAAAAGTAAGAGAAAATATTTGCGAACGTTTTGATGTATCATAACAGAGAGTTATAAATATAATATTGTAATAATAGAAAACAGTATCACGAGTAATTGGAATAAAGAAAATAAATCAATTTAAACACTCATCGATTGCAACGTTTCGTCTTTTCTTTAATTAAGACTTTTCAAGCTCTAAAAAAAGTCTTAATTAAAGAAAAGACGAAACGTTGCTATCAATGAGTGTTTAAATTGATTTATTTTCTTTATTCCAATTACCCGTGATAGTGTTTTCTATTATAACATATATCTGGAATTGAACTTTAAGTATATAATAATATTGTAATTTTAACCCCTGAAATGACTACCTGTTTTAATTTGCTTTGAACTAATAATATAAAATCTGCTCTCTGGAGTACTAAGTCTAAGTTACGACAAATACTGAACAGTTAGCAATCAACAACGACGATCAGAAAAACGAGTCACAGACGCTCCCTCATGAATATTCAAACAAGCCTGTGATACTCACACCATAAAATCTACGTTCAGTCAGGATAGCAATACAGGATGTTTAAACAGAACACCAAAAGCTTTGCGAGGTGATAAAAGGCACCTAGACAAGTAACTTCTATGCATAAACAAACGCCTACCGACGTACCATTTTATTATTACAAAAATCTAGAGTGTTCTGTTTTTGTTGTATACGTTGGATATTTTACTGATTATAAAAAAAGCATTTAATATGTCATCATAATAGGTGTAGTGTAGATAACTCAGTGAAATTTATTCTGAAAATTGCGCGTTAGCTAAAAGTATCAATTAGTTCTAGTAACTGTCAAATTCAAACATTTATCACGTGATCCACACTACACCACGTTCCTCTGCTCAAGAGGATTGCAAAATGTTTACGCTTTTTGTTCGATACTGAAAGAACAAATAGGTCAGTGTATAACAAATGCAATAGTGTCAAAAGTGTTACACTGGAGATCGATACCAATCACACCTACCCGTGTAAGTTCTGAAGCAATACTTAGGTAAATTATTAGTGTATTTGCCATATGGCAACATACACTATTGGCGTCGGTCGGATGGCGGGACCTAGGGGTCGGACCAAAATTTCTCGACGTTTCATAACCTCCTAAACACTTTGGCACCATTTTTAAAAATGTTTATATATATATGTATATATATATATTTATATATATATATATATATATGTGTACGCGCGATAACTTTCGAAAGAGTTAATTGATTTCAACGAAATTTGGGCCACGTGTTGAAATCCATCACCGCACGAAGCCTATTTAAAATGGGCCTAATTGGGCTGTTTTAAGGGTAGTTTTTAGGGGTTGAAAACTGTTTTTGGGCCCCAAAATACCGAAAAAATTCTTCGAATCGTTTCAAAATTGAAATTTAACCCTTTGGTAGTGATTAAAAAGTGTCCCCGCAATTTTAATAAAATCGGCCCGACAAGACCGGATTTACAAATTTTATGAAAACACTAGTTTGCAGATAGTGACTTATTTATTGAAGGGTGTATTTAATTCGGTGTAGACGTTTAAGATTGATAATAATATTACAATTAAGAAAAAAATGTCATTTTAAGGGGTGTATTAAGGGGTTAAATTTTTTATTTTGCCCAAAAACAAACTTAATTTCACATAATAAAAGTATAAAACCACACGGCCCTACACAAGTAAATACACTATATTGTCGGCAGGGTTTTGGCACTGCGACCCGGGTTTTTTTACTATTGCTAAGAGGCGTTTTATCGTAAAATCACTAGTCTGAGTGACTATTTTCAAAATATAGAACATTCAAGCAAATTATTAAATATATACAAAAAGCATTCCATAAACAACATGGCTCTAATCCACATTTTGATCTCTGTCTTCCATGTAGCTTTACATGGCTTTATGCGAAACCCAAGCCTTTCAAGTAATCATCTATGTAAAGATTTGCTTAAATAGATTTGAAGGTCAACATGTCTATTGTTAATAGACAGTTTTTGGAATATTTTTTCACACTGTAGTGTGAAATGTTTTATTTAGTCTTGTTTAAAAACGAAGGCACTAAACAATCTGTAATGGCATATACATAAATATAGTATGTACTATTAATGCATCATAGTTTAAATGTCGTTGTTTTCTAAAATAAATTACAGCCTGTCGATAAAATAACTTGCAAAATGTTAAATGAGTTAAAAAAATATGTAATACCGTGATGGTTTATATTACAGCGAGCTGTAACATTATATTTAAAACAAGCGCCATCGAGCTTATCAGTCACACGAGCCGCAATACCATTACGTAGGATATATATATTTTTGCCTTCTATAAAAAAAAGCCGGGTTTTTTCTTAATTTGCAAAATTTTTGACAGTTTCATTTCAAACAAACGTCACTTCTAATAGTAGGTTGTAAAAAACCATACTGACAGAAGACACAGTGATTTATTATGAAATTGTTAATAAATATAATGATAACACCTTCAACGTTCATTTCTTTACAATGTGTCATAATAATCGTCACTCACACTATTACAATCCATAATTTTACAGTTCATGTTCCAATTATTTTTTGTACATTTTTAAGTTTCATCTTAATTAACAGTAATGTGCAAGTGACGAAATTATTGGAACTTATAGGATAAGGCTTTGTAACCGGCCATGATCTTGAATAAGAAACAATTTCGATATTTGAAAGCCTCAGCAAGATGGCCAATAGAGGAATTATACGAGGCATAAAAAAGTTCCGTCAGACTTTTTGTAACTTCGATGCTTCTAAACTGAACTAAAATTTGTTATAAAAAATGATTTTTCGAAATATTTCATTTCAAATCTTGAGTACCCTGAACTAAAATGTAAAAACGTTTTTCCTTTAACCTCAACGACGCAAGCTCACTAAAAATGTTTACAGCGAATTTAATGAAAGACATAACAAAAAATAATAATAAAAAAACCCTACCGCGGCATTCAGTTTGTAACGAAGTGCTAATGCATTTTCGTGTGAAAGTCTAAAGAATCATTTATCATTTTTAGGCATCTTAAGAATGGCTAGACTTGCATTATGTTTATAAATTGCGAAACGCTACAATGCGATTTGTTCTCTTTAGCCTTTTTTCTCTCAAATACATTACGTATATTAAAATAATATCAGACTTGTTACACAAAAAAAAATTATCTTGAAATCTTTGTTTCAACTTAGGTGGCTGACTTGCAGTGACTTTGAACATTGTTCTTAATCATCAGCTGATGGCTAGACATAACCTTCGTTAACGCCATATCATCGTAATATTTACACGATAACCAAATTACCTTGATATTTAACAATTACTCATTACATAGATATAGCAGTTTCCTTATATGAATGCATTTCAGACTTTATTATATTGTCAAAGAACAAAGCGACTGAAACAGACATGATTTGACACTTTTGATTGGCTAATTCAGGGGCGACTCTACATAGTGACTAATAGGGCTGAAGCTCTGGGCCCATAAAAATTGAATTATCATAAAATTTTAACAATTTTTCCTTAACAATGAGCACTTCTCGTATAATACAAAATAGTAAACATTAATGATTATCATTACTATGAGTGAATTTTGACAATTTTTTGGGTGAATTGTAACATCTCTTTCGGTGGATTTTAACAATTCAATACGCCCTAGGCTCCGAAAAACCTAGATTCGCTTCTGACTATATTATTATTATCTGAAAGTCGTGAGTTCATTGAAATAAAGCTAGGTTGTGTCGCGGACGTAAATACTTGGCTCTAATGTTGGATTATGGAATAAATAGACGATTGTTACCCAATATTATTTATAGAGTAGTTCGTTAACTTTCGAATGACACCACTTTAGTAGTCCTCACTCAATACAATCCGAAGTTACACTGACCCAAAGCCCAACGGGCACCGTATAGAATTGCCTCATATTATTGCGAAAGATATTCTATTACAGAATGTGTTGACAATACAGACGTGCGGTTCCCAAATTTCTGCAAATAAGCTCCATTTTTCTTTACTTCAATTCCAAAAGTATAAAATACAAAAAAAGTTTCAAAATGAATTCTTTACAATTCTCATTAGAGCAATGTTTGTCTTTTGAAGAGCTGGACAGGACATATAGAAAAACAATTTCTCGGTACCATTTTGTCAGAATGGCAGTATTAGGTTTTCTGCAGTAAATTGTTAAGTTTGAAAACTCCGATTTCAGATGTCTCCCTTGCCTAAATTAAAAAAAGTAATTTCTTATTTCTAACCGTAACAACAGAAAGAGATACGAATAATTTCATATACTTATATCTTTGCCCGCAATTAATTATTTTATAAATATTTTTATCTCAAATGTCAAAAGTTGTTTCTAAGCTTTTAAACGCTGATACATAAAAAATATCTACACTTGAAATAGTTTTTTTCTGGAATATTTTCCGTGATAAAGACAGACAAAAAACATTAAATATAGTTCACTGAACTGCCAAAAAAAAACTAGTCATTATCAGCAATTCCAGCGCGTCCTTCAAATCTAATCTCTTTTGCTAACAAAACTCCCTCTGTTTATCAAACCGTCCAACTTAAATACTATGTTTGTATTTAACGTGCAAAATTTACGACAACACGATTGGTCGAATGTAAAATATATCCGAAAATAACAATAATTGCCACATAATGCTGTCTGTATGTACATACATAATATTACCAGGACCGGCTTACACATTAACTGACATTTTAATACCTGTCGTCTCCTACCTTACAAGACACTACATCCCTATACTACACTCATAGCTAATTAAAATATTCTATATCTATACTAGTACAGCCGTACTCGTGTATTTTCAACTGATTTTACTCTCGCATTTTCATGTTTTTAATTCCTACATCTCACGCATAGTGTCTTCTATGTTGATCAGCCAATGAAAAATACGTTTGACAACATTTAACATCAAATTAACAACGGTTTCTTTGCAATCTGGTGCCGAAACGTCTCATTTCTTTATTGACAGTTGGCATTTATACTTGACACCAAAGAATTTGTCTGTGTATCAGAAAATTTAACGGTGGACTTTCTGTCTATAAGCTATTTTGTTTTTAGACCCAACTGTGATGCCGGTTCTGAATTTAATCATTTCACTTGTACATTATATACTTTACACAGGGTAAATGACTGATATCAACAAAATATAATCCTATTTTTTATCATAAAACTTATAGTTAAATACCTCCACATATATCTTGTTTGTATTATGACTTATGGCATATAACACGCCATTGTTAAGTTATAATTACAAAATTTATTGTTTTACAAATCTCCATGCAGCAATACAGGTGAATTCGAAGGGATGTTGTTATTTATACGGCGTTTCAATCTAATACAAACCCTCAGGTTTTATGCTGAGAGCTGGTGTACGTATCACAATAATTTTAATTATAATAAGGCCAAGTCACACATTTTAAAAAACGAACAAGTGCAAGTTAGGCTCGCGCGCCGAGGTTCCGTATTATCAACCACATTTTTCTCTTTTGAATTAACGACTGTAAAAACTACAAACCGCATAAAATATATACCTATCGTATAAGATTATAAAAACTGATCAAAGTTTGTTTATGATAGCTGAATAATTCCATTTATAGAACAAGAAAATGAAGAAATCAACGATTTTTGGATTTTTTTTCTTTAGTTATGCTATGATATCTAAGTCAGGGGATGTTTTGATCATGGTCACAAAATACACGATTTTCTTTCGTTTTACTGCACTGAGTTACCTTTACAGGACTATGGGGTTGTATTTGATATTAATTACAAATTTAGAGTTTCAGTCGTTCCTGACAAAAAGAGTCTTGACGAATAACAGATAGACAACAAAGTAATCCTATAAAAGTTTCGACTTTTCAATTTGAGGTACGGAACCCTAGAAATAACTATCATCTATACTTCTAGACAACTTTTCTGTTAAAAGAACACACCTATAATATATTATTATGAAATAGACAATTGACTGCGCTATTGATTACAAAAGTTTGCATTGTTATAATAACTAATTTCAAAGCATACATTAATCATCATTATCGTAGGAGTTATCAGTTTATCAATTTATTAAATCAGCAGATATTACAGTAAAATGTCTAGGGCAAGGATATTACAATGTATTGTAACCTTGAAAGTTTATTTTTTTATTATGGCCATAATATATTATAAAGATTAAAAACATGGAACAATATGGAATAGATGTAAAAAAAAATAATGATGCCAACCGTGATCGAACCGGCGATCTTCTCCGTAGTAAGCAAGCGTGTTGATCATTAATATACGGAGTTCTATTTATTTTTAGCTACTTTTATAATATAGCAGTATAGCGCTTACTTGGACATAAACATGCGAAAATTCTTGAAATCAGTTAAAAACAGCATAATATAGCAAAACTAAAAAAAATCAAATTAAAAAAATCAAAAACTCCGGTAATAGATTTAAAGCGGCAACGATTAAATATGTAAATTGGCAGATGTTAATTTGATTCACAGTTATGGCCGTTTGATAATGATTATAGTTACTTAGGCTAGATAATAACTATAATTATTCAATACAGAACTGCAAAAAATAAGCGAGGTCACATGCCTTGCTTGTAAACAATTTGTGGTTTGCTTGGAACAATTTCCTAATAAAAAGGATATAAAAATATTGTGCAAAATAAAACGAGTCATAGATTTGTTTTAAAGGTTGATTTGCAAAACCAGTGTACTGTGAAGTGCATTTCAGTTCTAACGTTGACAATTTTCTCTTCAAGTCAAATACTAAATATTATATGACAATTTGTACAATCTACTCTCTGTAATTAAGCGTCTCTTTAATTGCAGGTATCATATTGTAACTAAATTTATTCAAAATAATATTTTAAAACTCTTCATTAAGTCAACATTTATTTGATTCAAATTATTCAAATGAGAATAGCGTCAAATTATGTATTTTCATCTTCCATAACCAAAGTTGAATTTATTAAGGAGGATTGAATAACTTATTCAAAATAACGCTGATAGTACTTTATAACTCTTCAGTAAGTCAACATTTATTTTAATTCAAATTATTCAAATGAAAACGCCGTTTAATTATTTTCATCTACCATATCTAAGTTGAATTTCAAGTTGAACGAATTAATTCTCACGTAAATCATGTGGTGTAATGACTATAGACATCCATTTATTAAGGAAAAAAACTGTACGTTTGTTTGATTCGAACTTTACTTAGCTACGGCCCGCGAAAAGTTTTCATCCACCCCGCGAGATCCTTAGAAGAAATTATAAATAAATATTTCTCGATGTAATTCGTCTGGTTTAAATTGAATACTAAACGCACATAGCACCATGTACGTTCATAATTTAGTACTAATGTTAAAACTAACATAATTAAAGCATCCTTCACTTCAAATGTCTCCACTCATAACAACTATTCTTAAGGCTGTCGGAACGCTCTGAATTTTGTTTGTGCTGAGACCCAGCGGTAAGGGGCGAGGTAGGCAAAAACATATTGTGGGTGTGACCTTCTTTAGCTCTGTCTCGCACAAATCATCCGCACGTTTCAATTTTTAGCTGGTGCCAGACTACAAGGCTAAAAGATGCTATCCAAGGGTGCCGCTATCAATTGATTACTCTAATTTTTCGAAATATTGTGAAGATTTAAAAAACTTTTCCGAAAAAGGAAGAGTCACTTTAGGTTTGTGATGGAACAATTTTATGAAATAAGTTCGAATAATATCGTAGTGTGACATTGAAAACGTGTGTTTTTTTGGCACAAATCATGCCAACGTTTTTCTAGTAAATCGTACATAAATTACAAAAGTAGCCGATCAGAGACCTAGATTTATCCTTTATCTTCCTTAAAGAGAATAAATTTTTGCAGAATGTTGACGAATTAGTCTACAATCAGTTGACAGTCGAAGCTCTATTTTTGGCTTAAATTCAGAGCGTTCCGACAGCCTTAAAAGAGAAATAAATGTAGTAACTAACTTCTTTTTTTATTTATTTCATATATGCAGACGGCCCGCGGAAAAAACGTAAAATTTATTCTGGTCCATGTTATAAAAAAGGTTGCCAACCCTTGCTCTAGTGCGTGGTTTTTGTTGTTGTTCAGCACAAGGTTTTGTTTAATAGAGTATGCAGTAATTGTCCACCGCAAACATAACAGCTTTATTTCACGCTTCACAATCATATAGGTTTGTGGCGTGCGTTTTAACAGAAGTCTTGCAAACTTACAACTCACATTCACATCTCCAATAATACAAAAATACCCCCTGCACTCCTCATCTCAAATTCTTTCCCTTACCTAAAAACGATTATAGTTCACTAGACGCTATTTTTAAAGCTAAAGGGTTCAGGTAAACGTTAGAGGAACGACCAAGAATCACACTTTAGATCCTACGAAAAAAATATAAATTACGTAGTTTTTCAACCGTAGTGAAAACTTTTTTTCAAAAAATTCGCCTGTAGGATCTTGAACCTTCATTTGGAGTTTACTCGAAGCCTTTAATTTTAAAAATAGCGTCTGACGACCTGTAATGATTTTTAGGGCGAGGGAAAAGGATTTGAGATGAAGAGTGCAGTGGATTATTAATCGTGACATGAAAACCAATTCTATAAAGCCGGAACTGGTCCGAGAAAAATTATGATGAGCAAGTGTTTACAGAGATTTATTTAAACTTAATTATAGATCTGCATGTTCTTTCGTTTGACGTAGGGTACCTAAAGAACTACTAAACCTATGTTCAAAATTCTATCATTGTTTAAAAGTCTACTTTTTCCGCGTAACGTAATTATGAGTTTAATAAAGCTTGATCCCCTAATAAACATTGAGCTGTATTTAGGGATTCGACAGGAAAGAGAAAGTGATAAACACTGTTTATATGTATATCTCTTTCTGGCCCGTTTTGTTGCATGTTGTTAAACAAAGACGGAATGGCTACCGGAATTATCGCCGTCTTTCTGTCGTTTTGTTAGCGCTGCCCAAACTTACACTCCATATCTACACGTCAATGTTAATAACTAATTGTTTGAGATAATATTGTCAAAGTTGGCTTGAAATTATTTGACAACTTATTAAAAAAAATCGATTATTTTTCACGGCTACGAATTGCTATGAAAATGAATATTTAGTTTTCATATAACATCAAAGCATCAAAATAAAAATAGTTATAACTTAATACTACAATTTAAATTAACAAATTTCCCTCTTAATTCCTCACACTAAAAAAACGACCATAGAAACCCGACTGTGTGTGTAATTTGACAGCTTCGACTGTCCACCCTGTATACAAAAACGAAGGTATCGTCGTCTTACCGTTCAAACTCCACCAAAGCAAGCTGGGCTCAAGTCGCTATGCGCGTCGACCGGCGACCAATGGCCAAGTAAGTAATAATAATGACGACAACGACGACGACGACGCGAGGTCAACGTGACAGGGGCCATTTACATTACAATATTGTACACACATAATAATATTAATATAATACACTCGTATAGTTCGGTAAACGCATCTATCTGACACTATATAAGAATATTGAGTCATTAGTTTAATTTGACACTTGGGGGAGTATTTTTACCCGACTATGGCACGCAAGCGCAATGTGTTTTTCTTTATACCCGGTCGAAAGTACGTACTTTCGGCTTTGATTTTAAGGTAGTTGTCGTGGTACAATATTGTCAAAAAGTTATAGATTATACGCGCCACAAAAGTATACTAGCTTGTAGCTAAGTGATCCATAATTTGTACGCAAGACTGTACCCGTGGAAACGTATCCCATACAGTATTCATATGCATGTATACTTTTCTATAAATTGTTGAACTTTAAACAGTTATTTATAAATAATTAGACGGTCAAAAATGTTTTCTTATTTTTTTTTAAACTCATAACAAATGCATTGAAAGGCTGTCAGTTTTTGGAAAGTTTCTGACAGTTAGTTCTTTTTTTATAAATAAGAAACTGGTTCAGAACTACAGAGATCGTATACAATCAATGTTAATTATCCAATTTTTAATTGAATTTATCTCGGATTATATACGGTCGATCGACTTCAAATTTTCAGGGTAATTGTATGTCCTTCATAAGTATATAAAAATTAAGAATTTTCTGACGGTGTGCCTTAACCACGACAACAACCTTAAGGCAGAAAGCCTAACATTTATGCACTGCTGGAATTACTCGCACGTCATCTGTAACAGTGGGCCGAAACAGTTTTCGATACGAAAATTGAAATTCCTGCGCTGCACGATACACGATGTCCGAGGCAAGCCGAGGGCATCATCTGTCGCGCAGTACAGGAATTGCGGTGTAATATAATATCAGTGACTATGGTTATGTTTTTCTATCGACGTTGTTGTAAGTAGTTTTAAAGTACGTTTTCACGTTCCAGCAATAGTCATGGCTTTTGCTGTCATGGCACGGTGACATCTTTTTGTCAATGTTTTGATTTTATTCACTGTCTTAGCGTTGTTAAAATTAAAATCGACTCCAATTTATCGAATTTTCGATATTTTAGAATATAATCACAAAAATGTACTGAATAGTTTTTAAAAAAATTAGAAAAATAATGACTCGGAACAAACAGATAGTAAAATATTCTTGAACAAGCAAAAATATAGTGAATTACGAAATAAAATAATAATAATAATATCTTTAGCTACTTTGGCTTGCAGCGAGCATGTATACAAATAACTTGCATATACTTAACGACGCCAATATCGTACACAATGTAGTCAACCAGTGCACTGCCCTGTTGAGGGAAAGCTAAACCAGCTGATTGTGCAAGCTACATAATAACTGACATTTTTACTTTATTTTATTCAAATTTCTCGTTTCTATTATAAATAAAATCTCATCATAAATATAAAACCATACGATTCATTTTGACCTTTGTCTGTATTTAATTTTCAAATCGATTTAGCTAAAATTTACAAAAAGCGTTATCTTCTTTCACCTTAAATAACTTTACTCCGTCTGAAAGTGAGGTCCCCACTTATTCCTTAAATTAAGAGAATCAAAGGTTATTGAGCAGTTATTATATCAAAAGAACTGATATATTGTAGATCAGTGTTTTTTAATCTGTGGGTCGCGACCCCCAGGGGGGTCTCAAAGCCTTACTCGAGGGGTCGCGGATAAAAGAAAACAGTAATAGTTTGTAGGTTCTACACAACCATAGAAAAACTACAATTTAAAAGTTACTACTTGCAGAGCTCTCGCTACTTCCTTGTGAAGTACATTTGGTTTTTCGATCAATATAGGTCGAACAGTAAGAAAAAAAAATACAAACAGAATAGTTTTATTACGGCTTTACATCTAGGGGGTCGCCAAAATTTTTTAACGTGTAAAGGGGTCGCGTGTTTAAGAAGATTGAAAAACACTGTTGTAGATTATAGCGGCATTTACAATACTTCCCCTACTGTTGAAAGAATTGAGAGGAACGCTGTTCCCATAGAAAGAGTTGATTATAGACAAAAATTAACCTTCATTTTAAACAAAATGCTTTAAAAACAATGTAAGATTAAAACACACTCAACAATGTTTTTAATTCATGCAGCTAATGAACTAATGATAACCTCATATAAATTGTTAATAAACTCGTTAATTAATTAATTATTGCAATCAACTTGATATGTAATGCCTGGTGTATAATGCATTCGACATAAACAATGATGCAAATTGTCTATGCAATTCAGATGCGTCTGATGAGATTTATTAACAAAACCAACAACGTTGAACACATCCGTTTCACCGTCTCGATGTAAACAAATAACTACCTGTAAGTCAACTGTAACGTAGAAAAACATATAAAACAACAGAAGACCATGCTCCAAACACAATTGTATAAAATATGATTCCTCGATTGGCACAACCACAAAAGAACATGTCATCTAATCACGAGATACGGCAACAAATTGAATTCGTTCATTGAACTAACACTAGCTCTCATCATCAATTATACTCCGGATAGTGACGTCCCTAACCTCTTATTTTTGATGAGCGGCACATGCAATTTGCAATGCTTTTTGTACGAATTATCTACTAGAAATAAGATGTTAGGAAACTGGTACCATCCGAAATCTACTCATATATATCACCTCATTTCCAATTTAATGTGAGCAATGTAAATTTTAGACCATTAAAGTTCATGACAAAAATGTGCAAGCGTTTATGAAATTAAGAAAAAGAAGAATTGTGGATTATAGACATTCAACAGCTGATGTCATCCAAGTCTATGTGTATTAAATATACTTGACTTGGTAACTAGCATATTGTTTACACACTAATTACAAACAAATATTAAAATATTAGCCTTCCCAAAACATGTGCATCTTTTTGTAACGCCCGCGAGTTCTTATACTATTTGACAAAAAATTCCCGACAGTGTTCCAGGATAGACGTGGTCTGTTCCTCTGCTTTTTCTTGCGGTGATATTCGTTCAAAGTTCTTCACGCTTTTCGTAATACAGAAGTGAGCGTGTCCACGTTGAAATCAGTAAATCTTTTTCCAGTATTGTTGTTGACTTTTCAATATGGCGTCCAATACACGCCATATTGGATTGTACGTGTCGTCATATACCCAGTGTCACTCGTAAGATTATAACGAATCTATCGACACCTCTTTTACGAAAAGTCATCAAACCGATTAGATCCTAAAGAATTTCACCAATGTAGTCGGTTGTATTTCCACAGTCTAATCGGGTACAAAGCATGTCGATCCCTGTCCAAAAAAGAAAAGAAATTATAATTGCCCATTATTATTCTGTTTAATATGTCGATGACGTGTTATTCTAGTAGGAATAACTTTATCTGGAAATGCATTCCTTGATATGCATAGAAAGATTTTGAAATGGAAATAACGTGCAACAATAAAATAATATGTACCTGTTTGGCCTATAAAAAAGCTTCAAGCTGCACATTACTTCAGTGGTGCCGTCATTTCGCACTCACACTCATTTCATACATAAGAGGAGATAATTACCTTGCTTTTAATAGAAACAATAATTATGATGTTTTCAAAAATATTCCAGGCTTTCAAACTAATATCAATAACAGTGTACAGTCAAAGCCCTCTAAGTGCACAGCTCGGAACCGAGCCCATCCTTTAAGTGCACACTTCCCCTACGATCTTTTTCATCCCAACTCTTCTAACTCCTATAGCTATCTTTATTCAATCAGATGCTATAAACAATATCTCTAAAACTCTATGAATATGATGGAAATGGAAAGTTTGAAAATAGCGCGCTTACGGTCGCACGTGATTGGTCGCAGATTATTCGAAGTGGGGGCTGGGGAACGTGCACTTAGAGGGCGAGTTAGTGTGTAGTAAGAGAGCGTGTGCATTTAGAGAGCGTGCACTTAGAGGGCTTTAACTGTAGTGTATGTTGTATGCAAACGACAAATTCGAGAGCCGATGGATCGATTTCTATGAGACTTGCACTAAATGATAGTAAATTTAATCCGTTTGAACAAAGGTCACATTTCATCAAAATATGTTCAGCGGTAAAATAGTTATTCCAGTTCAGAAAAATGTAAGAAGTTTTTTAGAAGAAAATTGTAATTGATATCGTCCATATGCATTAAATTAGTATGTAGGATATTGGATACTTAGAAACCTTGCAAAATTTGATAACTTGACATCTACTTATTTTCTGGTCCAAGTACCCAATGATACCACATACAAGTTCTTTAAAAAATTATAGTGTGATTTAATTGATGCATTTTTCCCTTGAAATAGTGCGCCTCGCCGAGAGCGCCGCGAAAGTTGCAAGAACCAATTTTGAATATTTTCAGTTGATTTTAAACGTGTTTTATTAATTTTAATTTACTAAATATGATATAATAACCGGACACTGGACCGCGCGTGGGACAGAATATTACATATTCCAACCCGACGAATGGTAAGTGGGATCGAAGAGAATTTAAAACAGCTATAATTATAAACGCATTATGTATATATCAACAACAGTGTGCTCTGGTAGTGCTCATAAAAAGAATGAACAAGATGGAGAGGCCTCTCTCAATCGTCTCTAATTTATCAAATACATCAGCGCGTGTTAGGCCACTATGTAAAGTGTTCTCCAGCAATGAACAGCGTACGACGACCAGAATAAACTCAGCCACAGCGTTGCCAGATGTTTTTATTGCCAAGTCGGGATTTTGGAACATTTTGAGTGAAAAAAGCTGGATTCTTTCGTCGAAAGCGGGACATAGTAAAAAACGTATATAATCAGAAGTTTTTAAATATTTATCTTTTTATTTGAGTTCAAATTACGTTTACGTGATAGCAAAAATAGCCTTAGAAAATGTATTTTAATAAAAATATGATATTTTAAATTAGATTTACTCTATCGTTAAATAGTTGAGTTTTATTCGTCTTCTGAATAAAAAAAATAAAAAAAAACAGAAATCAAAATCAAAAAAGTTTTATTCATTAGAAAAACATGGCGTTTCAAACAATAGTCTGAGGAGTGAGTGTTACAAATTGCAACTTACAATAAGAGAATAATTATTTACGCACGGTCGAGTTATCCTCCAAAAACCGGGACTGAGCGGGACATTTAATTTTGATTTAAAAATCGGGACGTCCCGCCAAAATCGGGACGTCTGGCAACGCTGCTCCGCCAGTCAGTGTTGCCAGCTTTTACTACAATCTGGGGGAATTCACCGACACTAAATTGAATTTATGTAGAAATGTTATCTCGAATCCGTCAGAATGTATCCTCATACTAACAAACAAGCATACCAAGAATTCTGGAAACTTTTACCTGCATGCATCTATCAAACAAAATATCCAAAAAAAAAAACATGTGTGCACTTCACACGCGGTAGAAATGAAACCTTCAGAAAACTAAACTGCGAAAGAATGAGACAAAGAGGAGACGAAGATAATAGGAAACACTTACATCTGTATTCTATCTCATTCTCTCACAGACTAAATCCTATAGATGTATATGTTTGTCTCTTTTTAGTGTCGCTTTTTCGTTTCATTGAGTTTCAAATCATAAAGGTGCTAAAGAAGTTTTCACTTCAAAATCCAAAACTCGCAGCTGTATTTTTGTTACTTGGTTAAGGTTCCAAACATACAGCCAAAATTTAATTTAATTGATTATGCTTATATTAAAAAAACGCAAGTAAATCTAGTGCAAATACGGGTTTCACCAGTAATTCAAGTTAAGTAATCAATTAAAAAAATGTCCGATCAGTGATAAATCGCCGATGTTGGCAACGCTGAAATACATACATATCTTCATACATACGATCATTATTTGCAGTGGCGTAGTTTTCAATTCTCAAACCAAAAACTGTAATTTTAAATGAACCCTGCTCAGAAAATAATTTATGGAATGAAACGATGTACATATTTTTTAAACTATGTATACAAGTATTCAACATCATTTTTTGTCCTATTTCCATTTCCAACAACTTTTTTTACGTATTTTGATAAAATCTAGATTAAAAACGATCTTTTTCCATGTCAATCAATCGTTTGTTTTTGCGTGAGTATATTCTACGTGGCACCACCGAGCTGGGTAGAGTAGTGGCGACAGCACTAGACTCGCATTCGGGAGGTCCGGATTCGAATCCCGGCGGGGGCAGATGTGGCTGGGACTTTTTCCTACTGCCTCTGGCCGAGAAACGGTAATTCCTGTACCGGCCATCTTGATTGAGGTTTTCCATGGTTTCCCTCAATTAATTCCAGATAAATATCGAGATGGTTCCTTATTTGAGGCCATGGCCGATTACCTATCAAACTCCTAGTTCAAAAATTACCTACCTTATCCTAATTTCCTATAATTCCTTCATTCGCCCAATTCTATTACATAAGTTGAAGTTTTAAAAATGTAGAAATATAACGGGAAGTGTGGTAGATGGAAAATAGTAATGGTGCGAATGGCGTCTGTTATGACATAAAGTCGAGAAACGGACGTTAAACGCATTATTATTATTATTCTACGTGGCAGAGAGTTTCACAGTGACATTCGACTACTCCTGAATGTATAAAAACTATAATTATATAGCAACCTAATCAAATGAAATTTGTGACTACGCTTTCTGCAGTCTAGCAATTATCAATTAAAATATGGCACAACTGAAGCATTTCTCGGTGAGATAAATGTAGATTAAACGGCATGCCACTGATTATTTGACTATATAGGTATTGCTACAATCGCCCAATATGCACTTGGTCTGTCAAGGTCGCTTGTTACACGTTTAGCAAGCCCACTGAACTTATTGTTACAATCTTTTTTTATTGTTTATTACCAGTCGACATTCAATAATGAGTCTTAAAAAATTAAATGTTAAAACGCGTACAATGTTTTACATATTGTCATCTCCACTCGTTTACAACAAGTCAAAGAAGACAACAATTTTTAACCGTTTAACTGAGATAACACGTTTCCTTTTCTGTGATATAAAATTTTCTACCCGCCATTTTTGCATGAGTACGTGTAAATTACAGACGCTCGATAGCTCAGATCATGAGCATCTAGTTTTGCGTGTACAGGGTTTTCGAAAAAAAAGTTGCCTTTTTGGCATTATTTATCACAGACTTTCTTGTTCAACTCAATTGACCATAGATTTTTGTTTATAATTTATGCCCAAGTAAACTATCCTTTCTGAATCGACATAAAACGATATATTCATTTATGGAATATGAACACCAAATCGGGAAAATTAAGAGAAAATCGCTATTTTTTATTTTGG
This sequence comes from Venustoraphidia nigricollis, assembly GCA_034508555.1. Taxonomy (NCBI): domain Eukaryota; kingdom Metazoa; phylum Arthropoda; class Insecta; order Raphidioptera; family Raphidiidae; genus Venustoraphidia; species Venustoraphidia nigricollis. The sequence goes on from JAVRKA010000114.1 coordinate 387,003, forward strand.
AGAGAATAGGGAGAAAAAAACTGGGGAGTCCCCTAAAAATTGCATAACGTTTCAAAATTTGTTTCAATCCACTGAACGGTGTTTCAGACAGCTTTTTCGCTTTTTCGGAATTAGCAAAGGGATCATGAAACGTCGACATTTTTCGCCTTCACACGACTTTCTTCACTACTATCACGCTCGCTCGAAAGTAAAAATACAAATAGACGCTAATCACTTTTGCTATTAAGCGTCAATAATCTACAGTCTATCTTGAAGTATAAACAAAAAATGGACAAGAAAAGTTTCGCTTGAGAACCGGAGGATAAGTTACGACAGCCATAATTCAACGGTCTGAACCGACGCGACGCTACAACTCACGTTGCTGTTTTGCAGAAGTATTATTATATTATGTATATTATATAGTTTAATAACAACTTTCACTTGAATCCGATATTTGTTTTCGTCGTGGTTTCTGCGAGAACTTCTCTTACAAGAACCAATTGCGTAAACTTAACATTTAGATAATATCAAAGTGTACATACGTGCCAATGTGCTACATAAGGTACTCAAAAATAGTAAAGAACCTTGATAATAATTTGTGTACTACCCTCCATAAAACAGCTGCTTTTCATACATGAATGCAAGCATGTAAATTGACCCATTATAATGAAAAACATTTAATGAAAAACAAAAGTAACATACTGTATCAGTGTACTTAGCGGGGATATTAATTTTACTTAGTGGATATATTTAAATTATAGTATCACCTCTTCTATAATGTAAGTAAACTAGACAGGAAGTGAGGCATAAGATAACAATTTAGTATTTGCTCTCTTTAATGATCAACGTTTCGGCAACGATTTGTGCCTTCCTCAGGATCTAGGTCTAGTTTACTTAGTAGATATATTTGGAAGTGAAGTTTGTTACACAATTGGACTGTCAAAATGTTGAAATATACTGAAAATTAAGTGAAAACCAGCTATTTTATAGAATATATCTGCAAAACATATGACTCGTATAGTTATTAAAACTCGCTGGCACTCTTTTCCTCTTTTAAAATTAAATGGTAACGACAGATCGCTTTTAAAAATTATAGCGTTCGATTGCTAAGATTGCATATAAGTAGTATTTGTTTTAGATCAAAACGCGAGTGTGTTATGGATTATTTTACCACCGCTATACAGATATGAAAAGCATCTATGTATAGTGTTGTGTAAAAACTACTATTGTTGTTTATACATTTCCATTTAGAAGCTCTCAGTTCTCAAGTTCTCATCCGAAAATTCGTCAAAGTATCATTTGAATTTTCAGTTTATTAGTATAAAAAAAATAATGAATTAAAAATGAAAATTGCCGCTAGGCCCATGTAGCTATGGCTGTTGGTGGCGTTAAAAACGAGCTACGGTAATTACGTCCGCACTTTTGTGACCAATATGGTTCAATTTTTATGACGCACATCGATTTCCAGATCAAAACTAGGGACTTGTAAAAAACGTCGACTGAACAACGCCAGCCCTAAAAGCTCGACTATTCTCAAGTCCCACTAAATTCTTTTTTCTGACTGTACAACGCGTATCCATGTGACGTTTTGCACGTATACTCATTACTTACAACCAATTCATCATCATTAATTTCTGGTGCATTAAATATTACGTATAAAACCTGTAAGATGAAAGTTATCGACGCACAGAAGATTGCGACCTTTGGATTTTATAATCAAAAATTAAATATACGGAACTTATAGTCCCAGAGACGACCGTCGGATTTTCTATACATCTAAAACTACTTGCATGAAAAACTTGAAGATACGTTAATAAAATCAGTTGATATAAGTGTTACTATAATATGAAAGATTTTGTGTACTTTTCTTTTGTATAGACAAATTTCTATGTATGATAGTCTATATTTTGCACAAAGCAAAAAAAAAAAAACAAATGTCTATTAATTTATACAGAAAATACAAAAAAAAACACTCGCTAATTGCGCAAACAAACTCTCGCATGAAACAATAATAAAATGGAAAAGCAAACAGCCCTTTTGTTTACAATTATTCAGAAAATAATATTGCACAAGTCAACATTACGGTGGCATTAATGTGTTCGATTCAGCTGTGAACCAGCGCAACTATTATATGCCAGACAGACAGCCAGTACTAGTCCCCTGAGTAATGAATGCATCAGAGATGTCTGTTCTGTCAGTGACGTGTTTCTAATTAATAATCCATTCCCAATTTGATGCCAACGTGACAATCGTTAATAATAAACCGACACTTTTTCAAGCACATTCTGCGTCTGCGTGAGAATAAACGGGGAAAGTCGAATCAATAGCACAATAATTTATTATACTGATCTATATTACACTTGGAAGAGGAATAAAACAATGAGATGAAAGTTAACGAAAGTTACTCGTTCCCGTCGTGGTTCTTCACCTGCTGTTCAGGTATGTCGAGTCCGTAATTCGGGTTCTCCTTCTTTTTGTAAGCAGTCATTTCCCTATCATATCGGGCTTTATCATTCTCGGCCATCACATCGTATCTGGATTTAGTTTCAGGTCCAACATTTGACCACCTTCGTCCCAATTCTTTAGCGATATCTCCGACTCCGTATTCAGGATTAATGGCTTTAACCTTTTGACGTTCATAATTGCAGAACCAGAAGAAAGCCGACATCGGTCTTTTCGGTGCATTTGGGTCTCTGACATGCTTCCTCTTCTTTCTACGCTGTTTGGGAGGTATGTAATACAACATTTCAGTTTCATAACGTTTCAGATCTCTTTTAGCCATAGCGTGAAATTTCTTCTTTTCTTTATCTAACATGGTCCTCCATTTTTTGGCACATTCCTTGGAGAAGTTGATGAAGCTAATATTTTCTTCAGGATATTTCTTCTTGTGCTCCTTGCGACACGTTTGAAGGAAGAATGCATACACGGGCATTCTCCCTCTTGGTTTAACATAAAATTTTGCTCGTGGCATTCTGCCTTTTGCTACGACTTTTCTTATGCCTAACTTATTTGTTGATTTACCTGTTGTTGTTACTGATTAGCTGCTGCTTACAAAAATTTTATTCAATCTCTGTCAAAGCACAAAAACATTATTTTAAAAACAATTGAAAATAAAATATAACTGATCTTCATTTTCGCTTTAAAGTGTCACTAGATTTCAAACATTTTATAGAATATAAATATTTATGTGACGTGACCAAGGAAATATACCAAACTGTCACAGGTTGTAGGCTATTAATTATGTGTCATTTTTAAATGAAGCTAAATAATTAGCGAAAATCAGGTATGGAAAATGTACACAATGACGAATTCCACAGTGAGCATTATCATTGTGAAGGTCGACCGAAATGGAAGAGTCTATTTTTTTCTTTTTTGTTAGTGACAGCGGTATCGGATGTTGTTCGTTATATATTTCTTGAGTACGGGCATTTTTTGAGAGTTAAAATTATAGATTATAGACGCCGAGCAGCTAAGGTTATATCAGTATCGAGCCTGAAAATGTCGGTAACCGGGCAAGTTTAGAATACTACATTAAAATGTTGCATTGACGTATCTATGTTGAAATAACAACAATATAGTTATGCACTTTTACCTGACACGAAATTACAGCTTTTATTCAATTATTATTTTAAAAATAGCTGACACTATTTTAGAATAATGCACTCTGAAATGTCAATGAAATAACAACTGGATTTTAAAGAAAGTTCCTATGTCATATAAAATGATGTCAACAGTTTTAGGCTTGGTTATATCAACAATAAAAATAATAAAGGTAACAAAACACGACAGTTACTATACTTGAGTAGTAAGAGATAAGACGAGGCAGTTATGTCTATGTGGGTGGGCAAACTGCATTATTTACTGACGTCTTAAAACCGGGACATATACATTGGGTTCTATTCAGCTATACGCAATACAATCGGACACATCTATTTTCAACTGATTTTACTCACGTATTTTCAAGTGTTTTTAAATTAATAGTTTTCTGTATTGGTCTAATGTAAGACTGCCACGAAGTGAAGATATAGGAGAAGTTGAAAATACATGAGTCGATTTGTCGCGACAGATTGAAAATACATGAGTTCTACTGTACTTATTCTTGCTGTCAAAAATGGCAAGAGCCACACAGAACGACCCTTAATTAACTACGACAAACCCAACATTTTAATAGCTTTTTAGTGTATTTGCCATATGGCAACATACACTATTGGCATCGGTCGGATGGCGGGACCTAGGTGTCGGACCAAAATTTCTCGACGTTTCATAACCTCCTAAACACTTTGGCACCATTTTTAAAAATGTTTATATATATATGTATATATATATATATATATTTATATATATACGTATATATATATATATATATATATATAAAGGGTGGGCCATCTATTTGTTGAATTATAAATTAGCAATGAGAACAAGAAAAACTGACTTTGTTATTATTTATTTTATTTCATATGATTCAATGTTTATTCCGATTAAGTATGAAAAATGATTTCATTCATGTGACCACCTCGGCTGGCTCTGCAGTAGCCCATCCTGGAACACCAATTTTCGAGCACTTTATTAACGGTTTGTTGGTTTATTTGAGCGATTTGAGCCCGAATGTTTTGTTTCAAGTGGTCAATTGTTTGAGGATTGTCCCCATAAACTTTATCCTTCAATGCGCCCCAAAGAAAGTAGTCAAGTGGTGTTAAATCGCAGCTCCGAGCTGGCCAATTGACATCTCCGTTACGGCTAATTACGCGATTGTTAAACTTTGTGCGCAAAAGGTTGATGGTGAGGGCGGCGGTGTGGCAAGTTGCACCGTCCTGTTGAAACCAGACTTCATCGAGATTGATATCATCCAATTCCTGCCACAAAAAGTGATTTATCATATCTCGATAGCGGTCACCATTGACCGTAACTGCGCGACCAGCCTCATTCTGGAAAAAAAAGGGCCCAATCACGCCACCACTCCAAAATCCACACCACACAGTGACTCGATCTGGATGCATGGGCTTTGTTACGACGACGTGTGGATTTTCCGAGCCCCAAATCCTACAGTTTTGCTTGTTGACATAACCACCAAGGTGAAAATGCGCCTCATCCGAAAAGATGATTTTTCTTGCAAAATCAGGATCATCGTTCAGCTCGTTTAAAGCCCAATCAGCAAAGCGAAAACGTTGTTGATGGTCAACTTGCTTCAACTCCTGAACGAGCTGGACTTTGTACGCCAACATACCAAGATCTTTGTGCAGAATCCTCCTCAAAGTGGTACGGCAAATGTTGAGTTGTTGACTTCTGCGCCGAGTTGATGTTGACGCGTTGAGACGTACACTTTCGGCCACAGCAGCAATTGCTTCAGGTGTACGCCTAGGATGAGCATGAGGAACATGTTTGACGTCCACCAGCATTCCACTTCTGCGCACTTTATCAATGAAATTCTTAATTCCTTGGTTTGATGGCGCCTCATTTCTTCCAAACTTTCTACGCAAATTTCGCGCCGTCTCGGCAACCACAGAGCCACACTCAAAGTAAGTTTTAAGTATTTCTAACCGTTGATCCAAATTAAAGCGATGCATATTCTGTCAACGGAAGGCTTAAACTAAACAACTGTCAAAAATGCATAGCACTCTAGACGTCAGAGTTATTAATAGCACATGGTTTAAAATTCAACATTTATATGGCCCACCCGTTATATATATATATATATATATATATATATATATATATATATATATATATATATATATATATATGTGTGCGGGCAATAACTTTCGAAAGAGTTAATTGATTTCAACTAAATTTGGCCCACGTGTTGAAATCCATCACCGCAAGAAGCCTATTTAAAATGGGCCTAATCGGGCTATTTTAAGGGTAGTTTTTAGGGGTTGAAAAATGTTTTTGGGCCCCAAAATACTGAAAAAAATCTCCGAATCGTTTCAAAATTGAAATTTAACCCTCTGGTAGTAATTAAAAAGTGTCCCCAAAATTTTAATAAAATCGGCCCGACAGGACCGGATTTACAAATTTTATGAAAACACTAGTTTGCAGATAGTGACTTATTTATTGAAGGGTGTATTTAATTCGGTGTAGACGTTAGATTGATAATAATATTACAATTAAGAAAAAAAATATTATTTTAAGGGGTGTATTAAGGGGTTAAATTTTTTATTTTGCCTAAAAACAAACTTAATTTCACATAATAAACGTATAAAACCACACGGCCCTATACAAGCAAATACACTATATTGTCGGCAGGGTTTTGGCACTGCGACCCGGGTTTTTTCTAATTTGTGGTTATATTACCTGTTTGAAAAAACTAAAATACCTCTTCACTTATCCTGATCAAGTGCAAAGTACCATTTTACTTGGAAAGTAACTGTAAAATACAACATTCAAAATATGCTACCCTACAATTAATCAGAACTGGTCAAAGGCTATTTTATTTTCATGAAATAGTGTGTTTGACATATTAGAAGTGTAATTCATCTTAAATGCACTCGTAAGTCCGATTTTACTAGACTCAGAATAAGCCGCGTCAAATTTTATGCGTCTTATTTTGAGCTTAGCACATCCGTTTTTTATAAATTACAACGTTAACGTCTTATTTCTTTATCAATAAAAACTGCTAAATATTCGTGGATAATAAGTGAAAATCACCAATATATGGTTAAGGATTCCACTGTAATCTTTTTTTTTTATACATTTAAAACAGCATGCTGCAATTTATTTCAATAATCTATACACGATACTAAACTGCTCTGCATACAAATAATATGTATAACCTATATTTAGATCTGTTTTGTTGTCTATTTTTTATTTCATTATTGTCAACCATCTGTATTTGGAGCACAGCTGTTAATTAGTAAATAAATAAAGAACTACTGGAAAGAAAAATATCACTAGATTTCCTATATCTCCTAGCTCTCATTTCTAATATGCGCTGACGTAATTTCGATAGAAGTTCACGCAAAATGCATTAGTCCAAATTAAGATTACGCCATCATTATCCAGTTATAAGTATAAACAAAAAATATTCAAAGGTTATTGCAGAGGTCATTGTGGCAAAAAAAAACGCCCTAAGTATACAGACCAATGTTTATTTTGAAAACAGTTCATAGATCCAAAAAACCAATAATGTAAATACAGAATGAACTGAAAATGTAAAAATAAATAAAAAAAGCTTATATCAACATCTGCCTGAAAAATGTTCTTCATCACGCTGCAAATGAATAAATTTTCTGTTTTTAAAAAGTTGAGTACTATTGCTAACTTGTTAAGACATATAATTTTTCAACGCCGTACTTATTTACTAATACCTATTAACAAACAAAACTGTAACAAGACATTAGTCTGTAATTTCGTTTTCTTACAGGTTTTTGGGACACTTTGCTAGTTAGGGAAGGACATCTTTCAAGATTTTTTGTTTGTGCAACAAACTAATTCAAAAACGGCAGAATCGAAGTATACTAAATCATTGGTACAAAAACTTGAAGCATCCGACTACGTTCGGATTAAGACAGAAATTTCACTAAAACCAAGCGAATCCGCGGACAAAATTGACTTTCCCGTGAGTGAAGGAGCGGACAAAAATCAGTCATCACTATTACTGTACACATTTCGGTTTATATTCGTTACACCCTATACATATTAATTTACACTGGCAGGTTTAGTTGGCCAATAAGAACCACAGCAAATATTGACCAACGTTGGTCTTTTGACTGATAAGGTTGCCAAATTTTTTTTTTCAATATAGCATTTATAACGTTACGTCAGACAATGGATGTTCCGAACAGCAATGGTACTCATTTTGCACATACCGTATTTTTCGGACTATAAGACACACCTTTTTACACAGAAGAATGTACTCAAATTTGGGGTGCGTCTTTTGGTTCGAAGGTAACATTTACAATTTTTTTTTTAATAAATCGTCTCTAAATTTGAGGTACGTCTTATAGTCCGAAAAATATGGCACACCACTGAAAGTAGGTATAACGCAAGTTATCTCAAGACAAGCGCGGGAATCACCGATTTACCTACATTGAACTGAAATATTGCTGTAGTACGAGTTATATTAACAATATATTAAAAAAAACCCGGGTCGCAGTGCCAAAACCCTGCCGACAATATAGTGTATTTGCTTATACAGGCAGTGTGGCTTTATTTTGCGAGCTTAAGTTGGTTTTTGGGCAAAATAAAAAATTTGACTCCTAATACACCCCTTAAAATAAGATTTTTTTTCTTAATTGCAATATTATTATCAATCGAAACTCTATACTAAATTATATACACACTTCAGTAAATAATTCACTATCTGCAAACTAGTTTTTTCATAAAATTTGTAAATCCGGTCCTGTCGGGCCGATTTTATTAAAATTTCTGGAACACTTTTTAATTACTACCAGAGGGTTAAATTTCATTTCTGAAACGATTCGTAGAATTTTTTCGGTATTTTGGGACCCAAAAACATTTTTCAACCCCTAAAAACTACCCTTAAAATGGCCCGATTACGCCCATTTTAAATAGGCTTCTTGCGGTGATGGATTTCAACACGTGGGCCAAATTTGGTTAACATGAATTAACTCTTTCGAAAGTTATAGCCCGCACACACACACACATATATATATATATATATATATATATATATATATATATATATATATATATATATATATATACATACGTATATATATATATATAAATATATATATATATACATATATATATAAACATTTTTAAAAATGGTGCCAAAGTGTTTAGGAGGTTATGAAACGTCGAGAAATTTTGGTCCGACACCTAGGTCCCGCCATCCGACCGACGCCAATAGTGTATGTTGCCATATGGCAAATACACTAATTATGATTCGAAGTAGCGTTAAAATAAATTTTCTAAAAATCAACTTTAAATTTGAGATGCGTCTTATCGTCCGGTGCGGTAAACTATTGGCGTCGATCGGATGGTAGAACCTAGGGGTCTGACCAAAATTGCCCCACGTTTCACAACATTCTCAGGAATTTTTGTAAATGTTTATATACGTGCGGGCAATAACTTTTGAAGGAGTTAATTGATTTTAACCACACGAAGCTCATTTAAAATATCATTTGAAAGGGTGTATTTAAGGGTTGAAAATTGTTTTGGAGCCCGGAAAAATTAATATAAAAAAATTAGGAAAATGTGTCATTAGAAAAAGTATTTTTGGTGGGGTGTCAGGTTCGCTAAGGTCGGTCCTGATTTTCATATCCTAGCACATAGACTCTCGAAGTTCAATTAATTAATTAAACGTAGTTTGACATTAACACTGCCCGCCTTTCCCCGACGTAATTTAGCAGCAATAATATGCACCGCCGCCGGCGACGACCGCGACGTCTGCATATACTACGTCCAATGACCAGGTATACACCAATGCAGTGCATAAAAACAATGAGTAAACGAACATTCGCAATTGATAGGCACACACTACTATCGGCAGGTGGTCCTCAATTCTTCGATATTACCATTTCTTTCTCTTTGCCATAATAATTAGCTGCCATGTCACAATATTAAAACACATTTAATTACTTTTACTTCATTGTACGCTTTCCAATTTTCATTAATGATCCCATATCATTAAAAGATACCACCTGCGTATCGAATAATCAGGACAGCGTACATTAAAATCAAATAATCAGTACTACTTTGGATTTGTTACCGAAATGTCCGGGTTGCAATCCCATAATCGATTATCTTAGTTGAGGTTCTCGCAGCATTTTCATTATCTAAAAAACCCGGGTCGCAGTGCCAAAACCCTGCCGACAATATAGTGTATTTGCTAATACAGGCCTTTTGGCTTTATTATGTGAACTTAAGGTGATTATTGGGCAAAATAAAAAAATTAACTCCTTAATACACCCCTTTAAATTACATTTTTTTTAACTACATCATTATTGTCGATCAAACGTCTACACCAAAATTAAAAACACCTTTCAGGAAATAACTCACTATCTGCAAACTAGTGTTTTCAGAAAATTTTCAAATCCGGTCCTGTCGGGCCGATTTTATTGAAATTTTAGGAACACTTTCTAATTGATATTAAAGGGTTAAATTTCAGTTTTGAAACGATTCTGAGAATTTTTTAGGTATTTTTGGGCCCAAAAACTTTTTTCATCCCCTAAAAACCACCCTTCAAATGACCCGATTGGGCCCATTTTAAATAGGCTTCGTGCGGTGATGGATTTCAACATGTGTGCCAAATTTCGTTAAAATAAATTAACTCCTTCGAAAGTTATTGCCCGTACACATATATACCTATATATATATATATATATATATATATATATATATATATAAATATATATATATACATATATAAACATTTTTAAAAATGGTGGCAAAGTGTTTAGGAGGTTATGAAACGTCGAGAAATTTTGGTCCGACCCCTAGGTCCCGCCATCCGACCGACGCCAATAGTGTATGTTGCCATATGGCAAATACACTAATTATATAAAACTGAACTGATAATTGCACAATAGAGAATCTATATGTTTGGACATATCCGTCGGTGAATTTTTTTATTTCCAAAAATTGAATTTACTTTCAGATGTCATCACAATGACATACCTACTGAGAACAAAAATGAGTTGGTTATAAATTTCGCGTTCTCAAACGGCTCCAACGATTTGGATGAAATTCACTGAAAAAGGGTATTGGGGGACAAAAAATCGATCTAGCTAAGTTTTATTCTTAGTCGGAAAAGATTGTTTTCCCACAGATTTAATCATTTTAAAAATTAATTTTTTGACGTTTCAAAATACTGTAATATTTGTAAGTAAGCTTTGGAATTACAAATGAACAATTGTGTCAAAAATACTGACAGCGAATAAGTTATACTAAAACGTAAATTCTTTTAATAAAGAAGAAGAAATATTAATTACGAATCTCGGTACTGTAGAATAATAAGGCATCAGAGAAGCGTGCACACAACTTCGCGTCGGCCATTCCCGTCACAGTTTTGATAGAAAAAATAATAAATCATGAGTGTTACAGCTAGACACCAGCACAAATGGGATCTCTCGGTCATAACGTTGCGTCACAACATAAAATTGTGTTCACGACGCGTCACCATAGAACGGCAAAACACCACACAACAAAGAAATATGTTCCGAGCTTTGTCATTTGAAAATAAAATTCATTCTAAAAGCAATACAATAACCATCTTGAAGAATCATTTGTCTTAAACATGACTCCTCGATGGATAGTGAGCTCGCTATAGGTCCAGTCAGAAAGTTTGCTACCAAATGAATTTTAATTCTACTGTCAAATATCACAGTAACAAAATCATTAGAATGGATCATCCGAGAAAACATATAGTCTCTACAATAGCCACCTTGCAAAAGACTGAGTAGAATCACGTTGGGACAAATGAGTTCGTAATGTTTGGACAAAATAATCAGCGATGCTGCACCTTCCTCAAGCACGGTAACAAACAAGTGTTTAAACAATCAAAATCAACGATTCTGTGAACCGTTTTGTGCATAATTAAAGTATATTTAGGTGGATTATTAAGTCAAGTTCTGCAGCACTTTTCTTTCTGGCATGTTCGATGTTTATTATCTACGATGCAACAGTTCAAGTCGCACATTAATCCGAGGTCACACTATGAACAGCTTAACTCTAATTAAACATATACGAGCTAATTACAAAGTTTCATTTCTTTATAATAAACAAAGTATATGTATGATTTGCGTAACTCAATCACAAATAAATGTATTTAGGTTTCCTGTTCTATACATGTCTGCGAGTGCATTGTAAAAACGACAAAACCTACGACGCCAGTGGTGGTTCACTGCAAAATTTCATTTCCAAGTAACACGCTTCATTGACCATTTCTGATAGTAAATGCTCCTCCTATTCCCTAGATGCAATGTTGCCAATTCGCTCAAAATTACTGTTTACCTAACGGCTGTCAATAGAGTTAAAGAGAATCCAGTTCCAATGGCTATAATGATCATAACTAGGGTTCATGCAATGTTACCAATATCCAAACTAATTATCTAAATACGGTAATGGTTCTACAATGGCTAGTCAATTATTGCAATCGGGAGAGATCTCGAATTACTGTTTGCCATACGGTGCGGTCAATAGAGTAAGAAGATGATTTTTTGGGATTCCAATGGTTCTACTGCGATTGAAATTTGGTAATGCGCCGGAAATTTTTCTTAATTCCATTATGGCCATAACAATCACTAATTCTAGTTATGAGAATAAAAACGGATTTTACAAGCATAAGAATTTACACTAAAATCGTCGTTTACCAGAAGACGTTCATACAGTTTATTAAATCAAATCATCCGCCAGACAGAATTTTGTGGAAACCTTGGCATACCTGATTACAACCATGAGGCAGTGCCTAACTTTAATGTGCTTATGGTTTAATGTATGTCTATGCAATGCAGTTATGGCTCAATAACAATAGATTTAAATAATATTATTGTTGTTAAGGTATTTATAATAATAAAATGTTTTAATTACAATAATTAAATTAAAATAATAAAATTAAATTAAAAATTATATTTATATGCGTGGAAAACCCTAATAATCAACAAAGAAATACGTTGAAATATTTTATTTGGTCAATGAAAAAAGTTTTTTATACTCTAAATTAATTTATTTATAAAAATTCTAGCGTTCAATTATTGGTCTTTTCAGACACTTGAAATGTGCATCATTAAAACATTAGACGACTAAAACCTTCACAACAATCCTGACGATTTCCTATAAGATATTTGGAGAATAACTATAAATTAAAAAAAAAAGAAAAAACGACTCTTATCATGAATTAAAATTAAAAAAGTAAACAGGAATACTAAATTACTAAACAAATTTTGCAAACAAAAATTCAACTCCTAAATGAAAACCTTTAAATAGGCTTTGTGAGTATACTTAATTTAGTTCAAATCAATAATGAGAAACAAAAAGATTAAAATGATAAAATTAAGAGAACTTAACTGATAAACGACATAAATCTGTGACTCTTTTGGAAGTAAATTAATATTAACTAAATATGTAAAATTAAGTTTGCGCTAATTTTTTGATATATAGAAAGAAAACTTCCACAAGTGTTGGAACAAATAACTCACGTCCGCAAAACGTGTCTACTGGTCACTTTTTAGTTAATGAGGTTCATTTTACGTTATAAGTGACGTGTCTTAAATCTATACTTTATGATTTGTTCAATAAATTAATAATAATATAACAATAATTTAACAACCCTTTCTCGACTTTGTTATAACAGACGCTATTCTTACCATTACTATTTTCCAACTGCCATTTCCCGTTATTTTCTACATTTTTTTAAACTTCAACTTAATTAGTAGTACTTCGAAATTAGATTAAGGTAGGCAACTTTTTAAACATTGGAGTTTTACACGTAATCAGTCATGGCCTTGAATAAGGCACCATCTCGATATTTATCTGGAATTATTGAGGGAAACCATGGAAAACCTCAACAAGATGGGCGGTACAGGAATTACCGTTTCTTAGTGAGAGGGAATAGGAAAAATTTTCATCTGCCCATGCTACGATTCAAACTCAGTACCTTCCAAATGCGAGTCTAAGTATTCTCATCGTTCGGTTGAACAAATTAATAAATTAGGACCGCCATCCAACCAACGCCAATAATGTACGATGTGTGCCATACGCTGTGTATATAGAGGCAATACACTAACTAGTTGAGACTCTCAGGTAGTTAAGTTTCGTACATGCTAATTACAGATATTGACAGTCGAATACAGTCAAGTTCAAGGACACTGGAATGTTTGAAGTAGTCATTAAGCTACATGGATTTTATACATATGTTGTACATACATGCCTCAGCTATGTAACACATTTGCTGCTACCGGATAGTTTATATTGCCGAAAATTATTACCAACTCCAATATGTTTAATTTCATTTACAGACCTGTTGTATGAAGTAATAAAGCTGTTTTATCGAGAATCATTCTAGGAAAAAGCGTTTTCAGAATTTGTATCTGTATGGCTGTTTGTATCAAGAACTAACCCAGAGCCGGATAAACACATAAGCTACAATATATAGCAATCCGCAGCGATCTCAACTAATTTCAGAACGATTCTAGGGGCTTTTCTATCCACAAATAACCCCTGCACTCTTATCTTATTCAAATCCTTTCTCCTGGCTTAAAAACGGCTACAGCTCTCGCGACGCTATTTGTAAAGCTAAAGAGCTCGAATAAACGCCAAAAATGAAAGATCCTCCTGGCTAAAAATTGAAAAAAATATATATGAGTAAATAAGATAATCTTTCACAGGTAGTCAAAACTTGTTTTCAAAAAATTGTCTGGAAGATTTGTATAGTGTGATTGGTCATTCCTTTGGCGTTTACCCGATTCCTTTAATTTTAAAAATAGCGACGGGAGAGGTGTAACCGTTTTTAGGCGAGGAAAAATGATCGGAGATGAAGGGTGCAAGAGAAATTTGTTGATATATACTCTTGACTCTATTAGACATAACCACATATCATTGGCTTAGACTACAAACCAGCTAACCCTACTTTTGGTTGAATTGTAGATTTTGATGTCATCTGTTAAAAAACCAACCAAGCTATAGCAAAACAAACAACTCCAAAACATAACAGTTTTTTCTTGAAAACGTGCCGCACGCAAACCAAGCAATATATTAATATATATAGAAGATATTCCGTTTTTACTGTTCCCTGTAAAATTGCTAGTTTTGGAGTTATCAGTCTAAGCCAACGATATGCAAAAATTATGCAATCGTTTCAAATTCTTACCAAATGTACACAATGCATACGGATAATCCTCTATCTGCTGTAACAATACCTACAACGCTGAGCGTCGGTATAAGTAAACGATATGATATCTGACAGGTGAGTCGTTACTGAAGGTAAACCGATGGGTTATATTCTGCGCATGTATGTAAACACTCGATGATTACACCGAGAAAGCATGTGGTATTATATTTAACAATAAATAAAATCAATATACATATCATATATTAAAATTTGCGTTGAAAACCGATAGATTTAATTTCAAATTTCAGCAAACAGGAGTCATGTGTCAAAGAGGGCAATCAAAATTCATTGGAAACGACTACCAACGAGAATAATAAAAACCCGGGTCGCAGTGCCAAAACCCTGCCGACAATATAGTGTATTTGCTTGTATAGGGCCATGTGGTTTTATACTTTTATTATGTGAAATTAAGTTTGTTTTTGGGCAAAATAAAAAATTTAACCCCTTAATACACCCCTTAAAATAACATTTTTTTCTTAATTGTAATATTATTATCAATCTAACGTCTACACCGAATTAAATACACCCTTCAATAAATAAGTCACTATCTGCAAACTAGTGTTTTCATAAAATTTGTAAATCCGGTCCTGTCGGGCCGATTTTATTAAAATTGTGGAGACACTTTTTAATCACTACCAGAGTGTTAAATTTCAATTTTGAAACGATTCGGAGAATTTTTTCGGTATTTTGGGGCCCAAATACAGTTTTCAACCCCTAAAAACTACCCTTAAAATAGCCCGATTAGGCCCATTTTAAATAGGCTTCTTGCGGTGATGGGTTTCAACACGTGGCCCAAATTTCGTTGAAATCAATTAACTCTTTCGAAAGTTATCGCACGTACACATATATATATATATATATATACGTATATAAATATATATATATATATATATATATATACATATATATATAAACATTTTTAAAAATGGTGCCAAAGTGTTTAGGAGGTTATGAAACGTCGAGAAATTTTGGTCCGACCCCTAGGTCCCGCCATCCGACCGACGCCAATAGTGTATGTTGCCATATGGCAAATACACTAATAACAGGTCCGAAATTAATTCTGCCAAATTAACAAAGTATAGGTTACGATCGATTTTTTTTAAGAGCAAAGCCGTGATTTTAGTCTAGAGGAAAAAATAAATTTTTCCTGCTCGGTGTAAACACCATAATAATTATATAAAAACGCTTGATACGGTTTTTCTCAGCCTTATTAAACTATACATGTATTGGACAGCGGTTGGACATACAATATTTGTGTCACGGTTTGGTGATCTTTAGTTTCTTTTTTTCCCATCTGTTTGCCATGAGAATGACTAATACAGTGAAACTATAATATGACTTGCAAGCGAAGGATTTCCTGACTGTTACAAAGTTTAAAATTTCATAATTATAGCGACAGTTACATTTCTGTCGTCTGGTAGAACCCAGATGTCAAAACTTCGACTAAGCAGCCAGTGTTGTTACTTCTCATCTAGTCACTCGTAATTGAAATTTTCCCAACAAAACAATTCTCTTTTTATATGAATTATCAAACTATATGAGAACACCGTCCGGCAAACAATGACACTAATCGGCGATACATTGTTCTGTATCTAGCATGTAAGTTTATGAAGTAGTTTACAGTTCAGGCGGTGATAAAGTCGTCCGGCAAATAAAACTAGTCGGCATGCCTGGTTCTATATCTAAAATGCAAGAGCCACACTAAATGCCATACGGCAAACCGTGATTCTGATCAGGGATACGTAATTTCGCATCTGGAATATATAAGTGCAGGGTTGATATTGAAACCCTATACTCTTGAATAAGGTGGAACTAGAGATTCCCCGAGGCGGAGTACTATACAGCACTAGAGTGAGGCGGTAAGCACGTGGGCCAGTAACGTATGCAAATAAAGGCAATAATCAGAAAAAAATATCCCACTGTAATATTTAGTTAGTTCATAGTCCGGCAGTGGGCTGAGTGCAGATGTTACGTATACACTACTACTTTCAAATCTGACACGAACTTTGATAAAACACGATTCGATTGGTTCCTCCACGGCGATACATATCGTGGCTAGTGCACTCACCACTACTCTACCCAGCTTGGTAATTTAAAGCATTAACACATTACATTTTACATGTTGTTAGTAATACTGTTGTATATAGGCGGATTAGACATTACATTTGGCCTAAACTCCGCCCGTATTATGTCAAATCCCAATATCGGAATAGGAAATATCATCAGTATTTCGACATGAGTGGTTTTGTGTTTTGACCACAGATATTACAGTATGTACGTAGGTATTGTAGGTACGTACGTTTTATATCATGTAGTGTCTGTTTGAAGGTCGTTTACACCAACGGAATTATACAGAACGTTGACCTGTATCACAGACGGGAGGTTTAACATTAACACAGCCGGTGTACACCACCACATACACCTTCTGCACGCACATTGCGGATTATCATCTACACTACACTATAAAGTATAAACACTACACCACATTTATTATACACTGCACTAAAGTGTGCCTTATTGAACACGACACGAACGGGACCTAATTCCATAATACCGCATTGATTTACACCTATACTCTTGAAAAACAAGAATACCGAACTGAACTGTGATTCATAATGCGACAGGGTTGGACAGAATTCGCATTATGCCGTGCCTATTCAGTGTTGTGCTTTTTCAGGGCGGCTTCAGTCGCTTGAATGTCGATTTTGTCTGCAAAGCCTTAAAAAAAATGATAACACGCGTTTTTAAATTGGAAACTTTGGAGCTTGAAATATACACCTTTTTTGGAAATATCGTTTAGATTATAGAACATACTAGAAAACTCATGCATAAACGAAGAGAGAAGGGAAATCTGAGGCCAATTTAAGAGCATTGGGTATTTACAAATAACCGCTCCAAAAATCACACTACAGAACCTACAGATGAATTTTTTTGGAAAAAAGTTTTGGCTGTGCGTAAAAATTACGTAATTGATAAAAGTTAAATATCTTTAGCGACGTATCTGTTTGAATTTTTCGGTAAGAAGAAATAATTCAACGGCGGGGAATACAAGAGAAACTTTGTTAACGCAAAATGGATAACGATTCTATGAAACGAGTTCATAGCTTTAAAGAAGTTTCACTTCCCCCGTGAACTTCCGGAAAAATGTTCTGTAGTGTAATTCCTGCTTTTTCAATTGGCGTTCACTCGAACCAGTAGCTTTAAAAATTGCGTCAGAAGTGCTATAATGGTTTTTGAACAAAGGAAAATGATTTGAGATGAAGAGTACTCGACAATATTTGGCAAACAAAACCTTCGTTTAATTCCTATTACCGTCATGCAAGTGAACGCTTTTAAAAAAGTATCGACTGGCACAATTGCTTAAAAACAAAGCGGTTTTCACATCCATAATCAAAACAGAGACACGAATATCTTGTTTCGCATACGGACTGTTTATAAATTTGTTCCATTTCAAGTTGACAGTTCCACTTCGGTGAGGTTGAAAGTGACTGATTATTTGAAAAAAATTACGCGGTCCAGATGCTATTTTTTAAAACATTTATTTGAAATTCCTGGTTCATTATATCGCAATGTCATAGAACTCCTGACTTATCACATTCAGTAACCTATACCCGTGAAATTGCTCACGTTAATATCGGTTTTTTCAATTAATTTTTTTATTAAACAATATTAAACAGCACAACTAAACTTACAGTTTATCTCTGACAATTTAATAATAGACCTGCAAACCAATCATAAAAAATCTACATCCTTCTTGATTTCAAAAATTTACTGAAGATATTGATTTTTGAGATTTTCAGGGTATTAACAAGAGGATTTGACGGATATCGAAATCTTTCAGAACTTTTACAAACGTAGTACGTTAGTATAAATAGTACGCTGATTCCACTGAGCCATAAGCAAACGTCTGTATCTTTTCTGGTTTAAAAGTTGTGTGCGTTGACAATTTTCCAAAAATTAAAAAATAAATAGTGCTCACAGTTTCAAAGGTATGTACGAAACACATTTTTAACGGTACTTTTTCTCTAAAACCAATACCCTATCGATTTATTCTATTTCTTGCAACGGTATTGTGATTTAAAAATTAAATACAGATTATTATATATTTCTCTTAAATATCAGTATGCTAGGTGGACAACACTATATATTGTTTTCTTTATTTAATTTTCTTTTGATGCTCCGTCCGGCTTCGCCGGGACGCATTCAATTCGTCCCTTCGCCCGAATTGATATTAATTTTTACTAATTAACACAGATGTTAAAGACAAAAATTTAATAGCACAGTAAGTTCTAGCATTGATCATACCAGTACGATTTACGGTATTCTTCAAGAACACCATAAGTTTATTTTGAGGTTGGCTGTGGCTGCAACCGCTACTGTATGTGCATTGGTTTGTGGAAACCTTAAATCATGGTGTAATAACATTGCAGAAGTTAAAAGAACTTACAATACAAAAATGTATTGTTTTTACAAAGATTTCTAGGTTAGCTAAACTGGAGCAGTTATTTTTAGTGCTTATGTAATCGTGACAATCTGATGAAAGCATATTTTGTCATTATAAAAATCATCTGCTTGAAGAACGATAAAGTCTACTCAAATTAATCTAATTTGATAGCTGGACATATGTATCAGAAATTCAAATTATTATTTTAAACAAAAAAGCTGAAAATATTATTTACTTTTATGACTTGCAAAACATAAACGCTCGGTAACTTTGATCATCAGCATTATAGCCTGGGAAATGGTGTTAACAAGTTTTTTAGATGTTTAGAATTTTCAGTTTTCAATAGCAGCATTCTACGAAAGACTACTCTACGAAGTTGATGCACTTACGATACACTGGCCGTTTTATTAATTAAATAGATATGCGATTTTTAAAGGTAATCCAAAAGCGCACCCCTACAACGAAAGATATCTATATTTAAATGAAAGGCGATGTATGTATTTATCCAAAACGGTTGGACCGATTTTGATGAAATTTTCAGGCAATCTTTAGATTAGCACAGTGGGTGATCCTGTAAAGTTTGGTCGCGATCGGATCGACAGATTTTTTTTTTGTTGTCTGGCAATTTTGACTTTTCTTCGATTTTTGAACATTCAGAATAAAAAGCGCAAATTCAATACATGTTGAGAGTTTTATGATAATGATTCTCATCTTTTATATCCTATATATTACATTTACAACCGGGCGAAGCCGGACTAGATAAAAATAAAATATATAATAACTTGTGAAACAATACCTTAATTTATTTGGTAGTAAACATGAGTCCGGATTTTCCATTTTTCTTGTGTAACTAAAAGTTGTAAAGAAATAATTGCACACAAATGATTTTCAAATAAAGAATAACAGCACAATATAATTAGTCTCGCCACTTGAAACTACAATTGGAATTTCCAATGAAAATTGAAAAAAAAAATGTAACACCGTTTCCCTCGACTAATTTTACATGACTGACTCTTTGAGGAGATACGCACTTTAAATATGGCTACATAAAAGATTTCTGTTTTTATCAGTTCTTATCGTGACATCTTAAACAATGAAAACAGAAGCTATAGGTCGTTGCATGCTGAAAAAGTATTTTAGAAAAATGCTTGTTTTGCGACAATCAAGAATTACACAACAAATAACTATCGCCTATAATCGAGATTGTTCCAATTCTGATGGTGTAAATTACCAGGAACTTGTACGACAAAATAATTCGATATAACTTCCCACATTTCACGTTTTCTTTTTCCGCAAGTACAATAGCCTTTTTTAAGTTCCTGCTCGTTAAGTCTATAGCCTTTACGCTGAAAACTTCAGCTGCTGAGCGTCTATAATCTACAAGACTAGCCTTTTCCCTTTTAATCTTTGCTGCTTTTAAACATTTTGATGATATTGCAATATGGAAATGCTAGATGTAATAGACATTTGGTTTGGACCAGCAATAAGTTCATGGTTAAACAATTTTGTGCTTCGAGACATGAAAATATTCTATTTTGCATGGCGAGAGAAACGGAACATTTATGGTGGAAACGACGGAACAGCTACGGAAAACAGATCCTTATAATAGTAGTTCATGTATCAATGACAATACGTTAAATACGAGGGTCAGCAAGTTTTAACAGTTGCACGAGTCATAATATCTTTACGTTCGAGATATATACTACACTTTTTTGCACGTAGCTCCTATAAAATAGTTGGTTTTCACATTAGTGTTCGTATATTTAAAACTTTTTTGAGTCGGGTATATGATTTACATTGTCTCATTGCTTCGTCATTCCATTAAGCAAACCAGACTGTAGTAATAACTCCTCAAATTTTGATACAACATTAATGGTGCTATTCTGTATTGTCAATGAGAATGTACAATGCTGTTTATTTTTTGTCTTTTTCTCGCAATTTAACATCACATAAGTTAATGTGAGACAGACATTTAACAGCGCTTTTAATTTTAACATTGAGCATACAGAATAACCCCATACGAATTAATCCATAATAAAATAATGATGTCAAAATACACATCAACGTCTACAATGACAATACAAAAAAATGATTATATTTGATTAAATTATATGACATTTAATAACTAACATATTATCTATTAAATAATATTAGAAAAAATATATTTATAAATTTCATTGTAATTTTCTGTGAAGCTAACGACTATATAATGCTAGAACAAATACACTTCTGTGCATGTGTACAGAATATTATTATACGCCATAGAGATAACTAAAATAAACCTTAATTAAGGTCCGTCCACAAGTTTTCCATTTCTTCTATAAGAAGTAGTAAAACAATTGAGGGCGTCACAACTAATACAGTCTGATCAGTTAATCATTTAATGTATTTTAAGGTTATTAAAAATCGTCAATGTTCGGTAAAAATTCAAAATCTAAAAATTCTTGACTCATGGGGTTTGAAGTATAGACGACAATTTTTCGGTAAGAAACTCTTCTATCGAATGACTATGTAGAAAGTTCTTTAAATAATTTTATTTATTGTAGATTATAGATGCTCGACAGCTTAGGTCATTAGCGTATTAATTACATCAAACAACAACTACATAATTAGATACGTGAATTGCGAAAAACAGTCGAAAACAAAAAACATGTAAAAAAGGACAAGTGTGTGGATGAATGTAACATATTATAAGGATTTTTAGGCACCAAAAAGTTTATTCAATCAGCTTCAATATCTTTTGAGCTTTGTAAGCAACACCAAAATTTATATTTTTAACTATTTATAATAATAAGTAAAATTAGGCACAAGGTTCTTGCAATTAATTTAGGTCGATTATAGGTACACCATTTTTAAATGTGTAAGTGTTTCTTTTTGACAAATCATTATAGTTTACAAGTGCAGAAAGCTATTGCCATAATTTATAAAAAGGTTTCGAAAAAAATAAAGTTTAAATTTTGATATTCGATTACATAATAATCACATTTAAATAAATTAAAAAACAGTTTTACTCGTTTTCTTTTATATGAAGGTTTTAATCATCTCCTGATGATGTCATGGGCATTAAAAGGAGCTTCGATTTTAGAAAAGCTTATTCTTGGTCGAAACCACTTATAGTCGAAAATAGCCAAATCTTATTATCCTCTCGAACTCTGTCAACTCAAATTTTCTGACGTTTGTGTAATACGACAAAGTAGTGAGCCAGTAAAGATTTCTAAAAAATTAGTAACAAAATTTGCATGTTAAATTTGCGTGGGTTTCTTTGAAATACGAATTTAACAAACAAGTACCTATATTTATATTGTTGCTGTTATCTGGCAGTTGATTTCACCGATATTTTAACAACGCCAGATGTTCATATGTTTTAACGTTAGAAAGCTGAAATCGTTCTGACCCCACCTGTTCCAGTAACTTTAATGCATGTAAATACGGCATCCTTACAAACACACACACACACACGTTAATTATATACAGCGTGTTTGTAATAAACATGATAATTGTGTTTCATAGATATCCAGTGATATTTTCATACATCCCGTATATTTGTGTCGATATTTTGTACATGCAAAAACCAATGTTGTCAAATTTAATGAATTAAAAATTGAACTTTTACCTTGACCATTAACGTTCGCCAAATTCATGACTTGTTTAGGAATGCTTACCTGTAACAAAAAATACATATTATTAATTTATGACGTATTGATATTACAAAAGGAAAAATATAGTGACGTTCAAAAGTTGTTCAAAGTTAACAAAGAATAATCAATTTTTATTCATTATTTTGGATTTAATTTTGAAGCATTGCGTGGCTAAGCCGTATGTGGTGCTTCCAAGGCTCCTTAATTAAAGATTTTCTATTTTTTTTAAATAAAAAATAACTGTCACGCAATTTTGTGCGTATTTTGTACCCACAAAAAATCGCCCCACCTGACGTTTTCCACTGAAAGTTTTCATATTAAAAATTATTTGGAAGAATGATTCCGGAATGTGGAATTAATGTAGGTGTACAGTTCTTCATACCTATAGCACTTTTTTAAGTAATCATTTTGTACGTTACCAAGCAGTCATGACAAGAAAATTGAATACTAAATATCTATTGTTCTTTAAAAATAAACTAAATCTAATTTTCATTCAAAACAGTAAAATACATCATTGTAACATTGTATTCCATGAATGAATATTTTATTATGAGTTTTCAAATTATTATTATATTATATTTTAACCATTGTAATTTTGACAAACTCTCATCTGTACATTGCATTACGAAATCTATATTTCATTATACCTACATTATAAAAAAGAAACTGTGGTATTTTACACTACACACTGCAGAAGCGAAAGTAATATTAGCACCGACTGCTGGGACCGAGCCTACGACCTTTCGGTTACGAGGCAACTGTTCTACCTCGCGGTCATCTTAGCTCAATGTTTTACAGTCGGTTACTATAGTCTACGGCTGATTCTTGAGATTGAAAATGTAATGAATGTGTCGTAATGTACGTATTACGACACATTCATTACATTTTTAATCTCAAGAATCAATTTCACTCTACCATACTTCAAAAATGAAGAAACAAAATTTCAACTCCCGATTGCACTGATCAAGATGAAAAAATGACTTTCATGAATTTCCAGAAAAAGTCGATTACAAACTGTTTGTGAAACAAACTTGAAGCTGATGTAAATGTAAAGACAAGATTAAATATAATTATCTCTTGATGATGCTAGCTATATCAGAGAAACGTGCACCGCGAATTTCTTTTTTAAGAGTTGACGATTCGTGGATTTTTCATCAATTTTATACAAACACGCAAAATGAAGAAGTAAAGATACGTATTAATATTTTTCTTGGTGCTGAACAACCAATTCATGTTTTGACACCAGGCGACCTTGAACCCCTGTAGATGAAGTAACGCAAGAACTAATCCATGTATTAATCCTCCTTCGAGAATGCCGTTTTAATATATCCATAACCGTGTTTATATATTTATGTTTAACATTCATACTGACAAAATGTCCATATTTAAACAATTTTCTACATTTTTACATTATTTTTGTCTCAACAAAAACGTTAAATGCCTCATCTATCTGCACGTTTACGTAGCCCATCCAAAACCACCAAGCTTTTGTTTCCGTATCTCAAAAGCAAAAAACGGAACCCTTATAGGATCACTCGCGTCACGCGTGGCTGTCCGTCTGTCTGTCACAATCAATTTGCTCCGAAATTACTGGACCAATTGAGTTGAAATTTGGTACACAAATGTAAGTCGGTGACCCAAAGACGGATGAATTTTAAATATGAAGGCCACTTTTGGGGGATAAATTCAAAAATTAAAAAAAAAAGTTTAGGAAACTATATCGTGTTACATATTAAACGAAAGGGCTTGTTGTGAGACTCTCAAATATATTTTTTTATAATTTTAAGATGGTTTAATGGTTTTGAAGTTATTTAAGAAAATACGTGAAAATTGACCCCCTTATCTCCGAAACTACTGAACCTAAAATTTTGAAAAAAAAAATAGGGAATGTCGGGTCTCACCCATAGTTTACACGAAAACCTAAACGAAAATCTTAAGTCTTAAAGTACTCACGGAAAATGGAATAGTACGGAACGCTCTTCTCGCGAGTTCGACTCGCACTTGACCAATTTTAACTTTATACTTTCTCCACGAAAACACAAATCTATCAAGTTCTTATATGGCTCATTTTTATTTTACTGAATGCATTTGTAACCAATAATTTGAGACCGAGAGATATGTTCTATTTTTATCTGCGGTATCATTACTAACGCAATCGCACTTGCATTTGTTGCAGCCAGAAATAGATTCTAGATAATATAGAACTTGTGGTTTCGATCTCAATATGTCGATTACACTTTTGAGACAAATGTGCAATATAGAACTTATAGATACGTAACGAAACTACTGAAACCCGAAACCATCGAAAGAGCGTGCATATAGGTCAGCCATATTGGAAGTATATTTTTGAGCTACGAATGTTCCCACAAAAAATGGTTGATTACATACCTATAGTGTCGTAATGGGTTATATTTCATTTGCTTAAACCATTACGGATTAATATGGTATTTTTTGTACGTGCCTTCCTGCAAAGTCATTAGATATACAGGTCACCTCGTTAGTGAATGACGTCAGCTAGAAGACCGTTCAATAATTTTATCAGCCACGCAATATCAAATGACGTATTCACCCCACAACTATCAGCGGCACGAGCTCACCTTTGTAAACCTTGCGTGTATCCTATGACATAGTTGCTTTTCACTTTATTTTCAAAATTTTTGACAGTTTTGGGCAAACGTCACTTCTAATAGAATAAGTTAAAAAACAACTGACAGACAAATAATGATTTATTATAATAATAATAATAATGCGTTTAACGTCCGTTTCTCGACTTTATGTCATAACAGACGCCATTCGCACCATTACTATTTTTCATTTTACCACTTCCCGTTTTTTCTACATTTCTTAAACTTCAACTTATATAATAGCAATGGGCGAATGAAGGAATTACAGGAAATTAGGATAAGGTAGGTAATTTTTTAACTAGGAGTTTGATAGGTAATCGGCCATGGCCTCAAATAAGGAACCACCTCGATATTTATCTGGAATTAATTGAGGGAAACCATGGAAAACCTCAATCAAGATGGCCGGTACAGGAATTACCGTTTCTCGGCGAAAGGCAGTAGGAAAAAGTCCCAGCCACATCTGCCCCCGCCGGGAATCGAACCCGGACCTCCCGAATGCGAGTCTAGTGCTGTACCACTACTCTACCCAGCTCGGTATAATGATTTATTATGGAAATGGTATGGCGCGATCAGTTTTATTTTCCTCTGCTACACTAGTGCGTAATGGGTCACTATATGCTTGGTAAGCAGCTATATTATAGGGGGTACAGTAAACAAGTAGTTTTTTTTATTTTATTTATTAAAAAACTCCAACTATAAAGGTACTAGAACAATCCTCACTTTCGATTATTGTGTTTAACGTTCAAAATTCAATTGGCATTTTACAAGTTCTCTGCAGATCAGAAACCGGGCTGGGTGTTTGCAATACAAAATTTGTGGAAACGTCATATAATATAAACAACGGTATGTTTATAATTTTAAATATCCTCGAGCCAAAATTATTTTGAGAGTATTTTAAAGTCAAATGGACACAAAAAAAATGTTCTTCAAAAAATATTTCGGTTATTGATGAAAAAAAAATAGTTTTTTTTTTTTATTTTGTACGAAGAAATATTCGCGCCAAACAGAGTACATTCTGATGAGACACGTTGGCACCACCGTCCAGTCTCACAGAATGATGCTAAATCTGAATCACGATAGCTCAGCTGCTCAGAAGTATGTCTTGAACTGTGTTTCCCAAATCGTGTCTATCGGATTTTTATCCCGTCCTAATATAAAAAAAACATCCAAGAGAAGCTAGATGTGAATCCTAAATGTCGAAAAAGTTAATTTCTGTACCAGTCGCACAGACGCCGGGTTTTCCATTTTTTACCAATTTTAGAAAATATTTTCATCTACCTTCTAACTCAATGTAAATCAATCAGTGTTGCCAGACGTCTCGATTTTTAAATCAAAATTAAATGTCCTGCGCGGGACAGGCTCACTCCCGCTTTTCGGGGATAACTCGACCGTGCGTAAATAATTATTCTCTTATTGTAAGTTGCAATTTGTAACACTCACTCCTCAGACTATGTTTGAAACGCCATATTTTTCTAATGCATAAAATTTTTTGATTTTGATTTCTGTTTTTTTTTTTTTATTTTTTTATTCAGAAGACGAATAAAACTCAACTATTTAACGATAGGGTAAATCTGATTTAAAATATCATATTTTTATTAAAATACATTTTCTATGGCTATTTTTGCTATCTATTGTCACGTAAACGTAATTTGAACTCAAATAAAAAGATAAATATTTAAAAACTTCTGATTACATACGTTTTTTTACTATGTCCCGCTTTCGACGAAAGAATCCCGCTTTTTCACTCAAAAAGTTCCAAAATCCCGACTTGGCAAAAAAAAAATCTGGCAACGCTGAAATCAATGCACTTTCACATTTCTCACAAAAAACTGCCGTTTTATCTAATTTTTTAAATAAGTATTTTTACGACTTTTCGCAAACCCTACATTAAAAAAATAGGAGGAAACATCGAAGTGATTCTATAAATGCTTCGTTTGTACAGAACACTAAAAATAGGACAAATAGCAAGTGACTGAAATTGCGGAGTCTACGGAACTCCAAAGAGATGTTTGAGGTTAATTTTTAGTGAAATGATTTTATTTCATAGTTTGCTGTACCATAAAATACAACCATAAGAGTAATATTGGATATTTTATTTAAAATGTTTAAAATTATTATCAAACAAATTGACAACGCCACAACTGCATGTTATCCTGCTATATGTACGAATGAACAAAATAATAATATATGCATTTTGTACAAGGCACCATAGCAAAAGAATCAACAAATCTACAGAATGGATTAAAAAACAGAAATATGTGTGTCTCGTGAGACTCGGAAGAAGTTTAGTTTATTATGCAATACTCAAGGGTTACACATTATAATTTAATTTACTCGTAAGACCATACATTTTCCATTAGAGAAGTGAAACTTACGCAAAATGTACATAGCGTTCGGAAAACAAGTGACATGAAACGCCAGTTTGTAAGAAAGCAAAGTAAAACTCTCAAAACGCATGTAAAGACTAAATGAGATCATAGAGGTCTTGTTTAAATAAACCGTGTCAAGTTTTTTTACGTATCATGTGAAACGTCGGTATTTCAAATTCTCATTCCTAGATACCTCCATCCGATCCCCGGGAAAAGGTCCAACATCTTGATTGCGATCTTTTTGTGTTTAATTGGTTGTGAATTTTTTTATTAAAAAAAAACTACCCACATTAAATTCATTATGTTGGCTTTATTTACTGGAAAAAGTATACTTCCAAGAGTCTTTTCCTCAAAAATGAAGAATTTTTAGATACGCATATCGTTTGACAATTCGGGCTTTTGTGTTGACCAATCTGTATATTTTTTTTTTTTGGTTCTTCGTCGTTACACCCTGTATACGCAATATACCTTTATACGTAACATGTACTTACACTCTCACTTGTTCGTATATGCGATTTTACTGTCGTCCTTCCTTTTCTCCCGTCAAGTTAGTCGTGTTTCGCTTCCACTTATGAGCCGTTACCTGCAGTTGTCTTTGCTGTTTTCATTTCACTTTCGGTCAAACACTGTACATAGTTACATGCTCAATTTATATACTGTGTACGATAAAATAAGTACCGTGCCGCCACTGACACTTAAATCCGACCTTTAAACGGGCCACTCATGTGATACCAACTGCTTCTAATTGGTCGACAGTCACATGTTATCAGAAGCTTGTTCAACAAGTTTTTTTTGAGGGAATTTTTTTGGAAGCTCTTCAACAAATGCGACTACGATTAATATTATTATTATAATATAGTCTTGAGAATAATCGAATGATTTTAAAATCACGAAGTTGCTATTCGAATGATTTTTATAATCGAATGATTCATTCGAAATTATTCCTTCAGCTGATATATCATTGTAATAGGTATACTGGTACTATTTGTGAATGACTGAATGTTTCAATTTTAAAGTAAATTTTGCTCTCGGTTTCGAATGTCAGTTTTGAAAAAGTCGCCTAACAGTGTTTCAGAGTACAGACGCAGATAAAAGACGTAAGTAATCGTATTCAGTACTGAAATGCAATCTGGCAGGGACAATTGCATGCAGTGTTTCAAAGAGTAAAGGAGGTATAAAAATCATTCGAATGATTTTGAATAGCCTCTCGAGACATTTTTATAATAGAATAGTTCGACAGTTTTCACTCGAAACATTCCATCTTTAATTACTCGCAAATTAATTGAAGAACCAAAAGGAAACCGCCGACTACAACCACCGTTATACAGATATTGATGTGTGTAGAGTTAACTTAAGAGAATTCGTATCGAAAAGATATGGAGGTTAAAAACTTAGCGGTGAAGCATATTGATCTACTGATTTATCAAAAAATACAAATCCATTCGCACATGTAAAATTATTTGAAATTATGTGAAATTAATCATTAAAATTTGTTGTACAAAAGTTTTATAATAATTCAGTACATAAACTACGATAATACCATTACAGCAAATTAGTCTGTAAGTTAAATATTTTGAGAATGACCACAAAACTATGACAAAATTAGGGTTTTTAAGAGGACCTTTTGATTTAGTTTCGGTTACGGTTTAAATTTCTGTTTAATGTTAATTTGGTTTTTGGTTACGCTTTGTCAAATTGTTAAGGGGTCATTCATAAATTACGTAAAGCGTTAGGGGAAGGGATAAAGAAGTTTTTAATTTAAAATCTACTACTTTCGTGCTAAGAAATGACGTCATTCGATAGCACCATTTAGTTCTCAGATTCAGTATTGAGTCCTACAGAAATCATATGGCCCTCAGTACTTCTAGGCATTCTTTTATTCTATTGTCTCACTGACCGGGAATTTCCCTATTACTTAAATTCTGAAAAATAATTGTCATTTTAGTATCATTAAATGATACTAAAATGACAATTATTTTTCAGAATTTAAGTAATAGGGAAAATGACAATTTAATAAATATAATAAATACATTTTATTTATTATATTTATTAAATTGTCTTTTATTTATAATAAGCGACATGGGTGTAGTATAGTCAAGTTCACTAATTTTTTATTTGAATACCTAATACCATAGTTGCAAATTTTGATCGAGGATTTTATTCAGGTGTGAACTTAATATTGCTATTTCGGTTTTAATTTTGCAATCGATTTTCCGAAATTTGCGATTTCCAGTTTCAGTTACGGTTGAACTGAGATTTCATTTTCGTTTTCGGTTGGCTAAAATGAGTAATTACTGTTTCGGTTCGTAGACGAGTTCAACTTGAGAAAAAAAGATACTGTATATTATAGACGTTCGGCAAGTCAGTTTTAACTTGAAGTAAAATATAAATGATAACTGCAATATTAAAAACGGCAAAACATTACAATTCGGTTTCTTACAAAGTTACAGATCAGGCCGAATATAATTTTTATATGTTTACTGACAAATTTACGATGATGCAAATTAAATAATAAGCACACATAACTCTGTTGGCCGGTTTCTATATGCGTATAGTTACTAGCGTGCTGAGTAACCTTAATCCATTAGGGTAATATAAAATTCATTATTGAACATAAAAAGTGCCAACCATAAATAACTCTTAACTTAGTTCCCAAATTTTTTGAGTTGCAGTGAAAGCCCTATTCTCCGTGATTAAATTTCACAGATGTGAGAACTATCGGGTGTAACTGGGTATGTCCAACAACAATAAATCATTAAGACATGATTATCGATGTCAGAAAATCTTCAACATTGCTTAATTAAATAAAGCATCCTGACTCTAAGAAACTTACAAATGTACATACAGATGGATCGATGGAATCAGTACAATAATCGCATATAAATTATATGTTAGATTAGCTAATACCCGGGACTTTGTTTGCGTTTAATATTATAAACAACGCAGACGAAGTCTCGGATATCAGCTAGTCTAAAATAAAAGTAGCCTAAGTTACTTCTTATAGCATCAGCTATCTACCAGTGACTCTCGTCAAAATCGGTCCAGCCGTTTCGGAGACAGACAGACAGACAGGTAACAATTTTTAAATTATTTTTTTGATCAAGTACCGTTTATACTTTCATATAACATTTCGATGGTCTTATTCCATAAGTAGCTATCTACAAAATCTTGATTTTTCAGGAAACTAAATTCTAACTTCGGAAGATTGTATCAAATTGGAATTGAAAAATTATATTTATATTATTTAGGATTACGTTGAGCTACATTATTATAAAATGTCAAATAATGCTTAAACCTACATTTGGAATCAAAAGAAAACAATAATTTTAGTGACACTGCGTAGAAAGCTCAAAATTGCTGTTAGCCACATTTGGAACCAAACCATCGATTTAGCAAAAAGCTGCTATTTTGACGTTATCAATTTGATTTATCTGTATAGAACAGAAATGCAGCAACAAAAAGTATTTTTTGCACGATCCTAATATAAAATAGCTACTTTTCGGGCCTGTATAGCGGTAGTAAAATAACCCATTTCGTACTAGTGCGTAAAGTACAACAAAAAATGGGAAACGTAGTCCCACTAGCATTTCCACAGTAAATACTGCAAGTATAGATTTATTCACCACTTTTCATTTGTTTTATTGTAAGTATAGTTTTTGCAAATTCGTTTAAAAAAAGTCCGTGTGTATCTTAAAGACAAGGCGAGTCGTCGGCACGCGCCGTATTGGACGCTCGATGGTCGTAGCGCCCGCAGAATTGCAATCTTTTTAACGCCTTCTTTTATAACGACTTATCAAAGATAGTGTATAGTTACAGTTTTTTTTATAACAACATAAAATGTTTAAGTGTCTTAAATTATAAAGTTTAAAAGTGCATATTATTAATAGGTTATAACCGAGTTGGGTAGAGTAGTGGGCACTAGACTCGCATTCGGGAGGTACGGGTTCGATTCTCCGCAGGGGCAGATGTAGCTGGGACTTTTTCCTACTGCCTCTCGCCGAGAACCGGTAATTCCTGTACCGGCCATCTTGATTAAGGTTTTCCATGGTTTCCCTCAATTAATTCCAGATAAATATCGAGATGGTTCCTTATTTGAGGCCATGGCCGATTACCTATCAAACTCCTAGTTCAAAAATTACCTACCTTATCCTAATTTCCTATTATATAAGCTGAAGTTTTAAAAAATGTAGAAAATAACGGGAGGTGATAAATGGAAAATAGTAATGGTGCGAATGGCGTCTGTTATGACATAAAGTCGAGAAACGGACGTTAAACGCATTATTATTATTATTAATAGGTTATATATCTAGTTCGTAATGATATTTTACGCGTGTGACAATATGTTAGAAACGAGTGCCAGCGAAATTTTACAGTCATGAGAAATAATATTATCATGTACGAGAAACATTGTATTTTTCCACGTACTTCCTGTAAAAAAAATAATTTTGGGCGCATGCGGTTAGACAATGATTTACTATAAGTGTATGAAAAGCTATATTATAGGGGCGGGTACATGCAAAAAATTATTTACAGCAGCCTATAAAGCATCAGAATCAAGATTGTGTATGAAAAGTATTTTCGTGGTCGGATCGACGGCAAGACCATAAGAGGGCAAAGTAGACATTTTCAAAATAATCAAAAATAAAAATATCGAAAATTATCGATAGTTTCCAAAAACTGCCGATAGTTCCCGACAATCAAAAACATCAATAAATATCCAGAATCAAGAAACTAGTCAACTTATAATTCAGATTATTAGGGATCAAAGATTAGTATGTTAGTGCTAGCGAAGGAGTCGCCGAAAAGATGGAAAGCCGTTATATAAAACAAAGGTGTGTTAATAGCACGTGATTGTAATCTACATTACGGTTTGAAACGGTCGGTCGCATGTCGATGATACATCCTGTATAATAATATCGTATGTGTTTTTGTATCGCGGTGTAGAGTCAAGTATAGTGTGTGTGAGTGAGACGACCGATCGGCTCGGCGCGAGGCAAACGGTCATTAACCGCTAGCCAGTCAACATGGCGACTATACTCTTTCCTTTCGATCCCTTCGCGTCCCGCGCTGTTCTGTCGTCGCTGCGCACCGTGGCACCGTTTGTGAAATGCAACTCACTTGTTCCGTCCTTGTCGGATAAGACTGTGTGTCACTCGCACTCGTATAATATAAACATACTATAGCCCTCTCGATTCTCTCAACAGTCTCATCCGTGTGGTGGAAGCGTATTTTGCAGAACACGCGACTTGGCGTTTCTCACATGCGGATAGGAGTGCTCGACGATCAGGAAAACTGTTGAAAATGTATGGGATTTTTGTTAAGACTCCACCTACGCCGGATTCGTATTTCTCACGAACCGACGTCCGATGACATCGGAAGAAAAACAAACGCCAAGATTACAATGTAGGTGCTTACACTTGGATACGGAAGCCCGATCCCCTTTCCAATGTAGACATCTTACATTATAATCTTGGTGTTTACTTTTCTTCCGTTGTCGGCCGACATTGAATCGCCAGAAATACTAATCCAATGTAGGTGTATTGTCTAAGGGTGTAGTACGGAATTCTGAAGGATACATTCATCGCCGGTTTCGAATATAGAACTACCTCGAGTTAATGAGAAAATCCGAACCAAAGTAAATGGCTTTGCGTTTGTCTGAAATATCACGACTTACAAATGTTCGAAATTCAAGAAAACTATTGGAAACTCCATGGAATTTTTGTTTCGAGCACTTCAGGAACCAGTTTTGATGTTGGTCTGGAGTGTACCTTATTTCTTCATCATTGTTGTTCTACGCAATTATTTATTATTGGATTTAACTTTCTGTTAAGACAGGGTTGCATTAGTAGAGAATTTTAAAGGATAGGCTCATAGTTGATGAGTTAACGAACTCTTGCCACGACAACCAAGGTATTTGCTTGGTCCAATGAATGTTTGCCGACCAAGAAAACTATGAGACTTTTATACCGCTCATTGAAAAATTGTATGGGCCTGGTAACAAGAAATTTTGAAGGGTACGTTCATAACTTCGAGTAAGGAACCACGTTGACACTGGTCTGGAAAGACGAAATATGAAAAATCTTAACCAAAAAAAATCGCTCTCAACTTTACTTAGGGCGTACCTCTTACAATCTAAAAATTCAGGTTCCATGTCTAGCTCTGGTGGTCGTTCAGAATTACCGCGACTGAAGCAAATCGTGAAAAAAATTCTCTGTTGTCAGGTATAAAGAACTTAGTAAAAAAATTGTTAAATTTCATTTCCTTCTGAACTTAAGTTTAAATTGTATTCTCTTTCGTTTGGTATTAACGACTAAAAACTGGGTTTTCCGACTTATGCCCTTTATACCTAACACCAAAGAATTTCAACTGTGGTTGTCACCTGCAGGATTTTAAAATCCGAATCATTTGCAAGCCTAGCGAGTTAGCATATGCGTTCTATGTGATTATTTATAGTTAATGCCTCTTGTCCGTAGATTCGTCTGCGTTAATATCAGTTTTGACGCAAAATGTGAAATGTTATGTATAAATAAATTTACCAATTTCATGAAAGACATTGCAGAAATGACTCGAGGCGCATCTGATTCTGAACATTCCATGTTTTAATACGACAATAAAATGTCTGTAACGAAGTTTTATGCACATAAAACATGTTAATAGAAATAACGCAGCAAAACCTTCTATACCTCAATCAGATGTGTACAAATAAATTATAATAATATTTATCTTATGTACTGAGCTCTTGCCCGCCGGTTTGGTTTTGCAGGGCAGAATCAACCGCGTTCCTATTTTTACGGAAAGTTCACCGTAACGCGAGCGCTACCCACATTTTGGGTTTACGTACACAAAATTATACTGTGCCAGGTTTCATCAAAATCAATTCAACGGTTTTCGAATAATGCAGGTACAGATACGCAAAAATTCTGGAAACATGTTCTCTGCTCTAAGTAGGTACCATGTAAAAGTAACTAATAAAGAACATGATTTACAGCATATCGCATAGACACTGATGACCTCAGATGTTGAGCGTCTATAATCTACAATCTCTCTCTACAGTATGTCGCATTTTTTTTAATTCAAACAACACTTATGGTACACGAAATTATAAAAATGGAAAATATTTGATTCATTTTTATAATATAGAGATAGTACGTTCGAGGTTATATAATTGTTTCTAGACTGATATGTGGCAATTAACACATATTTGGTATTTTTCATTAAGATTGGAATCAGACACGTCAAAAGGTCACTTATAACGAGATTTGCTCTATTTTGTAATTGTACAGAATTATTGTAGCAAACTGTGATATTACTATTAGCAACATCCACGTATATAATATCATTAGCTGGCGACAAACATTTAGGCCCAGTCCCCAGCATTAGGGCACTTCAGTAGTAATATCAACAGATAATGAAAAATTAATTAGTTGACGCGCTTTTTTCGACATTTCAATTCAACTGCTTCGCTTAGCTTCAACGCATTCCCCAGCATGGTTTTGTAAAATCACAAAATAATGTAGCGTAAAACATTTTGAGTGTTGGCGAATGTATAGTTCTGAAAATTGAATTTTAATGTTCAACCTCTAAAATGTAAAAATAAAAACCCGGGTCGCAGTGCCAAAACCCTGCCGACAATATAGTGTATTTGCTAATATAGGCAGTGTGGCTTTATTATGCGAACTTAACTTGCTTTTTGCGGCAAAATAAAAAATTTGACTCCTTAATACACCCCTTAAAATAACATTTTTTTTCTTAATTGCAATATTATTATCAATCGAGCTTCTATACCAAGTTATATACACCTTTCAGTAAATAATTCACTATCTGCAAACTAGTGTTTTCATAAAATTTTTAAATCCGGTCCTGTAAGGTCGATTTTATTAAAATTTTAGAGACACATTTTAATTACTGCCAGAGGGTTAAATTTCAATTTTGAAACGATTCGGAGAATTTTTTCGGTGTTTTAGGGCCCAAAAACATTTTTCAACCCCTATAAACTACCCTTAAAATGGCCCGATTAGGCCCATTTTAAATAGGCTTCTTGCGGCGATGGATTTCAACACGTGGGCCAAATTTAGTTGAAATCAATTAACTCTTTCGAAAGTTATTGCCCGCACACATATATATATACGTATATATATATATATATAAATATATATATACATATATATAAACATTTTTAAAAATGGCGCCAAAGTGTTTAGGAGGTTATGAAACGTCGAGAAATTTTGGTCCGACCCCTAGGTCCCGCCATCCGACCGACGCCAATAGTGTATGTTGCCATATGGCAAATACACTAATAATGATCTCAAAATCATACAATATTTATTTTGGCAACAATTCGTATTTGATGCAGTCGTGAAGTACGAGTATAATCATACAATTTATATTATTAGCTAACCAGGGGGAGATTCAAAAATCAGAATGAACAAAGTTTTTCAGATTTAAAAGATCATTTTAGATCTCTTAAATTTAACGTGGACCATAACAGTGCCATTAAATTGGCTTTGTAATTTTATAGACGGCTGAACTTCTAAGCATCTAGAATTTTGAGAGGTAATCCGATGGTTCATAAATAAATAATATAGCTGCGATCAAGACTTAATCAAATACGACACAAAGTAATAAAAACGGCATCTTTAACGATCACAAATTTTATG
This sequence comes from Venustoraphidia nigricollis, assembly GCA_034508555.1. Taxonomy (NCBI): domain Eukaryota; kingdom Metazoa; phylum Arthropoda; class Insecta; order Raphidioptera; family Raphidiidae; genus Venustoraphidia; species Venustoraphidia nigricollis. The sequence goes on from JAVRKA010000114.1 coordinate 423,505, forward strand.
ATTATTTTGAGAATTAGTTTTCTGATCACGACTATTGGAAAATTACATCTACATTACATCCTAGTTTTATGGATGAACAATGATTATTATTGTCGTCGTTGTATAAAAGCGGCATCTTACATGACTTTATAGGTTAATGATGTTGATATTATATAAAAAGGAGTAATTAATAATTTACGTTCACCAAATCATTAAAAAGGAATGCAATTTGAACAGAATGCTAAAACATTTTAAGATTATGCTCCGATCAAAAAAAATCTTTTCCCATGCAGCCTCACATAATCTTACGGGCAATTTAAAATCGCCAAGACTATTTTTGGTTGATGATGCGCCGATTGTCTCGTAAAAAATAAAAAAATAATCTGTAAAGGCAATAATTTCTGTAAATTAAAAGTATCCAATATCTCGACTTCTTCTTTTCAAGCTGTGTCACGTAATTGTATGCGAGTGCTGCAATTTATTTCTGCAAAAAGTTTCCAATTTTCAGGTCAGACTAATATAGCTCTAATTTCGGAAAGCTTAATTCGAAACTATCAAACAAGTTTGGTAAACTAAAAGCTTGATAAACGAAAAATTTAAAGAAATGTTCCTATATTTATAACCATTGAAACCATCCTATCAATTAGGCAGTGCAAATCTTATAATGATATAAAAACTAACCGTAGAAATATCCCTCGTTCTCCATGTTCGCCCAAAAGAAATAAAATACACACAAAGTTTTCTGTCTGTACGCCAAACATGTTTTCGGTCTGACCATAAAGTAATTCGGTCACTTCGACACCACCATGGTGAAGACGTATTTGTAAATAAAAATTAAGGCTGTAATACACTGGTTTCAAATTGATCGCAGTGCCAAAACTCTGCCGGCAATATAGTGTACTTGCTAATACAGGCAGTGTGGCTTTATTACGTGAACTTTTTATTACGTTCTCAGTAAGGATAACGTCATGCGGTACAAGTGTCATATTTAATAGTAACTAATAATATAGCAAGTCATGAATGTAACAGAGAATTAACTCTTTAGTTGATGTAAAAATTAATAAGTCAATTAGGAAATTTGACATATCATGGCTTACTATATTATTATTTATTAGTAACCATAACTACTATTATAACACTTTGTGCCACGGAGCGTCATAATGGCAGACTAGACGTCAGTCAGTCTTCTACTATATCGAAATAATGTTTTTAGCATTTTTAAAGTTACCCTCCAGGATCATGGGACGCTAGTAGTATAAGTATTTTCGTCGAGTGAAAACTTCCTAATTGTAGATCATTATGAAACATGTTCATAGATTATAAATATTTTAGAGGAATTAGGATCAATGAAATTAAAAGACAAATTATTATTTCACAACGTTTCGTATTAAATTAATACTTCATCAGGTGATCTAAAATAAAATTTGTCTTTTAATTTCATTGAACCTAATTCCTCTAAAATATTTATAATATTATTAACATCAAAAGGAACCGATATATACATTATTCAAAATGTTCATAGATTTTAACTGCAGGCAATGCAACTGATTAATTTCAGTCCAGGTGTGTTTCAATAAATTGGTTGATTCAACCTGAACCCATGGGCAACAAGCTTTATACAACAATAAAACTGTATAGACTTTGTTCTCCAGTATTTATTTGTACATTGAGTTGGTTTCCATTTTCGTCTTTATACGGTCATCATCAAAACTTATTCAATACAAATTATAGCAAGAGCGTAGGGGTTAAGGATTCTTGTGGAAATGGTTTAACCTTCAAAAGTTTGCCCTCAAGCATTATTTAAAAACAGCAAGAATTTGTAATCAATTTAGTAAATCTGATAATCGGAAGTTTAATCATTAGATCTATTTTAAAATTGGATCAACTGTAACCCACGTCGTTTTTTACGGTCGGATGTGATTCTAGTCAAAAGACGTTAAAAACAAGAGACAGATTTCGCTGCTGACTCATTTCATTTGACTACTAATCGCGGTACTGAATAACAATTGTGAGTAGGATACAGTAGAACTCATGTATTTTCAACCTGTCGGGACTAATCAACTTATGTATTTTCAATTTATTCCTTCATCTTTATTTCCTGCCAGTCAGACCAATGGAGAAAAATCAATTATCAAACAAATTTTTCCATTGGCTGGAGGAGACACTTTACGTAAGAAGTAGGAACAAAACACTTGAAAATACCTGAGTAAAATCAGTCGAGAATAGATGGAGTTGAAAATACATGAGTCCGACTGTATTAGGGCAAATAGACTGCTACGTTCACATCTAAATAAAATCACCGATTAAAATTTGCAACCAGTAATACACAAATGCAAAACTGGTGACCTTGACGATACTGCATTCATGTAATTATTAATTGAATTAGTTTGCCACTAGACATTGGTTCCAATTTTTCCAGCCGAACATAGCTTCCAGTTATTTTACAAATCGAAACCGTAAACGAAAACCGAATTTAAGTGCGTTTAAAGACCGCGCACACTTGTCAGACATAAACCTGCACGACCTGCACACCAGAGTTCGTGAAGATACTCATGTTGTTTAATGGAGTTGCGCACATTAGACCAGCAACGACCGTCAGTCGGTTGCCTGCAATTTCTATCTAACCGCGCTGGACCGATTTAGTATGCTAAGGATGTGACGTTTCCATTAATTAATTTGCATCGATAAAATAACTTGAATGAAACATGAAACCTGCACTAAATTTTGCTGGTTTGTGCTGGTTTAGTGTGCGACATCGTACGAGTTCTGCTGTACAGGTCGTGCCGGTTTATGTTTGACAAGTGTGCGCGGAACTGAAATAAATTTCGGTTTCAGTCCCCGACCTGGAACAGAAGTAAAGTCAAATAAATCTAAACCAGTTAACGTTGTTAGGTTTCCGTACCTCAGAAGAAAAAAAGAAACATTTATAGGATCGCTTCTTTTCTGTCAAGATCCTTTTTGACAGACACGGCCGATGCCGTGTTATTGCCGGTCAGGGCACTAAAATATTAACAAAGGCTAAGAGATTTTAAAATCTTCATTATGGATGCAAATAAAGAGAAACAATAAAACGCGCTCCATGGTTTCATTTTCCGCATCTTCAAATTCGAGATATACTGGATATTTAGTAAAGATCAAATAAAATTTTAAACGAAACTTCGGTATTATTGTTCCCTATATTTTGAAATTTTCTTTATTACCAACAAAAATTGCATCTCGTGCAAAATAGAGCAAATTTACAGCATACTTAAATTTTAAATGTATTCTGTCGCGGATATCCGGTAAAATTTATCGACTAGATTACACGATTGGAACACACAATTTTAAAATTTAATTTTATACTGGGTTGATATTTCTTGAGTTAAAAAATTCGACCGGTAGCGTGTAACAAACTTTTAGTCGTGAAAAGTATGGCAGCTAGGTAGTTGGTTATTATAGTGCATTCCCTGTATTGCCGTCCTAACCTAGAAAGTAGTACGTATCTACAAATTAAAAAAGAGCGCCTTCAAGTTCTTAAAAAAACATTATGACGTCACACGCGTTCCTAGCACGTTATCGGAACTTAATTTAAAAAAATATTTTTAAATTAAATATAACTTTAATTATGAAGGAAAGATGTTTTGCTATAAAACGTGTATGTGATGTAAAACAAAATTTCATTCAAAAACTCAATTGACGGTGTCAGCTGGTGCATTAAGTAACTCTTACGCGTGAAACGTGTGTAACCCGGTTACATGTGACCCGTAACGATCATCAACGTGCACAACTAAAGAAATGTCACTTTAAAAAAATTGGAAAGCACTGATATAGAGATTCCAAATATATCTAGAAAAATATACTGCAAATTTAAAAATAAACACACATTTAAAAATCGCTATACAAAAATTTACATACAAGTAACCAGGTTAGCAAGAACCACGCAAAGAGAGACTCCAAATAAACATGCAGAAATATAACTCACGTGAGCTGCATAATCCATAAATCATAATGCACAGAACAGCTGTCAATTAATTTTAATCAAGCGCTCGTATTTTTTTATCAAAATCAAACAGCGGAGATTGGTATGTTCCAAAAATAATTTAAAATCGTTTAAATATCGTTGAAATTATGTCGGCATCGATATATTTAGGTATGAAGACGCATGCCCACTGAATTTGTCTTGTTTCGAAAAACTAAAAAATTCATGCAATACAGGATGTTTATATTTTGATGCTACAAATCTTAGAGATAAAATGATATGATCAGGAATTTGTCAATTTTGAACACACATTTTAGATTCGGACTCAAAAATGACAAATAGCGGTTTATAGACGCTTCACGAGCCAGGCCATAGCCCGTCAGAATCTATCCAAAATAAACTCATTTTTTTTGGGAAAGGTAAAAATATGTAAATAATAAAAAAATATACACTTATACACGAATATACTTAAAAATAAAAGAATAGTTACTTCTTACCACAACAGATTTATTCAGTCGATGTACATTGAGTTCAGTGTTTTGCTGAAGATGGGAGCTTAGCTCTCGAAATGTACATCCACTGAATAAATCTGTTGTGGTAAGAAGTAACTATTCTTTTATTTTTATTACGCCAACCACAGTGCTCTTAATATTTTAACGAATATACTTGATGAAAAAAAAATGTTTTATCCTTGTATAACCGCTCTCAACTTTTCTACAAAACTAAAATGCCCTATATTTAACGCTTAATTTTACTTTTCGAACCCACTAGTGAGGAATGGTACTAAGTTATGTCAAAATTCCCTTTTCAAAATTTTACTACACCGTATACGCTTATACAGAAATTTTATTTTATTTATTATAATATTTCAAATGTTAATACTTATGAAGTTGGAATGATCCTATCGCTCAATTGGCAGTAATTTTTTCAGATGGCTTAAGGTCATTAAGAGTTATATAACACATACCATATCAAATTTAGTAAATTTTCATAAACAAAAACACATGATATAAGGAGGCGCAGGACGCAAAACTAATCTTGAACTCTATAAAGGAGATTATTGCCATATTAATAATGAATCGAACAGGAAAGTGTCAACACGTATATTTACAGTTCATAATTTACCTAAAAACATTGTAGTTCGATGGACTCCCAATTCAAATCATAGACGCTGATGACCTCAGATGTTGAACGTCTATAATCTACAATCTCTCTCTCAATTCACAACAGAAAATCGGCCAATTTGCGCAATCAAAAAATCATGTCCGTTAAAAATACACTTATTTTTCTGTGACTTCTGATGATCACCACATGCAAAACAAATATTAGCAGTCGAATGAAATTGTACGATTCATCAGAATTGATTTTTGGAGTTCTTTGTTATATTGTTCGAGTTACAACAGCGCTTTATTTAACATTTGCGGATGGACATACTGTACGTACAGTTTGTAGAGGCCATTCTAAAGAATCCGACTTTTTTATTATTTAAAAAGAAAAAGCTAACTCGCTATTACAGAGCCGGTGTATAACTTATACAGAGTGTATATTTGTGTGTATGTGACACACTTTATATAATACACATAGAGAGAACCCTACATGTCTCACTGGGTCATTGCACCGGTATCTGTGTTATTGCAATGCGCCGTTGTAGGCGCTACAGTCGACACGTTTATACGCTGCGCATTCAACTCTTTTGTAACATCGTGTGAGGAGCTTTGTTTACATACAAAATAAGTACAGCCAACCAATATTTTTCTTGTCCAACTGAAACAGTCCTCAAAATTAATTCACAAAGCTACTCAAAGTTTTTAAAAGGAAGCACGTACTAAGACGCGCTCGCCGTCGCGACCCTACAAGCTCTGCGCTACCGAGAATCATGTCCGCTGGTTTTATGCTGTGTTAGTGGAGCGAGGTTTCAGTCGAAACTCGGAATCGAGCGAATCTTAGTAAAGATTCGATTCGATTTTAGTTTTCTTTAATCGAATCTTCGCTTCCCGAGGACTGAGAAAAATTATTTTTCATTTTTTTATTATTTACGTTTGTAATTACATTAGAAATGAAAGGTTAGGAAATATTTCTATCCTAGAACTACCTGAAGAAAAAGTAGGTACTGCATGATGCATCATCTTCAGCAGCGATTTATTTTTCCTGGTGTGGAGAGAAGGCGCAAGCAGTCATGTGAAATTATTATGAGAGTAGCTTGTTAAGTTGCTGTAACGTCGGCGTGATAAATGCATTATTTTTTTTATATCCTCATAAGGATCAAAAAATGACAAAGGAAAAATTCACTATAAATTTAATGGTGTTTCTAACGATTTGGTAGGAAAACTATCAGATATATAGTTCTTCCTTGGCAAGATAGATAAAGATCAGAATGATAGGTAGATGATTGATATTGTTGTTTATACTTATAGGCACTCGACAATTGAAATAATGGACTAGATTACCAACTAAAATTTCCTTATTTTTTGTCTATAAGTGATTGAAGAAAATCATGAAAAAAATGCCATCAAGATAGTCGGCCTTGCGATTAAACTCGGAACCTAAAGAATAAAAATTTCAAATCAAAATTTTGTTGTTATAATTTCAAGTGGCCTATATTTTTTTAGTTAGCAAAACATATTTTACTAGCTTTAATGAATCTTTTGTTCTATCCCCTATAAAATTGCTGCTTAACATGTACGTAAAGTGATCCATTACACTGCACTAGTGCGGTAAAGTAAAATTCAATAGTAATTTAATGTTTATCAATAACACTTAGCTACTTCATACTTATATAAATATGTAATTACGCTCTATAATCTACTATTCGAAGTCAAGTTTGCTACACAAGTTAAATGCTTTTTTTAAATACCTATACATATATTTAAAGTGAAGCCAAAAAATACCGTATTACATCTCGGGCGCAATACAATTTACCATGTGTACTCGTCTTCTATAATAATAGGTTAAATATAATATTGAAAAACCGTGTACTTCTTTTTTGACATATGTTCTGGGCGCATCAGTTTTTACTGCACGCGAGGCAATATGCCAAGTTGGCACTTAAAGTGCGAGCTAATCGCTCAAACTTGAGATACCCGTATGTTGTTAATGCAACAATTAATGAGTTTTAAATTAGTTACAAAATATCAACTATATATCTACATATGGGCAAGCGAGCAACGAAAACATTTAAAAACGCAATATTGTTCACGGCAGAAGTTAAAACGTTTTCGTTGTTCACGTTAGGATGAGAAAATAATATTATTCTCACTGGTTTTGACTACAACTTACAAGTCGATGGTATTGCAAAGTTCATAGAAGGATTCACCATTAAAAAAATGGAAAAACAAAGTACAGCTGGTAACGCTACAGCAGTCATACTCAAAGTGTGTTTCGCTAGACTTCCGCGAGGGCTCCACTGAAATAATATCAACCTAAAGAACAAAACACCGACTTAAACTGTTGGTCAAAACTCAAAAATAAAACTTCATACCTCTCATTAAATGGAAACAATGTTATCAATTTCTAGTGGAATCAATACAGTGTTATGTAAAGAACGTATTTTGGTATGATTTTCGAATATAAAACCAGATTTTGCTTATTTTAGGGCTCCGTAAAATATTTAGTAATTCCAAAGGATTCCGTCGCCAATAATGTATGAGAACCGAGCTGCTCTATAGGACGATTAATAAAACAAAATATCACAATCGGTTATGCCGCTGAAAATGATCAGACACTATGTCAGTCGCGTCGCGGAACAGTATAAAAACCTAAAGTCGAGGGGATGATGGCTTCATAGACTGATTTTACTTTTCAGAGCATACTACGTCTTATATCATAATTTTCCAAAAGTATGAAAATGAGAGTAATTGGCAATCAAACGCATATGAGTTTCGCGTCTTGTTTTTAAAATTACATTGAAAATACACACTTTTGGGAATTTTTTTCTTGTTTAAAAAGCTTCCGAAAAATTCTTAAAAAAATTATTTTATTATCTATTTGTAACGTAAATTCCAACCATAAAAAATGTGTGACAAGTCCATTCTACAACTACAACTGTAGTACAAAAACTTTAAAAAAATATAAACCTCCTTCAAAAGTTACTAAAAAGAGGAAAAAATGAAATTTTGAAGTCAGTGTCAATTTAATAAAAGTAGATATGTAAAAAGTTTTAGTAATGAAATTGGTACCGAACTCAAAATTCCATCATTTTCCTCTTTTCAGTGACTTTTTTGAAGGAGGTTAATACTTTTTTTTAAATAATATTTCGTAGTTGCTTTGTTTATAAATTATAATTAAAAAAAAACTCCTGAACCGATTTAAATAAAATGTATGTGGGATCACCCTGAAGTTATGCCCTTTTAAATAATAAAAGAATCATCATCAAAATCGGTTCACAAATGCTGGCGACATGAGGTATCAAACCCATAAAATTATGTTTTTTTGATGTCATTTAAAAACTATATGGCTTTGGAATTTTTCAAATCGGTTTAAAATTGACGAAAATATCGGTGAACATACATTTAAAAAAATATATACAGACGAATATAGAATCTCCTTCTTTTTTTTTTTGAAGTCAGTTTAAAAATGCAATTTTAAAACGGACGTTGGCTTCCATTTCCCTAAAACAGTCTAAATTGATTCTTTGCGTGTCAACGACTACCACAATTCCATTCGAATACTTTAAGTAGTTAAGCCATCCTTAGTCTAGACATCAATTCTTGGTATAATCTGCGCTCAACAGAATGGATCACCCGACAGTCAAATAAATGTGTATCACTCAAGGTCTAACACCTGTGCGATCAGTGACCCTCATTCAAAACAATATCATAGTAGGTACCTAATATCTTTCAAAACTCGTAAAGATGTATCGTTCTGTCACGCAAAACAATACGAGAACGCTGTTAACGAGACGACATACTTACAGGGTTATCACCTGTGTATTTTAAAATTTCGAAATAACCTTGAAAAAAATCTTGTTCGATAGTATTATAATCATAGAGGCGACAACCAAGGTCTAAATGATATCTTCTTACTCTGTCAGTAGAAAAATTGGACCAATGGGTTGGCATGTTAATGACATCACTCGTCCATTTTTTTACACTGGATACATCTTTTAGAATTTATACATCACAGTTTCCATTATAAATTAGATTTGAAAATAACCAAAGTTAAAAATAATTAAACCTGGAATTTATTTTTTAAGTCGTCGTTTACAATGCTTATGGATATTTAATGTAAATCCATGATTTATTTACTGCTTTATCTGTTTTGAAAAAAATATAGTAGTATAAAATGAACAAAATGAGATATTGTTAAAACACGCAATTAATTAGTCTTAATAGTCACACGAGTCATAAAAGCATTACAATCCATTACATTTTTAGCACGTACCTTCTATAAAATAGCTGATTTTCACATCGTAATAAGTACCTATATATTTCTAATATTTTTAAGAGTTCCGTTCGACCATATTGGAATTATATGTGAACAGCTGTTTACAATGATAACGTCTACTTTGCTATTTCTTTTTGGATTGGTAAAATTAAATTACTTCTGTTTTACTTTACACACTAGTGTGAAAAAGAATCATTTTACAACCGGCATGAAAAGCAGCTATTTTACAGAGGGCCATGCAAAACAATATTAAACCTTTTCTATTTCAATTAATCTCTTCAGTAGTATAGGACTGTTTTTGAAAACACTGATTACTAAAAAATTAACCACAAATTACCAGCACTTATTTCTCGATGCTCGTTTCACTAGCCATGTAAGCAGCATCTTCTGATGATATATTAAAATTATAATTATTATTAAGTGTTCATATTTGGCGTTTTGTGGTAATTTTTTTAATATTCAGTGTCTTTCATTTCTACAATATTTGTCGGAATAAACTTTTTTTCGTTGCGAAGTTGCTAAACACATATACCTAAAAGAAGTTATTATATTCTTATAATCATAATATAATTCTCAGAAAACAGTTTCAACAATTCTATTAAGAAACAATGAATAATCGTGATTTTGCGTTCAAGTTATGAATTACATTTCTTATATTTTAGTTCTTAGAATCCATTCCGGCATTCTGATAAAAATACTATATCTAGTAAAAATACAAAGACTCCGATTTGTGTCTATCTCGAAGATGCATCTCTTTACAATATAAAACACTATAATACCATTTATCGGAAAATATATTTTTGTGATCATACAGAATTATCTGTATGACCTCCATTTCTCACTATTTCCTCGCGGACTTTTTTAATGGGTAAAGAAAATGACTGCAACACATGACTTACTAATTACTTTTTGAGTTAGCATTTTATTTTTCAGTTGAGGTAGCGTCATCTTATTTACACAATTCACCTAATATCTGTTGGTCTGTAAGATGTAAGATTGTTTCTACAATAGACAAACATTTCATTAGTAAAACTTCCAGTATAATCCTTTAAGTACATCTTCAACCTTATGTAAATGAAGTAATTCTTACAGTCACATTGTTATTCGTTAGGTTATAATCGGTGATTTCCCAATTGATATCTTTTCCAGCTATATTTGTTGTTTCAGTTTTAATTATTATGGGTAGAGAACTCTCACTATATTGCAGTAAACGATCAGGCTGCATAATATGCAGCAAGAAGTTTCAACTTCCAAAAACTTAAAATATACGGAAATCAAAATCTGACGAAATCAACATCAACATTTTTGTTTTGATTTCTTCATTGTTGATTTCGTATAATAAATGCAAAAAAAATGTAGACTGTCAGTCTAGCATACTTTAGAATTTGATTAACAATTTTCAAAACTATATGTATTTAAAATTAAAGTGCCGACTTTCATCTTCACAAAACTTTTTATAAAATGTTAACTTAATTTGTCTCATGTTTTCTTGACGCAAAATCGAATAGGTATCCTTATTAGATACACCTGATATTGAAATTTGATATGCCTGCAGGCTTTTTAACTTGAAACTAAATCTGAAGCTTTATCTTCTATTCTAAAATTACATCAGTCTTGGAATTTTTTATTGAATAGTTTACTTCAAAATCGTACGACATGATAATTAACTATTATTGTTCGCGAGGTTACGTACTGCATTTTTTACACTCTTCATGATCGATTTTTATGCAGCAATAATTTCCAAAGTCTGAACTGAAAATTTTCATACAGCTAAAATATTTAATATCAAATACACGGGATACTTTGCCACCGAATCTAAACTCAAACACCCCAAAAACGCAACTACTTGAATATATATTGCTTAGCAATTAAATGTGCTTCTGAGATAATACATTTAATTTCTTTCATATCTTCCTCATCCAAAATATATAAATTGGTTCCATTCCAAATCTATTAAAATGTAAAGCCGTCATTGTTTAAAATGATCATAATTCATTCGTAACAGAACCATTACGTAATTCCTGGAGTTTTCAAAAGCGAGATGAATCACCCCTGCATGACTCATACATGACAGTGATGTAACGACGAATAATAGTGTCTCTAGCCCCTTATTTACGGTGAATAGTGAACGCAATGCAATGCTTCTGGTACAAGTAGCTAACTGATTATACACTTCATTATTCGAAGTTCAGTTACTACCAAAGTATCAATGATTACATATTTTAGGACAGACTATAGTATATTATAATAGGGATGGGAATATTTATTATGTCAAATTAAATTTGCTATAATAATATAAAATGGAACTATTTTTAAAATCCGGATTTTCAAAATATTTTTAAAAAATCCTTAATTAACTGTTCGAATTACATACGCTAATTAATTAGCAGTATTAATTCCTATTTGTCAGAACTTTTTCATTATTTGAGCTTTAGTTCAAATTGTAGTGTTTATAAAATTGTGTATAAAGATTTTATGGTCTCGTTATCAGCCGCCATCCAACCAACGCGCCAATAGCGTGTGTGCCAAATACCTACTATGTAATAGGCAAATACAGTTACAAAAAAGAGACTGTATTTAACACTACACACTACAGAAGTAATATTGGTATAATTGTACAAAAAAAAAAAACAAAAACAAAAACAAAAAATAATATATATAGCTATAGCATGCTACTGTATTTTAAAACATCCATTGTTGATAATATAATGCAATATTAGAAAAAATATTATTCAGACAATTTCACTGTCGGTACACAAATCTGAATCTTCCACTATCGCGGAAAATATTAATAGAACCAATCGTCGGAAACGAACCTACGACCTTTAGGTTGCGAGTCAACTGTTCTATCTCGTTGTCACCTTAGCTTAATGTTCTAAAGCCGGTTTATATTGCCTGTTCGATATACGTACATTGCAATATGTTCGTTACATTTTCAACCTATTGAATTTATTTTAACCTACCGTGTTCAAAAACTTCATAATCTTGACAACGTTGAAAATTTTTGTTTATTACATAATATCAAACATTCGTGAACACACTGTAAAACACGATAAACCGCGCTCAATATCTAGTAACTTACGCAATTTTGTTACAAGCTGTACACAGTAAGGTCTAATGTAAGTTTCATATTAAATACAGAATCGAATTGTATCTTCATTGTATAAACTATAAACAATTCGATTCACTTCTGATGGCACCGATATGAAAAAAATAATTACATAACATCTACTATTTTTAGACGGCTAATAATAATTATAAACCAATGATTGAGTAACCTATTAAAACCTACTAAAAAACCAAAAAGACTATAAATAATAAATATGATTAATATACAATAAAAGATTTCCTCTTTTCAAAACGATCTATTACTTGTACTTTTGTATTTTTTATCTGTGCTTGGAATCACTGCCCTAATTTAATTTAGTGTGATGTTACTGACATCAAGAATGTGTCATTTCAATTACACATGTAGATATTATTTTATCGTTTTTTAAGTGAGTTTAAAACAGGTTGATTTCACTTGCTAAATGCTAATACAGTCAGCGAACGAAGTTTTTTTTGTTGATAAATTTGAAATTGTTAAAAATAAATACTTGTTTTAGTAAGGTCTAATGTAAAGTAGGTATAATTAATATATTTTACCTTTGAGTCTTAACAGTGGGTCTAACCATAGTTCTTTTTTCGTCTTTGGGTAACCGTAGATAATCTTGGTCTCCCAGTAGAAAGAGATCTTTAGATATAATCATTGCAGCAGCACAGTTTTGTGTATTACAAAACACTTACGCTTTTAAAATCGCACACACAATAAATTAAATGACCCGATTTTTTTCCAAAAATGTAAATCAAACTTTTCTTCGTTAATTTTGAGATTTTAAAATTAAATCTGTTCACATTGCTCTAGAAAGGAACACTCGAAAAGATCACTTCTATCATTCTTAAAAAGTTGTATATTCAGAAACTGAAGTAATATAAACGTTACTATCCATTTTTTTCAGTTGTATCGTACTATTGTGAACTGAAATAGTTTTTAATGACTTACGCATTTATTCAAATATATTTGATTTAAGTTTTGTAAACGCACTTTCGGATTTTTTATGTAACACATTTTTATTTTACACTCTTATATAAATCTTTTCAGTTTAATTAAAACTACACTTCAGTACATTACGTCGAATATGCACGCAAAATGTGTGCACAACCATTCAGTTCTTTTTGTAAACAGAAAAGAAAAAAAAACGAAAAAACCGACAAACTGAAACAAGGCAACGATCACGTTTATTTTGGTTTACTTCAAAAAGCTGAAGAACACAAAGACTATTATTAATGATTACACGTGCTGATTAAGGTTATAGCGGTTTCTTTAACAGTAATAATATATTTAGGCAGTGAAATGCTGGCTACTTTTTTGTATATTTTTAAGAATATAAAGAATGCGCTGGTTTTATGAAACTTAATATACCCTACCACAACAGCGCAATGAACACAACTGACTTGTTACGACGAGAATCGAAATTAGGAAAACCGAACTGATACGCAAGTGCGAGAATCTATCCCCCACCGAATGTATACACACTACGAAGTGTGCCGCGGAATAAAACGACCGACACGAAGTACCCCGTAGATATCACAATACAATACAGCGGATGTAAAATGGATCCGCGACAAGTACCTACAAAAACCGGACGGAATTAGCGTCGCCATCCAGTGGTGTATTTTGACACATTCATCATAATAACGGTCAGCCATTCCATAGCGTTCTGTTTTAACATCGAAAGTCCAGGTCTAAAAATATTGTATACGCTATGATTACACTGTTGTTAAGTTTTTGTCACTTTATAACATTGTGATTTTCTCATCAACTACATAATATTATGCTATCTACTTAGGTAAATGTTATCTATCTATATTTTATATAAAAATCGATGTGTATGTATGTTCCTTATGAACTTCAAAACGGCTGGACCGATTTTGATGAAATTTTCAAGCAATCTTCAGATTAGCCCAGCGGATGATCCTGAGAAGTTTGGTAGAGATGGTATCAACAGATTTATTTCTTTGTATGATAATAATTCTCATCTTTTATATCCTAAGTACATATATTTATACCCAGGCGAAGCCAGACCGGGCCGCTGTAATTTATAAAGCTTGTGTCAGCACGTAGCCCAAGAATGAGAATCACAACATTTTTTGTTTATTTTTGAGGGCCTAAATATTGAGTAAAAAATTTTTCCAGTCTAGTGGGACATCATACAAAAGGGTTCTTGTACAGATTTCGTAACAGTTTAGGTCGTATAGCTTCTGCCAGCAAAACTGTTCGCTTGACACTAATCCACCCTACCTTATATCCGAATTTGTACGCTAAAAATTTGAACGTATTCGCACTAATAAACGTTCCGTAAATATTACAACAAAACTAATACCGACAATTTATAGGTAAATTATCTAAATCTTTATTTATTTTATTTAATTTACAAAACAAAAACAACAAAAATTCTATATTTTGTCCACATGAAAAAAAAACAATAATTATTTCCTTTTATTATAATATATTAATACTTCGAATGTATGACTTATTCTTCACCCATATCACAAATTTCACCATCATATTCATCTTCGATACTGATCAGTGACATAATCAATTTTAAGATGACGACATCCGTATTATTTGAGTTCCAATCAACGATTCCAGGATGACCGGCTTTATATTCTAGAAGCCAATCCAGTTTCTGTCGCAACTTCAAAATTACTTTGCTTGTATCTTCTAAACACCGAAATTTAATCTGATCGTTCAAAAAAATAAGTTCTCGGCCTGAATCATCTCTACCGACTTCTATTTTATCTCCAAAAAATAGTAATGGAAATGGATATACCATTGTTGTATCACGTAAAAATATTCCCGTAGATCTGTATTTTTCGTAATAACATAAGAATGGAGATTCGAAATATTTTTGATAATAATTTACTGAACTAGGAAAAAAACTAACTTTTCCATCTTCTATTGTACGTAAAAATTTACGAGATGGTGTTTTGTGATTCCTGAAAAATTAAAACAAGTAAATTTGTGATGTAGTCTGAGTAAGAAAATTTCGCAAAGGTTACTACCTGTTGGTCGCGTTTTGAGCAAATGAAACAAAACAAAAATTTTATTTTTATACGAACTCCAAAATTTATGACCAGCCTGTTTATCTCTATATCTTGATTTCTTAGTCTAAGAAGTACTGCATGAAGGAATTGAAAAAATTCAAGAACATTAATTTTAAAGAAACTTACCTCATCATAGCGACATTTGGATAAAGTCCAGCACAGATAACAGCTTTTATCAAACTGATGTTTCCTGAATTAATGTTAGATTGTTCGTCTTTAACATTTTTGGTTTCCAAAAATCCCATTTCAAACAAATATTCGGCAAACTGGCTCTTCATTTCAATCAACTGCAATAACGTAGTTTTACTCAGAAAATGTTCATAGCAAAAGTTGCCGCCAAGTCCATTCTCAGATGCTGCTTCAAACTGTTTTAATGCTTCAATTAAAACTAAGTGATCACTTTTTTGTCCGTTTGACAGCTCTAATCTCTTTTTGTCAGATTCCTTTTGTTGACCTAAAGGTAGTTGGAACGCATCTTTGAAAGATAATGACGCCGCGACGGAAAACACTGGATCGACGCAGTTAAACAACGCTCCCATTAAAATCATTTTACCCGTTTGTGGATCCAACGGTAACTTCGCTAAATGGTAGCCCAGCGGCGTTAAGTTCTCGTCATCATCCAGAGCATTTAATCGCTTTAGCAAAGACAGCGATATTTCAATGGCGTCTGGATCGGGCGGATCCATCACTTTCGACAAGAAATCGGTTACTTTCCCCAACTGTAATATTTTTATACTTAACACAATCTCATGTAGACGAGTTCGTAACATTTCTGGCAACTGATACGGGGCAAACGTCATTTCACGAGCTCGAGTATATAAATGATAGCAAACACCCGGCTTTACTCTACCCGCTCTACCGCGCCTCTGCTTGGCGTTTGCTGAACTAACCCATTCCACTTTTAATGTTTCTATGTTATCTTTGACATCGTAACTCTTTATTTTTAGTTTGCCACAATCTATAACATAGACAACATCATCTATTGTTATCGACGTTTCGGCAATATTCGTGGAGACAATTATTTTTCTCATCCCGTTCGGCGGTTTTTCGAAAATTTGTTTTTGTTCGACTGTGGGCATTTTTGAATGTAGAGGAAGAATTAAATATTTATATGAAGGAAATTTGCCAGATTCTTCAAGTAATTTAATTAAAGACGATATCTCTCTAAAACCAGGCAAGAAGACTAAAATAGCGTCATTGCTTGGACAATGACATATGTACGTAATTAATTCAACTATCAATTCAAGCGAGTATACTTCTGAATTTGGATTTGTCAATTCTTGGATAACTTTTTTGGTATATTTTTTATCAGCTGCTAAATTTCTAACATACGGTAGTATATTTTGATTGAACTCAACATTTTCTTGTTTTTTGATTTTGTTATGTTTAAGATGTCTCTTCCAGGCGTGTTTTACGATTGGATATTGATAAGGAGGGAAACTATAATTGATATTTTGTAAAATATCTTCTAAGTAATACTCAGTCACAGGAAACGTAAAACCTGGTATATTCAATGTTGGGCAGTTGTTGTAATATTTAGAAAATTGTTCAGCATTTAATGTAGCACTCATTAAAATCACTTTTAATGTTGGCCTTTTGATAATTATTTGTTTAAGCAAAGTCAATATAAAGTCAGATTCTCTATTCCGTTCGTGAATTTCATCGAGGATTAAATGAGAAATATCCTCAAGTGCCGGATTAGATTGCAATTGTTTCAGTAAAACACCTGTTGTACAAAATACGATTGATCCCTGTCTCCTTGGCAATTCCCTAAAAAAATACAGAAAAGCAATATTATTTATATAAAATTATAATGGAACATCTTTCTGCAACTTTATTATTGCGTGTTTTGTTTTTGAATGAATTTTCACAATTATTGTCTTTTTTTTACCAACATCTCTTGAAAACGATTGCAGCTCCGGACCTAGAGAGGGGGCAAACTGGGACACCTACCCCGGGCGGCAGTTTCAGGGGACCCAAAAATCATATAATATGTTTGAAAATTGATAACAAATTATTAAAAAAAAATTTTTTAAGGGTTCTTATTCTCCCCTCCCGCTCACAAAAAATGCCACCCATTATATATTTTTGAGTTTTTTAAACAATTTATCTCAAACGCTGGAGAGAGGGGGCGCCACTATTTTGATGAAATTCGGGATCCTACTAACTGGTACATAAACTGGACAACTAAGTATTTTTTTCTTGACTACACTTGGGTTAAAATATGGTTCGTTTCAAAACCGACATTAAAAATGAGGCTGTGATATGCAATTACTCACTTTTCAAGTCTGATTTGGTATCCGACGCTAAATCCTAGTTTTTCGCCTCGTTCGTATGCAACTCTTTCAGCAACTGAAATAGCACTAATTCTTCTAGGCTGTGTGCAAACTACTTTGCACAACGATCCATTATTTTTCATAATATAATCGTCTAAAATGAATTGTGCTACTTGTGTAGTTTTACCGCACCCTGTTTCACCACTGATCAATATAATTTGATTTTCATCAATCATTTGTAATATGTCTTCTTTTTTATCATAGCTCGGCAGTTTTTTGCGAAATTCCATCATTTTTTTATAATTCTCATTACTCTGTTGTTTATCTTTTAATTCGCTTATAAGCGTACTGTCCAAGCCGCTATTTCGTTTCAAAGTATCGTGATAAACACACATTTTAAGTTTCTGTTCAATTGTAGTATTAATCGTGAAAAGAAAATCTGATTTAAATACCGAGTCCGATATATGGCCGTATTTATTTTCTTCGCCGGCTTCTTTTTTTATCGATGTGGTAACATTGTCAAGCTCTGATAATTTGGAAAGAATGTCTTTCTTTATATGTTCTGGTATTGTAACACACATTCTCTGCAATCAAAATATAAAAAATTCAACGTGGGTTCATCAACATAATTGTGGGAAATTTAGCTCTGGTGAAAATCAATGTTACAAGAATAGTTTATACGTTTCACATAGATTTAAAAGTCTGATATTTAAATTATTATTCTATTTCTGTTCATTTTAGGTACATACCGAATTTGCCGTCCTCTGTAACCTCATGTTTTTGTAGTACATTCCAATCTCTTTTCCTTTTAATTCTGGTGGAGGTGGTGGTCGACGTCGCTGACCTTTGCAGTATGGTTTTGGCAACCAAGGTCTTGATGGTCCAGCAGTTTCTTCTGCATTTTTATTGCCATATTTCTCGTAATTTCGATATCTATCTCTTTTTTTGTTTCGTCCAGGAAAACCAAAACCATCTTCAGAATTGTACATATTCTCTCAAGAATCGTATTTCGGAAAAAAATAGGCTATTATCAAAATAGCATCAAAAGTCGACCAAAATTCGAAAGGAATTGTCGATTGAAAAAGTTTGGTTAGTGAACGCAAATGAACTCTCTTTACTTCAATGAAGTATTAAATCTAGCTCACCTAAATGTTCTCTGACAGAACTATTGAATGTGTGACAGTAGACTTTATTAGAAAACAGAAACACTTTGTAGCAATTTGTGCTTTTAATAAATTAATTACCGCCAAATACAACACAAATGTTCGGAACGCTGTTGTCTCTGGTCTGAACAGAAGCACACGCCGGATATTTTGTTTATTTGGCACTCTTGGCAGCCTGCACGACATCAGGAGGACAAAAATGTTTATTTGTAAGGAGTATCGTAGAATTCGATAATAGTTCCACTGCTGGCACCGTCGCGGTGCTTCAACCGTATAAAATATTTTGTGAATTTCGCAGACCAAAGCCAAATATTATATTGAACAAAAGAAAGAAAAAAGAAAACAGTGTTGATCAACAGAAGTGTGCCAAATGTTTCCGCATTTATATTTATATCCATAAATCAATCAGATGCTACATACATAGCGGGTGGTATACATATCTTATTGTTGTGCGTCTCTTTCGTTTTGCCTCCTTCTTGAATTAAAAAAAAAAAACTTTTTTCTGCCCATCTTACCTTCAAAGTCATATCATCAAAATATTTCTGACAGCATAGAAATCCTTTTTGTGGCGCTAAACGGTCAACACTCCAATCAGTTTCATTAACATTTTCTGGATTTTTAAATATATTATTGTTTAACAACAGTAAGCCGTAATTTTTTCTGTCTTATCGAAGTATTTCATTTTAATTAGATAAAATTATTTATAAATACAACACTCTTGAAAATCATAGGAATGTTTCCAAATGCGAGATTATGAATTTTAGACACGTATGCAGTTAATTACTATTACCTTTAAAAAATGTAAATTATCAACAATACTTAAAACTGCAACACATACTTACATAATTTCCGAAAGATACATTTAAAATTATAATTAAAAATAACATTTCAGTATTTAAACAAAATGACTCTGTTTTGCGTATTTTTTTTTCATAATAAGTTTTCAATTAAAATTTAATAACCAATCTATATTTAAAATTTATGAACTCAGGACACAATGAATCATTTTTATGAAATATTTGCGTTGTACGTCATAAAAAATAAATTATTGATTGCAGAGCAATTCAAATGATGGTTAGATAAATTTTAAGTGCGCTATAACAAGAGCACTTTTTTCTTCAAGGTCTCTGTCATATTTTTGGAAATTAATGGTTCCTAAAATAAAATTTCTGGCCAACAGGCGCACATTTTCTATAAGCTCGAGCATTATCGAGTCGACTAGTCTATTTATTGCGTTTGTCTCAATACTTGAATTAATTTAATCCACTGTGTCACATATAGGGCTGTTTTAGCATATCCGCAGGCCCTAGAAATATGTATTATAAAGGCCCTTTGACTTTTCGCACATATGCGTACACGAATGTTACTTTTAACGGGCTGATTTTT
This sequence comes from Venustoraphidia nigricollis, assembly GCA_034508555.1. Classification (NCBI taxonomy): domain Eukaryota; kingdom Metazoa; phylum Arthropoda; class Insecta; order Raphidioptera; family Raphidiidae; genus Venustoraphidia; species Venustoraphidia nigricollis. The sequence goes on from JAVRKA010000114.1 coordinate 443,796, forward strand.
ATAAATAATGGAACGAATTCCAAATAATGTGCATGTGGTTTTATAATTTTCACTTTGTTGTCCATAATTTTGGATATCAATATCATATTGAGTTTTGTGGACCCTCGACTAGAGTTGATCTTTACACATTATTGACTAGAGTCTATAGTGTCTAAAGATCAGCACTAATGCATTTTTTCTGTCGAAAACGCGCAGTTTAGCAACTGTATATTAACATATGGGCTAAATCTTCATTTAAATCTTCTGCATATAAAGCTAGAAGTGGAATCAGAAACCAAGCATAAGACGTTTAAATATTTTTACATATGCTTTTTATCAATCAAAGAAACGACTTTATATATTTATTCAAAGAGAACAAAAGAAATACTAAACTGGAGTTTAAAATTATCTGAAAACTAAAGATACGAGTACAATGAACTTTTAACAGAATGAACGGAAACATATGTGATTTTAAACTGCTAATAGGTATTTGCGAAAACTAAAAACGTCAATTAGACAAAACGATGCGCATACCGAATTTGAATCTTTTGTAACCAGTGTCGGAGCAACAAGAGTAAAAATAAATAAGTACGTATCTAAAGAAAAAGATAAAGTATATCAATAAGTGCTGTGTCAGTTTATGTTGGATTTTTATAGAAAATTAACCAATTGTAAGTCGATACAACAATTCTATTTTCTTGCTTGTTCCTCTTTTAGTGTATATTAATAATAATATAGCAATAATACTTACTAGATTAGAGTACAGATTCTCTAGGACATTAGATTGTGATAATAGGGAAGCGCATTATTTCATTGAAAAGAAAATTGTGATACAAGTGCGGAAAACAGTCGATTGCACACGTGTCATTAGTGTATTTGCCATAAGGCAACATACACTATTGGCGTTGGCCGGATGGCGGGACCTAGGGGTCGGACCAAAATTTCTCGACGTTTCATAACCTCCTAAACACTTTGGCACCATTTTTGAAAATGTTTATATATATATGTATATATATATATATTTATATATGTATATATATATATATATATATATTTATATACGTATATATATATATATATATATATATATATATATATATATATATATGTGTGCGGGCAATAACTTTCGAAAGAGTTAATTGATTTTAACGAAATTTGGTCCACGTGTTGAAATCCATCACCGCAAGAAGCCTATTTAAAATGGGCGTAATCGGGGCATTTTAAGGGTAGTTTTTAGGGGTTGAAAAAAGTTTTTGGGCCCCAAAATACCGAAAAAATTATCAGAATCGTTTCAAAATTGACATTTAACCCTTTAGTAGTAATTAAAAGGTGTCCCTAAAATTTAAATAAAATCGGCCCGACAGGACCGGACTTACAAATTTTATGAAAACACTAGTTTACAAATATTGAATTATTTACTGAAAGTTGTATATAATTTGGTATAGAGGTTCGATTTATAATAATATTGCAATTAAGAAAAAAAATGTTATTTTAAGGGGTGTATTAAGGAGTCAAATTTTTTATTTTGCCCAAAAACCAACTAAAGCTCGCAAAATAAAGCCACACTGCCTGTATAAGCAAATACACTATATTGTCGGCAGGGTTTTGGCACTGCGACCCGGGTTTTTTACAGTATAATGACTAATTTTGAAATATTTACGCTCCAGGCACGAACACTACATTTTTGTTTACCAGAGCGCTTATCAATAATAGAAATTTTATTAACGTTAATATTAAAATTCCGCCACTGTAACAGAAACGGTATTAGTTAAAAACAGATTGTGATTTTCTGCAACCTAGAAAGCTCAGCTTAACTTTGTGGCTATTGTCTGGTGGCAGTGGTGCCAAACTGTCTGGTCTTTTTATTTTTAAAACATACAGACTAAAGTTTTTTTGCTTTACAACCAATGAAATAGCAGGTGAAAAATGCGATATTTTTAACCGCAAAAACTAAGAAACAATATTATAGCTGGGCAACTATGTTACATATGAACTGCGTTAAACTGGTATTGAGTTTAAATTTAAAAAAATATTAGTTATAATTTGGCATTTACTCATTTATAAATTAGTAAGAACGTGTTGCAATCAAAGTGAAACGAAAAAAAAAGAAAAAGTTACACACAGGTTCCACCGAGATTTGAACTCGGATCGCTGGATTCAAAGTCCAGAGTGCTAACCATTACACCATGGAACCTCGATGTAAGACGCGTGCTTATTCAGGGTGGCAATGTGAAGGCCGACGAGTGGTACTGTGGAAGTTTGTATTCTGTATATTATCTTTATTAACATTTTCTCAACGTTTTGCCATCTAATACCTAACTATTTTGTCAACGTTTGAAAATCACACCTTATATTAATATTATGTCTAATAAATATAAATTAATTATCTATCATTTGTATATGTATATTCTTTAAGAACCTAAGCCCATTCTATTTTTTTTTCTATATTTTATACTCATTAATAGCATCGTAAAATATGTTATGCTCTTTTTAGGAATTATATAAAACTATTTAAATAAAACATACAATTTATTAAAATTTACTTTTAGCTAGATCTATTTTTTAATTGTAGAAAGAATTTTTTTTAATGATACAACGTTGTACAATTAAATCAATCTACTTAATTTGCGCGTGAATTTCTTGAAGAGGAATTGAACTTTTAAGCTTTAAAGGACCGCGCACGCTCATCAAACACGGAGACCAGCGCGACCAGCACAGCACGTACACTAGATCAGCCTAAACCAGCACGGATCAGCAACTTTTAGTTCAGGTTCACAAACGAAACATCACTAGCATATTAGATAGGTCCTGCAGCACGACTAGATAGAAATTGTAGACAACCGACTGACGGTCGATGCTGGTTGCTGGTGCTCATCTAATGTGCGCTAACGTCACACACACGCTTCTCTGGTCTGTGTTTGATAAGTGTGCGTGGACTTAGTGTGAAATTACTGAATCTAAAAAGTAACCGCATAAAACATCAAACAACTAGCACTTTTTCTGGACGCACGTTTCGCCAACCATGTCAGCATCATCAGAAGATAATTAAAACTTCATTGTATATAAGTATAATTATTTGTATATATTTTTTCGCGAGGTGGAATATTACATTCACACCTGTCTTTATTTTCCGAGAAAATAGGTTCAATTCAATATTTCCACAAATTACGTTGAGAAGAAAAACTGGTTCACTGTTCTGAGATATCGATCACAATAAATAAAGTGAAATAATTTATGAATCGCAGTAAAGCAAAATAACCTATTTTGACATCTGGTATTTAATTCGCAACGTATTTATATTTTGCTTTTGACTTTGTATCAAAACAATATAACATATCGCGCATCATAAATGCAGTTGTGATAAACACGTCTGGATGCGTTTTTTTGCGACGTAGAAGTTTAGAAGTTGGTCCAATTTAATTAACTACGAATTTTTATACACAATCTTCGCATTTTCCGAGAACACCTACATAAAGAGTCTGATTGGTTGTAAATTAGTAGGTATAGCAGAAATGTATACAGATTGTTCCAATAGAAATGAAAACAAACAAAGCGGTACCTCGACATATGATTGCCTTAACGTAAGAGTTTTTTGAGATTTGAGCTCGTCGAGGAACACTCTCAGGAACTGACGACTGAGGAGTTACAAGCGTCACAATCGCAGCAGGATATGGTGGTTCTGCAAGAAACTGGTTTCGAGGAGGAGCCAGAGGTGGAGGAAGTTATTTCTACAAGTGAGATAAAGGAGATCTTGGGAATGTGGGAGAGAGTTTCACAGTTCGTGGATAAGAAACACCCCGAAAAAATTGCAACTGGTCGTGCATCGGAGCTATTTAATGACACTTGCCTAACTCATTTCCGTAACATTCTAAATGGGAGGAAGAAACAAACCTCCTTGGACAGGTTTTTTTTTAAACGGCCTGCAGGTGAAAGTGAGGAAAGCGTGGCGAAAAGAACAAAGACCAGTGAAGAGAAAAACAGTGACGAAAATTAAGCGAAAGTAACACCTCCACCAGCATCTTCCGTAAGCTCAAGTTACTTATAAATAATTTTTCTTATTCAAAAACACGTAGCAAAAATAACTGGGGTGGCATTTTGGAGGCTGGAACGAATTAATGGCATTTCAGTTAATTTAAATGCTTTGAGATACGAGCAAGCTTACGAAACGAATAAAACTCGTATCACTCGTACCACTGTACTACATACACTTTAAAATGTCGACATTTATAAATTCGAATCAAGTTTTAAATTAGTCTGAAATGTATAACCTTTCTCTACAACGTAAAAAAAATTCTGTTGATAAATTACAGTTAATGCAAGTGTAACTACTGCGTTTTCTATCAACATAGAAAATATTCAAAACTACGCCGGAATCACTTCGAGAAAGGTAGCAGTGCTCGACTTGGCAAGTACACTGCCGTGCACCCAGATATGAACGATTTGCTTTATGTACAGTTTGGAAATTTCTTTATCGTGAAAACTGTGCCCTAGAAAATACATGAAATCATAAAAATATCAAATATATGAATCACAGTTTTGGACCTGCCATTGATTCTATTAACATATGTTTTATAAAAACAGTATATTTTGAATAGAATGATAAAAGCGTAAAGGTGTAAAATGTACTATATTTTAATGTGTTATGTTATAAAAAGGTAAATAAGCGTCTTTTTATTATATTTTCAATGTTCATGTGCGTTACTCCTTTCATCAAAAGTGCTAGAACCTCGTGAGCTTTGTATCCAAACAAAGAAAATATTTTCTGTGAACTTCGTATTTGGGAATTTTCCAAATTGGAAAAGTGCCAGATCAAAGCATGTTGCTGAGCACGAGGTAATTTTCGTAAAATTATGGCTCATTCACAATCGAGCGTATTGATTTAAAATACACAATTTATAATAAAAAACAGACGGCTTGCAGAACTGGCCTGTGGTCACCATTTTGTTAACGGGCAATTTCTTTGACCGACATCAGACCATTTTTTTGTAACAATGGGTACAAAAAATCCAATTTTTTTAACAATGAGTACAAAAAATCCTATTATTTAATAATGAGTACAAAAAATTAATGATTTTGATGTTTCCGGCTTTTTTTTAATATTTTCACTGGGCGCCCGCCTATCCCCTGGGCCTGATTTCCAGATATGTACAAAGATTAGTGTCAGTTGTAATAAATAATGACAACATTTTTCGCAATACTGAAATCGCTATTATGAATTTTCACTATATCAAATCGTTAAAGTGTATTGTCATCGAAACTACACAGTATTTATGTAAAATTTCCAACCCAATCGGAAAACCGAAAGTGCTGCAAAATCGATTTGCAAGCCTTGTAGCAAACAGACAAAAATAAAAACCATATGAAAAGTGATAGCAAGTTTCAAACGTATAAAATATTTCAAAGTCACTGGTTTCCACTTAATCATATGCAGTCATTTTCTACACTTAGCAAGTTCTTGAAGCGCTATATTACTGCGCCAACAATATAACTATGCATACAAAAAGCGTTTTAACAGTAAGAATTCGTTTATCACTATTTTATAATAAAAGACACTACCGACGACCATTTTATTGTTTTCTAAATAATTAATAATGTTTACCTCGTTTACAATATGACTAATACGGCACTTATAAGGTTTATGGGAAAGATCTATTTTCAATAAAGTACCGCGAACTTTTGTACTTCGTTTTTGGCAAGGAGCCATTATTTGTCTGCAACAGGATTTCGTTATATGGAATAAAAACAAATTTGTTGTGAACTAACATTTACTCAGTATAAATACGTTAGAAACAAACGTTTCACAACAGTTGAACTACTAGCATTGCTGCGTGCACATCTTTATTGTTAGATAGTGACGTTAGTGTTTCGAAGCTTGTGACAATATATTGTTATAGAGTGCCTACCTACACATTGTTGCCAGAAATAATACACAAAAAAGTGCGCGGTTCGGTTATCTTTAGTTTTGGAGTTAAATAACAGGTAACGATTTTTTATGTTGAGTGTTTTGAGTATTGTTTAAAACTAATTTGGTAGTTTTATTAATTGTTTAAATATTTACTAAAAATCAATAATTTGTGGTATTATAGAACGATCAGTTTTAATTTAATTTATTTGCGAATTTGTCAACTAAATTTTTTACAAATTTTATTTGTGTTTGTTATTAAATTATTAAAAAAATATGCTCGGATTTATGTATAAAGAAACGTTTCTCCATAAATGAGAATTTGATTCCTCGTGAGATTTATATTGATTTATTGAATAATAAACTATTTTTTTAATTTAAAGACGCAATAGTTTCTAAATTTAAATTATCCAAATTAATGTTTGCATGAACGTTTTAATGTATATCTAACCTGTTCAGTAATCAATTTGATTTCTTTGTTTATTTGTTTTAGTTTCCAATTTTATTGCACTTCATATTATAAGCATAACAAAAATATAAATAACTTACTGAAAAAAACAGTTTTCTTTTTATTACGCAGTTAATTCAAAACTTAAACCGTTAAACGCCACGCATTTTAAGGTAATAAATATCAATGAGACAATGAAAACACTCGGTAATCATGTAATGGAAAATTATTCAAAATTGCGCAGGGCTATTTTGAAGTTTGTTTATGTAAACATTTGTCTATGCATAGTATATAGGCACACACACTATTCATTGATCGGATGGCGGGACTTACGGGTCAGACCATAAAATCTTGACATTCACATATTTCCGAACAGGTACTGTTTTTGCGCGGAGCTTTTGAAAGATTCTGAAATTTGGTACATAGAATGAAATCCATCAGCGCACGAAGTCTATTTAAAATATGAATGCGTCTCGTATAATTTAAGGGTTGTATTTAGAAGCTGCAAAAATGGTCCCGAAAACACCGAAAAAGTCAGCAGAATTGTTTCAAAATGGTTTAATCATTTAGTGAACATTAAAACAAACCTTTAAAATTTTAACAAAAGCGGTCAGACAGGACTGGATTTGCAAAATTTATTGTGGATAGTGAATAATTATTAATTACTGAATGAGATGTTGGATTAGTAGAATGCTTGTCGTATATTGTATTAAAATTTAATAAGGGTAAGGGATGTAGGTATTCAGGGATCACAATTTTAATTTGGTCAAAAAACAAACGTAAATTCAGGTAATAATAATAGTAAGTGAGAGTTTATAAAACCATACTGAAAACATTTTTTTTAAATATTATTATTCGAATGTTGAAATACAACAAATACGAATTGAAAAAAATTAAATTGATAAAACAAATTAATCAGACGAATTTGCAGGTAACGCCGAAAGCTTGCAGGAACTAATATTATATTCTCTCGGTAATCTCTCGCAACTTATGGAAACATAAATTACGCAGTTTCGCAGCGTCTAATTATAATAAAACAGAACAAACTGACTTCCTGTATTTTTGTTTCAATTTAACCTTGCCGCAATTCGTTCGAACGATCGCAATATATAGGTCTGTTGCGAACGTCAGTATATAATTAACTACTGCAGATTTGGAACTAATTTTAGATTTTATCTGACCGTTCTGTCAGTTACAAACAGCTGGCACTTTTGACACACGGTTTAGTGCATGTACGCATTTATACCGTATTCAAAATATATTATGACTTAAGCAAAGTTGCCAAAAAGCAAATTTAGTTCACAAAAAAAAAATAAAAAATATTGGAAGTGCACTGCCTTGAATAAACATCCTTACGTATTCAAGTGGTTATAGGTAGTGATGGTTCTACAATTTACATACTAATTTTGCGACAATGATCCTGAGTTGCAGAAAGAATGATCAAAAAAATCTGATTTAATAATGACCTTCAATTATCCTATTATTTATCTATGCAATAACCAAAATATATAATCTTTAATATTCGTCTCCGTACCTAAACCTAAAATCGGATTTTTTATGTAATCAGTAGTATGGTTTTCTTTTTGTGCTTATAAAATTATACTATTTTTAAACAACGTAGGTAATAATATTATGGAACTCCAAACTATGCATACACATAAATATGAAGATATTTTTGTAATCCTTAAAATAACCAATGGTTATTGAACTTCAGATCACATCGCAGTACCTGAAATACTGAACAGACTGAAGAAGCGTTCGTTTGTTTATGATTCAAACTTTAGTTCAGACGTGAAACCTTTTACTTAAGTAATTAATGTACAGTTCAGATATTTTTAGTTCTTTTTAAATTGACGAAATCGTAAGTGGTTTTTATGTGTATAAAAAAATTCCCTGAAAAACAGTCTTCTGAAGAAGTGCCAATTATGAAAAGTCATATTTAGATAGTAATCACTGCAAAAGACATTGACTTTAAGGCTTAATTAAGCAGACAAATGAAAGTTTTCATTATATTTTTAGTTTTTTAGTAATTTCAAATTGTTTTTATCGCATCCATTAATAAATTATAAATTACATGTTGCGAGTCATTATTATTTATACGAAGCATATTTTTTCGTAAACAAGTAATTTTCCGTTTAATAAATGGAAGACAATTTTAACAAATAAACTCAATTCAGGCATGTCTGACAAGAGCGCCTGAAATTGTTAGTCCCGGGCGCTTAAATGACGACCCTGGACGTACAATGTTAATGCTTTGGTATTCTATAAAGGACAAGGCCTTCTGAATTTTATTTGCACTTAATTAAAAGGTTCAAGGAAAAATAATGCGACGTGTGATCGATTTGGCAATATTTTGGCAATCGTTTATTAATTCGCAAAACAAAAACGCGCGCTGGCGTATGGAACAATCACGAGCTCGTCAAACGCAGGACGTTGGCACGTTTATTTTTTTGCTTGGGTTTTTACAATGACTCATGTACAGAGTTCAAGTATTTTCCCAATGAGCCTGTTTTATTGAAGCTTTTATTTACTCTTATTTTTATTGATTGAGTCCTTTAAGTAAATGATGCTACGCCGATTAATAGACAATAAACAATAGATTGCTGACATTAAATAGTAGTTTACTATGTACAACTTTTAGGTACACTATCGGGCCTCGCATTCACTCTAGATAACGAATTAGGTTTTATTACATTCTCGAATTTAATCTTCACTAAAGGTCTAAAATAGATATTAAAAAAACACAGATCTATTCACTAAAAACCCAAATTAATTTTGTAATCAATAAATGTTTCGCTGTTTTAGCCAATATGCCGACGGAATGCATAACGAATCCCCTGCAAAGGGAGTTAGCGGACGCTATCATCAGGATGGTACCCTTGGATGAGATTCGTATACTACTAGCTTGTGGAGCCAAGGTCAGTCGTTATTACATAATAATTATTATAAATACCTTAATTTCGTACGAGTACATTATTGGGACGATCGCCTTGGGTTGTCACTTTTAGCTTCAGCAATATAATCAGTATTCATCATACTCAAAAAAGCTCAGTGTAGTTAATTTATCATTTACTCGACTCTCAGCGACTCAAGTTAATTTATGTCGACACAATAAATTAACTACAAAACAATGCGAATAATTAATTAACTACTGCCTACATTTTTGGGTCAAGACTTTGATTCATTGCCATTTGCAAAACACCGCGTATTTTTCCTCCACTTTTGGTGCCGAAACAGTTTCTCTCCTCAGCAAAGTTTCCGTGAGTCGATTTGTGTCGCTGACAAACAACTCAACGAATTAGATAAAATAGAAAGCTCTTTTGGCGACACAAGTCCACTCGTGGCACTAAATGAAAAAACTCACCCTATTTTTTTAATAGATACTGTGATTACTTCATTTTTCAATTACTTATTAGGCAATAAGAACTAAATATTTGATGTCGCTTTCATTTATTCAATATCTAAAATTATTTAAAAGATGATTCCTTCTTCAGAACGTGATTTTAATGTAGTAAAATTACAGTATAAACATAAATAGAATGTCTGTAAAAGTAATGAACAATTTTGTATAATTAATGCACCGTATTAAATTGACATAGGTATACATATTCGATCTGCATCTGTTACTTTATTAGTCTGATTATTTAATTTGGCAATTTCCCACTGAAAAGTGCATTGCCTGCCGAAATAGCACATGTTAATAATTATTATTTTAAATTTGATTTCTAGGTAAACGATCCGGTTACGCAAGGATTAATGCCACTTCATTACGCCGTTTGGCAACGTTACTATGATGCTACCCAACTTTTGATCGTCAGAGGATGTGAAATCAACGCTATTGATGAATGCGGTTACAGCGCACTACATCTTGCCGCCGAGCATGGGTAGGCATCCAATTATTTAAACCGTTCATACCGTTGTAAAATGTAAATAATAAGCACTTTTGTGTGCAATCTGTGCATTAGTTTGTTTTTAAAAATCTTTAAGCTCGGTACTTCTCATTAGACTCGTCTATACAACTGTAATAATGACCCAGTTTTTCGCTACATTGTACTGGAAAAAAAGATACATTGTGATTTATAGACGTTCGACAATTAAGGTCATTATGCAAAAGATGTACTTATTTTAAAACTAAAAATCTTTCGAACGGCGCAATCCTTTTAGTTATATTCTAAGTAAAATAAAAATAGCAGCTTGATTTCTTTTCTTTACAGCGAAAAATAGATTATTGATTCATACTCCTTCAGAAAAAAAATATGCCTCACAAATAAAAAATATTTATCGTGAACTGTGATGTTGTTAAGACCTATAGCTTATGTTCGCTATTTATATTATTTTCAGTTATAAAGACCTGGTTGAATTGCTGTTGAATTCCGGCGCGAAAGTAAATTACAGACCATTTACTGATGAAGCTTATCCAAGGACTACACTCTGTGAGGAGCCTTTGCGTTTAGCAATTCGTAATAAACATTATGACATCGCAAGAATGCTGCTGGAGCACGACGCCGATCCAAATAAACGGTGTGTATATACGTTATAAAAGCGTGTAATTTGAAGTCAAAATTTTCTCATTAATGTTTAATTGTATTTACAGATATTTCTTTGGTTCTGAAATAAATCAGGTCAATGATATTGAATTTCTGGAGCTGCTGCTTATGTTTGGTGCTAACCCTGATAGTAGAGACAGAGCTGGACTTACACCGCTTATGAAAGCTGCCAGGCAAAGTCGTGTAAGTCAGAATATATTTTAATAAAGAATAAAAATTAATTTATTTGTAATTCATATCCTAATTGTACTGTTTAGTGTCGCTTTTCTGTTCTCAAATACTATTCCTTTACAAATGAAATAATATTTCTTGAATTCGTAGCTAGTACCCTATCAATCCTCTTCGAGGTTTTTGTTTTTTTCCATTTACTTAGTACCTGTTCGTAAATACTTTTTAATAAATGTCTAGCTACTTCAGTTGTTTTTGTTATTATCTCTGCGACTCTCTCATTTTGGATTGACTCTAATTTCTTAAAATACATTACGTTACTTACTATTCTTCTTTTTTACAGGGTATTGAATCAGTTTTATTACTAATAAGCTATGGAGCAGATGTTAATGCCATGTCTGATGCCAGAAACGATTACAGAACGGTAAGATCAGTTCACTAATCACAGATGATCAGATCAAATCAAAATGTTATTAAAAATTAGAACCTTACTGATTTTCATATAAGTATTTAAAAAATGTGCCTCCAAAGCAATATAACAGATTTGATTTTTTTTATATATAAAAAAATGTTAATTTCAGGTTCTGCATTATGGAGTGTTGTCTGGCAGCATCGATATTGTGAAATTATTAATCAAACAGGGCGCGCGTTTAAATTACGAATCAGATGTACTTGGAAAGCCAAGTCCACTTGATCTGGCTATTTTGAAAGGAGATTCACAAGTTGTGAAATTACTGATTGATTCAGGTATATATCACTTTATTACTGAAAATAATTGTGCTCCAGAATGAAATTAAAAAAGTACCTATTTTTCCAGGAGCAAATGTGAACTATAGTTCTCCAATTATTGGGTCAGCTTTACACGTCGCTTGTGCTGATAACATACCAAACCGTTTAGAAATACTTCAGATGCTATTAAAAGCGGGAGCCAATCCCAATTTAAAAGTCTTTAATGACAGTTGCGACCCGTATTCGCAACTCAGGCCTGTTTTAGCTGAATATATAGCCAGCAACGAAAGACCCAGCTTTCATGTTGTCAATTTATTGCTTCGTTACGGTGCCAGAGTAAGTATATAGTTTTTTTCATATTACATATTACTTAAATTGATCATCTTTTTATGAAATAAACTCCGTCTACATAACGAGAAAAATGTGGAGAAGTAAAAATAGAAATAGCTCGAGTGGTGTCTTTTATGAAGACTCCCTTTCGACCAAAGATGAAATTAGTTTTCGTTCTCGAGCCATCACTGTTTAAACATTTAAACACGGTAACGTGACTTTGATAGACCAATTGATTTTAATGTTTCAGGTCGTAATGAAGACACAATTCAGAGATCCAGACGGCATATTGAATTGTTTACATAACGTTTTAACACCAGAATGTCAACATGTGTTTTTCTCTTTACTCGACGCAAGCGAATCATTTGACTTGTGTATGATTAAAAGAAACAATTCACTCAATGATGAACAAAAAGCACTTCTCACTGCATTGGCATCAAGTCCCATACCTCTCATGCACCAAGTCAGACTTTATTTACGCAAATTTCTTGGTGACAAATTGCCAGACTATGTGACCGATTTACCGATTCCTAAATGTTTGCATAAATATTTGCTCTATGAGTATTGTTAAATACGTACGATGGTGCGTATTTTTTAAATAAGCCTTTTGAAAATAAGTCGTCACGATTTACTGCTTAAAAACCTGAAGGTTAATGTTAGTGCGTAACCTGTGATTTAATCTTGTGTTTTATATCGATAAAATACCAATACTGGTTATGGAATTGAAATGTATTATCTTTTTAAGAATCGTTGTTTTGTATTTTTATATCTTATAAACAGCCGCATGACTATAAAAAGTTATTTGTATCGAGTCATATTTTTATTTATTTAAAGATACGAAAAGTGTCTCAGCGACCGTTATTTTGTTTGTTTCATTTTCATATTTTATAATCATAGCTTTTTTCGAAAATTACGCTAATTAGAAATTGCAATAATTATAAAACGCAATAAATAAAACTCAACTATCTCAATATAATGATAATAATACGAGTATACTTGTCCCAATATCAAGAATTGTACGGCATATAAGATCCCATGATCTCGCCAATTTAGAAGTAAAAAATACAGAAAACAAATAAAGAGAAACCAAAAATTAATGTTCAAGGATATTATAGCGCATTATGATTAGAAAATAAGAATTCGAAAAATTATTGAAAGATCGAATAATTAGTGTAATCCGATTTAACTTTACGATTTAAAATTTTAAATTAACCGTTAACTGTCAACGAAATTTTCAGATCATATACTCATTTTCATTTTATATATGATTCAAAACTTCAAGCTAAGCTGATTAACTAAAAAATGTATGCCATGATTTTGTTGATACCTCAAATTATTATAATTCGGCTTTTTCTCCAGTTTTACCTACACGATTATTAATATACTACGCAATCACTATAGTATTGTTATTATTTATATTAACTGTTGTAGAAATATTTTTGTACCTTTGTATTTTAGAAAATAAAATAATACAATTGATATAATTTCGGTTTTATTTCACTTGAATAACTTGTATACGTATTGTCTTTTTCCTCCCGAAAACCGAAAAACAATTTACAGGCAGAGATAAGGGTTACAAGCAAAACAACGCACAATGTATTATTTAAATATGTTAATGAACTGGGAAAATTGGCCAACAATGGGCTAACACAGGCTAAATTAAATTTTGTAGGCACGGACTATTTAAGAAAAAACTACTGCTCTCTATTCTTTACATCCATATATGTACAGTAGATAGGCCACCGGCGTTCATCGACGCCTATGGCAAGGTTTTGAATTTGTTTGTTTAATATATTCAAATAAACCAATCACAATCGTATTGCTGATTGCACTCTTCCATACTTGCGTCCATCGCGTGTGCCCCGTTGCCAGACCCTACTTACGACGCTGGGATAGGCTCTCTAAACGCGTATACTTAGCAGGTTCTGTGTCAACACCTAACTAATGCCTAATTTACACGAGCTTAGCAACTAATGCTTAGTACTTGTCACTCGCACTAATACCACGCGTGTAAACAGGTAAAAATAGTACTAAGCATTAGTAAAACCGGGAGTGCGAGTGAATAGAAGCCCACTCTATTTACTAACGACAAGTAGCTACCCCCTCCATGACTCTACTCTACTCGCGGTTGCACTCGCAACGTGTGACCGCCTGATGATAGTATTTACTGCTTAGTAGTAGTGAAAAAACATTTGTGTTATATTATTATCTACTAATACATGAACTTGTGTGAACACAAAAATTTAGTGCGAGTGCGGGTGTCGTGTGAACGCTAAACGCTTAGTGGGAGTACGAGTGTCAAGTGCGAGTGACAAATACTAAGCATTAGTTGCTAAGCTCGTGTAAATTAGGCATAAGCCTATCCAGTATGGACTAGCTCTATATATCAGTGGAGAAGAGGTGAATGGTCAGCGGTACTAGAACTGTGACCACAGTCCGCTCTTGACACACAATAGTGTCAAAACGCGACAAAATGGCTAGTGCCATAATTAATATATTAGTTAGAAAAACTGGATTACCGTCTTCAAAACTATTGCTTCAAAATGCAGGTTCGCTATATTACGCAAAGTAAGTAATGCAAATTTGATTTTCGTGAACGCTTAATATTTGCTTTAAGATTACGTAATTTTAGAGGTTATGTACTTAAAAAATCTATTTATATTTTTAATAAATAAACCTATTTTTGTTATAGCAACAATTTAATAAGTACTTCAGCAATTATACAGCTTGTTTTAAAAAATATTTTTCATAACAATCCAAATAATAAAATCCAAGTTGGCAGCTGTTGTGTTTTGACTAAACAGATCGATTATAAATCTTAACTACAGATTATAAAATTACTTCTAATCGTCTATATTTTAGTCCACAAAATCGAAATGCAGGAAATTGGTATCCTGACCCGGAATATGTCCAACAATTTAAAGGCCCAATAATGTACCCAGAATATTCAAGTGAAGAAATTAAGAAATGGAAATTACCACCGTGGAATGCAAAGCTTCCACCCGTCGAAAAAGCAGTTCGCAACTTAAGTCTCAACTTTGGTCCACAACATCCAGCAGCTCACGGAGTGTTACGTCTCGTATTAGAGCTGGACGGCGAGGTATTTTCCTTTTTAAAGGCATAACTTGAACTAATACAGCAATCTTACAATTTTATTGTTTTAATAGACTGTGGTGCGCGCTGATCCGCACATTGGGCTATTGCATCGAGGAACAGAAAAACTAATAGAATATAAAACGTACACTCAAGCTCTGCCTTATTTTGATCGACTCGATTACGTGTCAATGATGTGCAATGAGCAATGCTTCAGTTTAGCAGTTGAGAAATTACTCAATATAGACATTCCACTACGTGCAAAATACATACGCAGTAAGTGCATTTAGAATTGCTTTTGAAAATAGAAATTTTTCAAAAAACTAATGACCAGTCCCCAAGTCTATATAATACATAAAATTATTATGGGTGGTGTACTTATTTTTGAAAGTCATTAGCTTAAAAACTACTTGAACTAATTTTGATCAAATGTTACTTGAAATCTCAGTAATGCAATGGAGTACACATTACAAAATGTGTATAACGCATGACGCACTATCCCGTGCTCATGCTTATCTTGTAGACAGATGTATTTACGATATAAATGAATATTTTCTTATCTAATTGTAACTATTTTATGTATGACGCTATTTATACTGCGTATGCAGTCTTTAATAAAGTATTATTATTATTATTATTGGCGCTAGCCTAAGTCATAATGTTGGGATAATCAGGACTAGGCACATAAATGAACGCTTCAAAAATCAAAACATTTTTCTTTTTGTTGCAGCTTTGTTTGCAGAGTTAACTCGTATTCTAAATCACATCATGGCTATTGGTACGCATGCTTTAGATGTTGGTGCATTGACACCATTCTTTTGGTTGTTTGAGGAACGTGAAAAAATGATGGAATTCTATGAACGAGTTTCGGGCGCACGCATGCACGCTGCTTATGTTCGACCTGGTGGCGTATCACAGGTACCTACAGCAATTTTTAATAATAAAATTCAACCAACAAACATATCTATTGGAAGTTAAAATAAACATTGATTCGATTGAAACGCGAAAATGTACTAATATATTCTTTTATGTTTAACATTTGTTTATAGGATCTTCCTATTGGTTTATTAGATGATATTTATGAATTTGCAAGCAAATTCGGTGATCGACTCGATGAAGTGGAAGATGTATTGACAACAAACAGAATTTGGGTGCAACGAACTGAAGATATTGGTGTTGTATCAGCTGAAGATGCATTGAATTATGGCTTCAGGTAAATAGTTAAAAAACGGGGTTGTTTTGCGATTAAATTTTGGGGATTCATGTTTTTTTAAATTGATGTAAGACAACATATTCTCTTGAGCAAAATTACTCTACTGTTTTGGTTGATAACATCTAATGCTTATTTTTTACAGCGGTGTGATGTTACGCGGTTCGGGAATAAAATGGGATTTAAGGAAATCACAGCCTTATGACGCATACGATTTAGTTAACTTTGAAGTTCCGATTGGAACCAAAGGAGACTGTTATGATAGGTAAGAAAGCATTTTGTAGATAAACGAAAATTTATTTGAATAAATAACAAAAATATTTCTTTCACTTTAAGGTATTTATGCCGTTTGGAAGAAATGAGACAGTCTTTGAAAATCATCGATCAATGTTTAAATCAGATGCCACCGGGTGAAATTAAAACTGATGATGCAAAATTGACACCGCCTTCTAGAGCCGAAATGAAGGTCAGTTATCGATACTTAACTTTTTATATCTCGTTTAAAACATAATAAAACCAGTGATTGCGAGTCGGATTCGAGTGTATGATTTTTTTTCATCGCAATGTAAACTTCTGCTGATCATTGATGAACCAGCTCAATGTTGGATTTTTATTACGGTGATTAAATTTTTTTTATATATTTTATTTCAGACATCTATGGAAGCTTTAATTCATCATTTTAAGCTGTTTACACAGGGATATCAAGTTCCACCTGGAGAAACATACACAGCTATTGAAGCTCCAAAGGGAGAGTTTGGAATTTATTTAGTATCCGATGGAAGCTCCAAACCATATCGGTAGGAATAATTTGTTTATTTTCATTAAAAAACTTATACAAGTGCTTCGTCAAACACAAGCATTTGTTTAACAAAACACTGGTTATCCATCTCTAACTGACAATTATCCTAATAAACTATAAACAAATGAACAACTTAAAAGGCTTTAAGTTAAGTTAAGAGTAAATAACTATTGCAATATCCTAGCTCGAGTATCTCAAGGTACTATAAAGTGTTCCATTTTGCATGGACCTCTAAAAATGGGACGGATTATCAGAACTATAAAAACTTTTTTTTCTGTATAATTAATGTCGTTTTATTACAGTTGCAAAATAAAGGCTCCCGGATTCGCCCATTTGGCTGCACTGGAGAAAGTCGGGAAAAATCATATGTTAGCTGATATTGTTGCTATAATTGGTACACTTGATGTTGTATTTGGTGAAATTGATCGCTAAGTAGTTAATAATAAATATTTTATTGTAACTCATTTTATGTTAAATTATTATTACTGTATTTTTTAGTTGGTAAGTAATAAAAATATATGAACTATGCTTCAATATAATTGTTTTACTTTTTTACTGTCAATCACAAATAGCGTCAAATGACCACTTAATTAAGAGCCGTAATATAACTAAAATTTGAATTAGATTTTTTATTAAATCGCACACTTGTGTCAATTAATAAAAAAAGGAGGATAGACGCTAATGACCTTACATGTTGAGCGTCTATAATCTACAATTTAATCTAAAACAAGGAGGATTACATATGTTTTCCGTTAATTCAAAAATTAGTGAAATGAGGTTTTGTGGAATTTAATATTTACCCTAGTTCCAAAAATTTTATCAATTGTAACCCAAATTTTTACCTGTAGTTTTACCCGAATTTTGAAACCTACCTGGTCAGTGTCTTCTTATTTAGGTGTAATATGTATTCACATTTGTAAAAAGAAATTGAATTAATGTCAGATTTAGACCAAAATATTTAGACGTTTTGAATGTTGGAATTACAAAAACGTAAGTATAGCATCATTATTTATAAAAAAAAAACTAGTATTTACTTCAGTAATTTAGGCATCACGTCTCTACTTCGAATATTATTATTTAAAAGAATAAACTATTGTCTGATTCCTAACTGTAATTATAGATAAATACATTTTTTCAGCACAGATACAAAATGAGTTCTCCAAACAGTAATGGCAGTTCTGATACATTAGAAGATCAGATTTTAGTTTTTGGGGCAACTAAACCTGACGGATTTACTTTCCCAGAAATACAAGCTCACATTCCAGCAATTAAACCGGAAAATTTCGTGGCAAATCTCAATAAACTACTTAAGGATGGGTAAGTTTTTTTAAATACCGCAGTCAAAACTGTATGGGACCCAGGGTATCGTAGTTTCAATTATTATTTAGAAAAAATATAGAACTTGAAAAGTTAGTTGACTAACATATGAGACATGTAATGTCACTAACAGAGGTGACAATGATGTAGAAATATTCACGTTGACACACAGTAAGACCCCGCTTTACCCGGGAGATGAAACAGAACTGTGAATAAGAAAATTTGTTAGTTTTTAACTTTTTATTGCAATTTCATGTTTCATTCAAATAATAACTTGTACCATTATTTTTAATAGAAAACTAGAACTACTGAAAAAAAATGCTGTATTGCTCTATAAAGTAAAAACTTTACAACGAAATCCAGTCGCGAACATTTTACAAAAAGAAGAAAAAATAATATTTACTTTAATTGAGCAATCCGGAACTAAAGGAATATGGATTCGAGATCTCCGATTGAAATCCAATCTACCGGCAAAAACAATAACAAAAGTGCTCGATAAATTCACAAAACAACGACTTGTTAAGCTTATTAAAGCTGCACAGGTAATGCTAAGTAATTAAGATATTAATAATTTTCGTTAGGTTTGGTATGTAAGACCTATAAAATATACAAATAGATAGCTATAGTCTGCTATTATATTATGAAACATCTAAGTATTGTTAACGTTACAATGCAATATTAGAAGAAAACATTATTCAAGCACTGTCGGGGTTCAAAATTGACTCTTCCACTATGAGATATAATTTACTCTAAAGATATGCAAACAATCAACATTTTTCATTTTAATTAAAATATATAATAACTACTTTCCACATCATGCGAGAGCTAATTTTTACCTTTAGGTAACGCTAGACAAGAATATTCACTTTAGCGGGAGTGCCGAAATGACAATTAAATTTTTTTTTAGTCCAAAAAAATGTATCTATTATTTGACTTGGAGCCTGATAAATCCTTAAGAGGGAGTACATGGGGTGAAGCTAGTGATTTTGATGCAGAATTTGTTAATCTTTTGAATCAACAATGCTATCGCTACCTCATTCAGAGACGAGACGATGCACAAAATACGTCCGGAGGTCCATTAGCAATCAGAAACAAATCGTACGCATCGACTCAAGAAGTACTTCAATACATAATGGACTCCAAAATTAGCACTGTTCAACTATCGCTCGAAGATATTGACAGTATATTGTACACTATTATATTAGATGGTAACTTTTTTGTTATTTTGGATTTTGGGAACGGGATAGAATAAAAAATTAACTGAATATTATAAGGAAATAATTGTTGGCGACATACTTACGACTATTGTTTATGACTAAACAGTTTTAAATTGTATTATTTTTCGTTTGCAGGTAAAGCAGAAAAGAAAATTGGATCGAATGGCAATAATATGTATCGAATTATAAACAAATTTCAAGCTGTCGATAATTATTTTGCTAGTACACCCTGCGGTGTATGTCCGTTGATAAAACGGTGTTCAGATATAGGTTTGGTTACGCCTAAATCGTGTGATTACATGTCTGATTGGTTAAACATTTAACGAATGTCATGCAGCTTTTTGATTTTTTTTTTTTGTAATTTATTTGTTGTTTTTAATAAAATTATAAAATTAAGTTACATATATTTTTTAAATAATATACAGATTTCATGAAGCCACGTCCTACCTATTGTTCATTTCAGATTTTAATCTGACAATGTCTTTTTCTAAATGTCTCGACAAATTTGCATTGTTTGTCTTTTGTAATTGGCAAATATGTGAGAGTGATTCAGAAAGTAATGAGTTGTCGTTGCAAATACAACAAACAGTTTTGAGATCCGTCTTTTCATTAGAATTTGCTGATCCATCGGATGTACAATGTTTCTTTAAAATTCTAAAACCGATTTTATTTTATTTTAATGTAAGTCTAATGTACATACTTCTCAATGAATAAGAAAAACATACTCTAAAAAACCTCGTTGTTGGCCAAGTAGTAAATTATCGCCTAATCCTTGCTCATAGCCTTTGTCAAAATAATCTTGGAATACGGAATTTTGGCCTGCAATTTTCCCCTCAACGAATTCTACCTAGAATTTAATATAGAACCAGACTAAAGGCCATTCTTTTCTTTGTAATCAAATATTTAACATTCGCTTTTAAGAAATAAAATTAACAGTTTTAGTAATCCGCGCTTTGAGTTACCAAATTAAATAAAAGATTAACTAACTTCTAAATTCTTTCAAATGAACTGCAAAAACATACAAACATATTGTTAATTTAACTGTTTTACCTTTTTTATCGATTCTGACACCTTTGCCCATGTTTTGCTGCCTAAATTTATTTCTTCTTCACTGTTCCAATCCATTTGTTCTTAATTATCATGTATTTCTTCAAAACACCAAATTTTACGTTTCACCACACGTGCTGTTAGCTGTCAAGCAAAAATCTGACTGTCAACTGCCATTTCAAAATAAAAAATAATTTAGTTTATTTAAGTACGTACTGTGATGTAAAAACTATAACTATTTTTTACTGTTTGCAAAATATACATAAAAAAGTTGGTAAATTTCATAATATCATGTAAATAACTTCTAAAATTCTAACCTTAATTTTGTGTAGCGTTGTAGTATATTAGCATTGAGTTATTTAATGCAATGATATTAGAATTAGAACACGAATTCTTCTTAGAATATAGTCTGTAGCTTCAGAAATTTATACTAATTACTGGGGAGTTATTTTCATAATAAAAATTTGTCAATAGATAAGAATGAGTACCACAGAAGAAGCAGCGGCTTCAAATACTATAGAAGACCGAATTGTAGCCTTCGGACAAAATAAACCTAATGGTTTTAAATTTGAAGATTTTCAAACTGAACTACCTACAATCCAGCAACAAGATTTTGTTTCTGGTATTAATAAATTACTTTCGCGTGGGTATGTTTTCCATTATTTCATAAATAAAATTTTACAAACTGTTGCTTAATTCGTAACTTATATGGTTATATCGATAGATTATTGGAACTATTGAAAAAAAATGAAGAAATATACTACCGAACAAAAAATACTCAACAAATTCCCATTGCGAAGGGATTGGATAATGAGGAAAAAGTGGTATATTTAATTATAGAACAGGGTGGAAATAAAGGCATATGGAGCAGAGATATCAGAATGAAATCAAATCTGCGAGAGGTACAAGCCAACAAAGTTCTCAAAAGCCTTGAAAGTAAAAAACTTATCAAACTTGTTAAATCTGTATCGGTTAGTAATTACTCATATTTAAAAAATGATTTAATCATTTACAGTTTGGCATTTTTCATTAGATTTCTTTTTCTAGTCTGGGAAAAAGAAAATGTATATGTTATATAATTTGGAACCCGACAAGTCAGTAACAGGCGGTGCTTGGTACCAAGATCAAGACTTTGAGTCAGAGTTTGTTGATCTTTTAAATCAGCAATGTTATCGATACCTCGTGCAGAGACGAGATGATGCCCAGAGTGTTTCTGGAAGTCCATTGGCAATCAGAAACAAATCGTATGCATCCACTCAAGAAATACATAAATATATATCTGACTCTAGAATTAGCAACGTTGAGTTATCTATTAATGATATTGATGGTATATTGTACACGGTTGTGTTAGATGGTAATTATTATTTTCTTTTAATGCTGATTGATACAAAACTTGCATATTTTATTACAGCTGGAGAAGTCTCCCTTTTAAAAAACCGCAGACCGGTACCAATTCAACTTTCGCAAAACGGCCAAATCCAGATCCAAATCATAATATTCAACATATTTACTAGTAGATGCAAATAGAAATAATGCAATGTCAAATTTAACAGGCTATATCCATTTTTGAAGTGAAAATTTCTTTAGGCGCCTTGTGCAATTTTTGTACAGGTAAAAATTATGATTTCGCGTCACTGCGTCACCGTCATGTAAAGCCTGATTTACACTTCAATAAGTACAGTAGCGAGTTATTTTTCCAAAGATTTTAGAAAAAAAAGCGAATTATTTATTAAAAGAAAGAAAACATTTGCATTAGTAAGAAAAATAAACTTAGAATAAAAAACCCGGGTCGCAGTGCCAAAACCCTGCCGACAATATAGTGTATTTGCTTGTATAGGGCCGTGTGGTTTTATACTTTTATTATGTGAAATTAAGTTTGTTTTTGGGCAAAATAAAAAATTTAACCCCTTAATACACCCCTTAAAATAACATTTTTTTCTTAATTGTAATATTATTATCAATGTAACGTCTACACCGAATTAAATACACCCTTCAATAAATAACTCAGTCTGCAAACTAGTGTTTTCATAAAATTTGTAAATCCGGTCCTGTCGGGCCGATTTTATTAAAATTGTGGGGACACTTTTTAATCACTACCAAAGGGTTAAATTTCAATTTTGAAACGATTCGAAGAATTTTTTCGGTATTTTTGGGCCCAAAAACAGTTTTCAACCCCTAAAAACTACCCTTAAAATAGCCCGATTAGGCCCATTTTAAATAGGCTTCTTGCGGTGATGGATTTCAATACGTGGCCCAAATTTCGTTGAAATCAATTAACTCTTTCGAAAGTTATCGCGCGTACACACATATATATATATATATATATATATATATATATATATATATATATACGTATATAAATATATATATATATATATATACATATATATATAAACATTTTTAAAAATGGTGCCAAAGTGTTTAGGAGGTTATGAAACGTCGAGAAATTTTGGTCCGACCCCTAGGTCCCGCCATCCGACCGACGCCAATAGTGTATGTTGCCATATGGCAAATACACTAATAATTTGTATGTACTTTGACGACATTCAACTGTTTCAAACTATTTTTTTTTTTTAGTTTTCAAGATAAATAAAACTTTCTTAATATTTAGAAGCTAGATAAATTTCGGAACATTAAATTATTTTGCACTTTATTTGTAGGTAAAGCAGAAAAAAAAATTGGATCGGACGGCACAAAATTGTATCGAGCTATAAACAAATTACTCCCTCCTCCAAGTTTCGTGACGACGCCATGTGGTATTTGTCCTGTAATGAAACGCTGTTCGGATATTGGCTCTGTTACACCGAAATCATGCGATTACATGAGCGAATGGTTGAAAATAACGGAAATTGTTGAAAGTATGCAGTTTTGAGTTTACTTTTAATAGTGCATTAAGAAGATAAAGGTAGGTTTACATATTTATTCAGAGTAATAATTTTTCAGTTATGTACGAAAAATACATTTTCGAAATGTGACAATGTACTATGTCGGTAAAACAAATTTTAATTAAATTGAGTAGAATTTAAAAATGTAGAAAAATCTGAAATTTTCGGGCTAGATTTCACACAAATTTGCCGATATATCTTTTGCAGTTATATTTTTTGAAAATCAAAATATAGAGACTTAAGTCTCGATCAGTTTGGATTGTTCTCTATTCTTAAGTTTTATAGTTATGTGCTGTTAGATCTAAGCTTAGATTTTGCATACAAATTCGATAATCGCCTTTTTCATTTATTAAAAAAAAAAAACAGTATACACTTGTCGGTTTAATGATACTCAGAATCCGGGCTTTATGTGTTATAAGATAAATAATGTTGAAACTACGATTGTTTAAAAATTTATATTTAATATTTACATAGAAAATTATATTCAGTTTATTAATGATTTACACAATTAAATCAATAGAAATATCATTTGTTCCCTTACAAATACAATGGAATTATTACTATAATGTATTATTTTCAATATTCAGTATGTTAGTAAACCCTGTTAATTAACCTATATGTATAATTTTTGTTGAAGGAACTCATAAAAAAAACTAATTACGATCAACCCGCCTAAACTTCATTTCATCGAATTAAATAATATTTTGTTTGTTAGTCATTCAATAAAACTTATAGCGTTTTTCTCTGGGCAGTATTCGGTGTCTCATCAGCAGAATACAGATATTTTGTTATTGACTCTATGATCTGGGGGGAACGACTGGCGGAGGCATTATTGAAGTTTTTTTTTGACTACTTTCCGTCTTTCATCAAGGAAGAAATGGCCGTCTTCATCGCTACTGGATGAAGATAGCCATTCTAGCAACTGATTTACTTTCAGATCCGTTAGACTGTCTCGCGTCGCCGTATTGCACTACAACACAGTCTCTTGTCGACTGTGTCAATTTTCTACATTTTGTATGGAAACTCGACACTAAACTTACCAACGAAATACCACACATGATCACAGTGTACATTAAATTGCCCAGTAAAACATGCTACCAGTAAAAAACGCTATTAGTGTTGAACGGGTGAAAATTTTAATTGTTAATTATGTATTAAATATCACTTTGAAATTTAAAAGGTACACAAATTAAACTTGCTACAAATATTGATCTGATAGTAAATAATAAAACAAAAATAAAAAAATATTTATAAATAATAAAATCAGCGAATGCTTCGCATTAGAGTAGTATCGCTCTGATCAATACTTGTGTAAAGATTTTATGTTTAAAATTCGATGACGCCAGGAATGTATTTGTCAATAAGTCCTTGATAGTATGGCCACAATGCTTCAATATCGGGTTTGGTTTCACATTTGGTGTATAAATCATATTTGCTGTAAAAAAAGATCTTTTAGTATCTATTTTTTAATAATATGCTTGATTTCTAGAGTCTTATTGAATATTCGCGTTCGACCACTTTCAGCTAAAAATTAACCGTTTGACAAAGTAATCAATCTCAGCCAAAAACAAACCCAAAGCTACCCTCAAGCCAAACGTCTGTTTAATAGTTATTACTTAACAACATATATTCATTTGCTTTGAAAAAATTGACAATTGGAAAACAATTAAGTGTTATTAACTCCAGACGATCTTAAATTAAAGTTTTACAGACAAAATTATCCCATTATTGTCGTGTAAATTTAAAAATGTACTATCTTTTTTAAATTCAGTATAATGTTATATCACATAGAAAGATCAGAAAATTAACTTCACTGTCAGGCGTACAGTAACCTCGGTTCCAATTTTATTATAAGGCATTATAACTTGAGTCAGAATTGGTAGCTGTGCCTGCTAAGAATATGGCGTTTGCTTGCGCAGCATGTATGCGCGAATTAGACTTTGCTGATATTTCTTTAAGCTGTGATAATGTGAATATAAAAATAATGTATTTGTATACTTACTTGAATTCCAGAACCCATTTCAACATTTCATTATCTTTGTCGTTGCAAAGATGTCTGTATTCACCACCAGCGTGCCACGGGTAAAATGAATGGAATCTGATCATATTAAGTCCTTCTTCGGGAATTGTGCTTTTGTTGTGTTTTAACACTCTATATAAATATTCATCATGACCCCAGGACATTAGCACATTATCCAAACCACAATTAGGATCATACATGCCGTATTTTGTACTGGAAATAAAATTATTGTCACTTATATTGTATACGGAAGAGATCTATTTCCCAATACTTTAATAAATTATACTGATCGTCATATTTTACATTTTTGGTAACTGCTCAGATGTATTTTTAATACTTCGCAATAAATTGCAAGAGGAAAATATGTTTTTTTTTTCTTTTTTGGACATTACTGTTAATAAACTATGATTGTTGGTTACAGTCGTTTTGCACCAAATGTGTAATTTCGGAGCACGTATGAACCCTCTTCCCGATTTCTTATACACTTTTGTACGCAAAAGAATTCTCGTAAATTTAGAGTCCAAATATATCTTTGAAGAATAATGGATTTTTTGAAAATCGATTTTTTTTAATTTTAAAAATACAATATAAATTTAAAATGATGAAAAGGTAGTTACATGTATTTTATTATAAAACTATGTTTTATATTCTTATGTAATATACAATAGACTGTTATTTAATACTTGCGCCCCTCATGTTAATCTTTTGCCAGTTGCGGCCTTGCCCATATTTTTGGACAAATTCGATAATAAACGCAACATTTGATATTGCGATCAGTGCAACTTCAAGAAAATGATTAGCAAATCCTATTAGTATATAGAGTAGGTGTTGATAATTTTGATTTAAATATTCAGAGCTCTCATAGCAATTTGATTTACTTACTTATATCGAGGATCTTTTCTATCGGGATTATTTTCAAAAGAGGTACTTCTGTATGGAAGTGTATCACCCCATTCACATCCAACTGGGAACGTATCTCCTACAACAGCCCATTGAGGTACTCCGTAAAATGCCATAATCTGTAAAAAAATGTTTTATGATCAAAATTATTTTTATTATACACTCAGTCAAAATTAACGCACCATTCGGTTTTGCAGCTATATTTCTAGTGTTACAGGAATAATTGTGGACTGGAAGCATGTGTTGTTTTTTAATGAAATCAAGGTAAATTTGATAGTTTCATTTTCAGATGATCGTAAATGAATGTGTTGAAGGCGTGAAGGAAGATTTGTTGCCTACAAACTTCTCCCCAAAACACCAAATATTGAAGCTTGGAGGTAGCAAATCTATCTTCAGGTCTTCGTCATATTCGTTTAAGAGAATTTTTACATTGAAACACAAGATGTGCTTCTTGTCCAATAATTCCTTCGATATTAAAAATATAACAAAAAAAACTGGGTGAGGCGTTCATTTTGACCAGGAATGCAATTGTTGTCATTAACATGACAATTGTCTCAAATCATCTGAAATTTAATTTGTAGTTTAAGAAACGGCTATTAAAAAACTAAAAATTGGTAATACCTTTCCTAAGTCATGGATAAGTCCAGTCAATTGAAACCAATCGCGATCAGGATGGTCTTTACGAATGGCTTCAGCTGTTTGGAAAGCGTGGATAATATTGGGAAAATCGGCATCTGGGTCACTTTCGTCCACTAAATCGTTTAATTTTTCTAAAGCCTCACGAATTGTTGCTTTTACATGATTAAATTTCAACCACTCGTTATGTTTTGCTGAAAACAGTACCTATGTTAACGTCTTAATTTCTTAATAAAGATTTTGTAAATGAAAGAAAATTAGATGTTGAAAATATACAGGTCTAACAATAGAAATGATGGTTTTAGGGCCTACCTCTCCAGAAAGGCTAAAAATTTCAGTTAAAGGATTCAAAAATTATTAGGTTACATCAAATTTATATAAGTATGAACATTAATTCCTGAAAAAATTGTAATTTCAAAAGAACAATTTTTCTAGAAGTGAAATTTTCAAGTGATTTAACAGGAAGCATCTGTGACAATATAGAATTAATGTTTTTTTTTTAAATGGAGCATTATTTAAATTAAGATTTTGCGTCAACATCCTTTCCCAACTTGATGCCCAGTATAGTTGCCACTCTAGTCCGCCCCTGGTGCCAGATTTGAATTGCTGTGATTATTAATATTCAACATCTTCCATTGGGAAGCATTAATAGCTTTATTAGAGGGCTCATAACCAGTCTAGAATATTTAAATTTAAAATTACAATTTCTTACCTTTAACGAAATCGACAGTTTGATTGGCATGCATGGCCAGGTAGGTTTTACGAACTCGTTCTTTGATTGGATCATTTTCGTCAATACTGAAATCACGGAACTGACTGACGGGTTTGGCTGCGAATTTGGGTTCAGTTCGAAGAAGTTCGCATGGATCGATCACCCTCACTTTTGGTGAAACCTTTTCAATAAGATAATTTAAATAATTTAAACAAATTTTCTTTGTTGCTGATACAAGCCAACATAGGGACATCTCCACGATAAGATACGCCAAAGAAAGCAAAATGTTTAGAAAATAGGTTTATAATTTTACTAACACAGCAGTAAAAATATTTTTATAAATAAAAAAATACGTAACGTCGAAATTAATTTATAATTCGCCTGGCATTCAACTAACGCCAATAGAAAGTACTATATTAAATAATTATTAATTTAATT
Source organism: Venustoraphidia nigricollis (assembly GCA_034508555.1). NCBI lineage: Eukaryota > Metazoa > Arthropoda > Insecta > Raphidioptera > Raphidiidae > Venustoraphidia > Venustoraphidia nigricollis. The sequence goes on from JAVRKA010000114.1 coordinate 472,173, forward strand.
AAAAATGGTTCTTTAAATAAAACTTCACGTTATGCTAGCTTAATAATCAATTTAATTTAGCTTTATTGCACTTTGATTTCATCATCTTTTAACTTAAATAAAAAATGTATTTTCGGGAAATAGTTGCAGATTTTTTTGACGTAGAATAAGATTCTGATACTTGAGATATCATTTAAGGCCAGAGAAGTTCCGTTTAAATATATTTTAAATATTTAGTGTACAAATGTGTGTGTTAGTTTAATACAATATTTTTTTATCTAAAAAATTACGAAACACTGTGGTGCAACTGAATCCACCCGATTACTTTATTATAATATTTCAATATATTATTACAATATTCAGAATTGAGCGAAAGCTTACGAACAAAATTTTAAAAATATGCGCGTTACAATATTTTTTCACAAAAAATTAATAATTAACACTCACCAAAACTGAAGTTGCCATTTTTTAGATTTGTATCACTATGCAAATTTTATTGAAATATTTTTTATAAGTATAAGTATAGTTGATTGTTTAAATTTCTTTTTAAAATTTTAATTCAACAGTGAATCTTTCAAAGGCTCGAAAATTTGTCTGCTACTCCATCCTTTAATGCAGCCGTTTAAATACTTGATCTGTTATCTTATTTTGTCCCCACAAGAAAACTTCGCAAAAGTTTTATGGCAATTTACTATTGACCATTCGTTTAACATAATTAGTGAAGGAAATTTATTATTACAACAATCGCAGGTTTGCCATTATGGCGGGGATTTGAGGATACGCGTCTTATTGTCGACATGTGCTACCAATTTATTATCAACATTACCAGTGCCGTCTTTCGTTTTTTTAGGGTTCCGTACCTCAAAAGGAAAAAACGGAATCTTTATAGGATCACTCGTGTGTTTGTTCGCCCCTGTGTCACAGCTAATTTGCTCCAAAACAACTGAACCGATTCAGTTAAAATTTGGTACACATATGTAAGTCGGTGACCCAAAGACGGATGTGTTACTTAAATAAACGAATTTAGAACACGGGGTCATTTTGGGGGGGGGGCAAATTAGGAAATTAAAAAAAAAGTTATGCAAACTGTAACGTGTGATCTATCAAATAAAAGAGCTTGTAGTAAGGGTAGTTCCAAAGTTATTTAAGAAAGTAGATGAAAATTACTCTATCTCCGAAACTACTGTGCCTAAAATTTTGAAAAAAATAAGGTATGTCGAGTCTCACCCATAGTTTACAGGAAAACCTAAATCACGGAAAACGGAATAGTACAGAGGCCTCTTCTCGCGAGTTCAACTCGCACTTGACCGTTTTTTTAAATTAAAAATCGGTTTTATATCTGAAGCTAAACTCGTCGAGGAGGTAGGAGGGGTGTTCGGGGTGATTTTCCCGAACCCAAACTTTTTCAAAGGCCCAGATTTTTAGAAATACCGTTTCAATACACCAACAACGTGACAAATAATATATTGATTGACTAAGGTACATTTTATTATAAATCTAAATGAGTTTGACACTATGATGCTTCTTTGGATTTTTCGTTAGATAGAAATCAGACTGAATCGGTCCCTGCGTATCGTTTATTATTTAGTTTAATAATGTGTAAATGATAAAGAGGAGTAAGGGAGGTATTATTTACCTCTTTTATTTTAGTGGGGAAATCGACAAATGTTTTTGTCAGAATTGCCGTTGGGGATTTGCGCCAAATGTCTTCAGTAGTGTAGCCTGTAGGTAATTGATAATGTGATTTGTTTAAATTTATTTAAGTTAGGTATATATAACATAAGTAATTTAAATAATTACGTTCGTAGATGTTCTAGGAAATTTAAGAAAACATATGGATCTGTAAATAAATATGACAAAAATTATTTGGTATCAATTATCAAGTTTTTGTTAATAGATACATATTTGTCTATAAATATTTACAAAAATTGAGTAGATACCGAAACGTCCAGTGCCGTATCTAGGAATTCCGACGTCACTGCCAAATGAAAGATTTGGCGCCTCTGGCGAAAGAAGGATTTGGAACCAATAATAATAATAATAAGTTTAAAAATTCTCAGGAAATTGGACACAATAAAAATATACAATCAATTCAGCGACGTTTCGTTTTTTTTATTAAAACTTCTTCAGGCTTCTGAAACATACATAGTAAGAAATTACAAATAATACAATTAGTTAATAAAAATAAAACAATATAAATTTCTTACTATGTATGTTTCAGAAGCCTGAAGAAGTTTTAATAAAAAAAAACGGAACGTCGCTGAATTAAATGTATATTTTTCCTGATAATTTTTTCACTTAATAAAATTATGGATGATAATATTAATAATAATAATAATCTTTTATTCCATAAGTGTGGAACATGCCATGTTTAAAATATTCCTCTAGAGAGTAAAAAAAGTTTTGTATTAGATCGAGGCAGCAATATGGTAATATCTGTGAGATGGTTAAAGACTTTTATAGTAGCCATAGTTACATTTTTCTCAAACAAAGCCGTGTTATGATAAGAGATTGAGAGGCTGCTCGCAGCACGCGTATCATAATTAAAGTAATCACCATTTTTATAAAATAGAAACAGATATTTTTTCATAAACACTGAAAGCTCAAATATAACCAGACTAGGTAGAGTTAAAATATTATTATTTATGAAAATATCACGACAATGAGGCTCGTCTGTTAAGTTTAAGCATAGGTACATCTAATTACTTTTTTTGCGCTACAAAAGCTTTGTTACAAACGAGGAAAATCCCCAGATTGTAATGCCATACCGCAACCTTGAAACAACATAATATGCGTTATAGAATAAAATTGCATAATACGATCATGCAATGATGAATTTACGTTTAGATCCGTGAGGCCCGGGCCTAGGGCGACATGATTTTAGGGGCGGCAAAATTTTAGAGACGACAAAATTTCTAAACTATACAATTTTAGGACAGTTCAAATTTAATTTAATTAATGTATCATCCGTTGTCCAAATTAACGGTTCTCTGACTTCATAGATGTTTAATTGCAATAATCACTTCCACATACAGCAAAAAGGGCGTCATATCGGACAGGACCTAGAGCGGCATCGAACCTAAATCCGCCATTGATGCGATGAAAGCACTTTTGAGACCAAAAAATCAATGTGATTTTCTCAACGAAGATATTGATCAATATAAATTCCAAGGAACTTCACACAGCTCGATAAAGATACTGTACAGTAATTATATGTTTTACAATGACAGAATGAATAGTTTCTATTAGATTTAGAGTACAAATGGAGAATTTGGCCACCTATCATATCTTAAAATTCACACAAGAAAAAACAGAGTAGCTTTAAAATGCTTAAACGTTTGAAATTTAAATTTCGCAATAATATAGATTTTAGTCACCAGTCGCGTCTTTGCTTCGACTATTTAGGTACGACGCTGAAATTAACCAGCTAGGCAATGATTCTGAAGACTGATATAATTTTATTGGTGCCTTCAATTCGATTTATGAACTATTTCGAAGTTAAATTAATTAGAAACTGTAATTCATTTTGTATTTATACAAAATGAATTACGATTTCTAATTAATTTAGCGTTGAAAAAATATGTGTCAGTATATCGTTATTGCGGGTCACAAAATTAACATCAATTGCAGGAAGATTACGAACAATTTATGAATCAATTTATTAAAATAAACAAATAATATTATATAAAGCTTCCGTTATTACATACAGATAATATTATTAATTATTCTATTTTTACAAAAACTTGAGTGTTAAAATTATCTGTTATAATTAATATTGTCATTATAAATTTAAATTATATAAACTGTATAGACTTTGTGTACGTAACATCCGATGGGTAACGTCACCTTTGATTAAAATTAAAAATGTAAAAGAGCTGGTTTAAATTTCCAAAAATATGTTTTACTAACAATTGATATTTTATTGTCGGTATAACAGTGGTCAGTATCAAGGGCTTACGCGAATTTTTGTTCAGGGTTAGGGTAACAGTTATAAGAATTAACAGACATTCGATTTATGGGTAGTGTCCAAAGTCCAAACCACGGAGTAAGATATATTTCTATTTCTATACTCCGTGGTTTAAATATTCTAAGTGTAATTCGGGGTATTTTCAGGAGGTGAAGTTACGGAAAATAGATTATTATGAAGTGAGCTTGATGAATTTTCACTTTATTTAGTTTTTCCAGGCCCCCCCTATATAAAAGTTGTCATTAGTTGAGTATTCAATAATTAGTTTACTGTAATTTAGTACTGTACTTCACTTATCAGATAAACTTTGACTTCTTATCAAGATATCAAGTTTGACATTTGACAATGAAAGCAGAAATATTCAGTTTTACTGTAATGCTTGTTATTGTCAATAATTACAACTGACTTGTGCAATAAACTGTCAAGGCGTAAACAGACATGAACTCATTGCTGCGAAATAAAATAGATTGCAAATTGTGTATTCTCACTGAATTTAGATTGCTGTTTTTTTCCACATACTGAATTTGAAAAAAAATGAGATGTTTTCTAAGAAAGTAAAAAAAAAATCTAAGCTATAGCTTGCGTGACTGTATTCTGGTTCTGCAGCTTGTGACACGTCAATCAAAGATGATTTTGGCATCTTAGGGTAAAACCTAAAATATAGTTCTGTTTCGAGTGTTTTGTGGTAGGTATTAAGTTAGTTTTCATCAAGATTAGTAATCACGTTTCATTTGTTTCACGCACCGCATACAATCAATTGTTTGAACCATGTTTTGAACTATGACACGACGTCTGATTTATACAGACTTCAATTGTACGTGTTTTTTAAAATAAACCGTCATTAAAATGTATTTATTAATATACTTTGCACTTTACTTAATTGTTATCGCACGTGATGACGTGACTGCGTTCTTACAAATTATACTTGACCATGATTTTTTGTATAGCTAAATCTGTATTATTATTATAAGTTGTAATGGAACTTCATTTGTTAAAATATTCGAATACCTACCTTACGTCTTATAATGATTACATACTTCTATAATCAATACAAAAATTAAAACAAAAAAATGAATGAACATATTATACTCAAAATAGATGGAAGTCTAAGAGGTCATCAAAGTTTAAAAGGTCTCAGTGATATCAGCTCGCCTGATGATGATATATAGCGTTTCCACAGATGTCACGTGACTTTGAATCGTCCATTTTTTGTACAAAATGTTTTTTTCTGATACAATCACAAATGGAATATTTACAATCGTTTACAGTCACTTACCTACATTTAAAGATTTACCTAAGCAATTAGTTTATCGGTTGTAACTATTCCGTGCAAATAAGCAAATATATATTTTAATGTCTGTCCGGAAAAAAATAGTCATTTATTTTTTCAGCGATCGCTAAGTTCAATGTTTGAAAGACACGGTAATAAGCTAAGTTATAATACTTCAGTAGAGCAAAAACGCATTTTAGCGGACGGGCTTTTTAGCGACTAGGGAGTTTAATTCCAATATTATCCCTGTTCCAATCAAATACCCTATTGGATTGTGATAGTAAGCCCCTAGAAACTGAAGAGGTATCGAGATTGAACAACAAACATACGATTTTCGTTTTTACATATTAGTAGGGATTGTTTTCTGGGCATTTATCAATGACGACAATTAAATCACAAATGTTTGTCAATAATAGAAAATCAATTATGTATGCATATACAAAAATAAAACACCAGTACCGTCAGAATGTGAATCAGCTTTAAATTGCTCTAATAAAAACATCTCGTGCAAAGATGGGTTATATTTATAAAAAAGGTTGCATGTATATTATAAGGCTAATTATTTAGGGTGATATTGCTTATTAACCTTGAATGAACCAGTTATTTCCAGTTAAATATTTTATACCTACACGTGTTTTATATCCTGGACATGCATTCAATTATGATTTATGAGCATAGACATTAGAAAAAATTACTAACTATTTGAGGGGAAATACAGCGTCGCTTGTAGTTTACTTGTTTACTGCAGTGCGGCTCTCATGTCAATAAGGCTTAGAGTGACTACAGTAAGAGTGTGGCCAATGAATCCGATTTCCGCCATATTGAACCGCGGGTGGTGGACACTGCGTTTGACAGAAGCAGCCCACAGCTATACAGTACGTATAAAATAGCTCAATATGGCGCAGGCATCCGACCAGGTCACGTGGCCTGTTGTCCACACTCTTACTAGTTACTCTACAAGGCTGGGGAACGCGTCGCTTTAAAAAAACGGTTTAACTTTACTTATTTTAAGTATTGTCAATTGACGGCACACATAGACCTCGTGGCTTTTTTGTCAAGCACCTATAATCTTCTATGTCTATCTATTGCTGGTACAAAGTCGCATCGAAATCACTCAAGTCGCGTGCCTTAAATTCATTCATGTAGTACTATTCGTTAAGTGCACAAAACCTAATAGCATCGCAGTGCATTTTTAGATGAACTTAAAAATGCCAAGGCGGTTTAATTTTTGACGATTAAAAAAAAATGAAAGCTACCTATTATGACTGAGTTTGTAATATATTTTAAGAGCCGTTCCAAAGATTAAAAGGTTTCATCCTATGAAAGTTTAGACTAGGAGTAGGATGTAGTTAAATAAAAAAATCTATATTCAACATTAATTTATTTGGCGTAACACTCAAATATGTTCAAAATACAAAATTATATCACATTTTGTATACAAATCTTACACAATTATACTTTATAATTAACGTCATGAATTTATATCATTAAAACGCGAAATTTATTTTATTGTAAAAAAACTAATAATTTAAACAGCAAATCACATTATTTATTTATCAAGATTTTTTAAACGAATATACAATTTTCAGTGCGTTGTGCTTTTGATACAAAATTTCACATGAAGAATTATTACCACTACACGTACCGAATTAGTTGATAAACAGAAATGATGCCATAACCGTTGCAGCTATTTTTACATTGTTCCAAATATATAACCTCAGCCTAACAGGCAATTTTCAGATGTGCAATTGTTTGGTTAGCCGATAGACGGTCAGCGTTCACATACCCAAGTAACAGCTTCACAAATCAGTCAATTTAACAGTTGCGCATGCTTATAAGAACGCTTGGTAGTCTTTCATGCAACTGAACAGTCGACTGACTAAAAATTGCCTACCAGCGCTAGGCTTTATTTGACTATGAACTTAGTAGTTTTTCAGTCAGTTAGTAAGTGGCAATTGTTTAATAAAATCATTAATATTACTGAACCTACCCGATAATAAAAAAAAATTAAAAATTCACGTCATTTTATGAGATTAAAGATACGAAATTGAATCTAATACAATTCATATCCATATAAAAAATATTAAATAATAAATATCTATAAATTAGAATAGTTTTTTAAATCTATCGAATTACCCGTTTTTTTTAAATTATATGCACTGATTTTGTTTTTAAACTTTTTGCTCTCAATTTATATGGGACTCTTTTAATAGGTCTTTGCGTCATACAGTTCTTTGACATGCATTAAAACTATAACCAGTCTTTAGTCACTACTATAACTGCTAGTATTCGGAGTCAATTCTCCGCTTGATCTATCGTCGGATTTGAGTGACTTTTTAATTTTCTCTTTGTCGGTCGATTCTTTGTCTTTATCTCTGTCAAACCTGTCTGTACGATGCAAAGATCTTGATCTTGAATGATGCGATCTTGAACGTGATCTTGATTTATGTTTTCTTTTTGATTTTTTTTTATCTCGTGAATGATGAGAATGCTTACTGTGTTTGTGTGATTTTTTCGGTGAATCACAACTGAAAATAACGACAACAAATTTTTCAAAATATTTCCCAGAGCTTGTATTACCACTCGTAATTCTCACATTCTGTCTTGGTCAATATTTTTTCGGGAACTTTACATAATTTTTGGGATGAAATAAAAACGTACAGCTATTTTGTCATTGACAATGGTGACAAATACAAATAGATGTCTTTGTTAATTTGAGGTTAAACGTTATCAAACGTCTTTTTCCTATTGGTCAAGCAGCGCAGGAAGAGAAGTAGGGATTAAACATTTGAAAATACGTGAGCAAAATCAGTTGAAAATAGATAATGTCTAAATTGTGTTTTCTGTATCAGCAGGAAAAATTCTTGCCCGGTGCATTTAGATTTTAGACCTACTTTTCCGTAATAAACAAAATGTTTCATCTTACCTGCTCTCACGATGACTCTTTTTCTTTTTTTTACTCGATTTATGTCGATGTCTTCTATCACAGGATCTACTTCTGCTTCGAGACCTCTTCACTGACGTTTTCCTATTGGACGAGTCAAATTCTACCGAATCTTTGTTGTTTTCATCGATGACTGACAATCTTTTCATTAAATCATCCTCTTCAGCTTCGCTCGGTTCAGTTTTCTGTTGAACTACTGCAGAGTTTGATGAATTCACTATCAGCTCTGTGGGTTTTATTTTACTTAAAAATGCGGCAGCCCGCCGTTTCCGCTCCAACTGCAATGCTTTGTCGCGGGACAACAGGGACATTTTTTCTCTAGCTGCTGCAGCTAACTTATCTTTAATTCTGTCTTCCGCTAAAAATAAAACTTCCTATACTATTTTATCAAGTTTCAATCAATATTTGAGTTAAGGTAGTTGTCGTGGTACAATATTGTCAAAAAGTTATAGATTATACGCACCACAAAAGTATACTCTCTTGTAGCTAAGTGATCCATAATTTGTACGCAAGACTGTACCCATGGGAACGTAATCCATATAGTATTCATATGCATGTATACTTTTCTATAAATTGTTGAACTTTAAACCGTTATTTATAAATAATTGGACGGTCAAAAAATTTTTCTTATTTTTTTTTAAACTCATAACAAATGCATTGACAGACTGTCGGTTTTTGGAAAGTTTCTGACAGTTAGTTATTTTTTTATAAATAAGAAACTGGTTCAGAACTACAGAGATCGTATACAATCAATGTTAATTATCCAATTTTTAAATGAATTTATCTCGGATTATATACGGTCGATAGACTTTAAATTTTCAGGGTAATTGTATTATCATGTCCTTAATAAGTACACAAAAATTAAGAATTTTCTGACGGTGTAACTTAACCACGACAACTACCTTAAGGGATGTATACCTAGTACAGTAAAAAAAGCAGTTATTTTCATTGCGCGAAACGATTATAAAAATATACAAGCAGTTAGGATTTTATTTTACCTCGTTTTATGTCTTTTTTCTCTTCTGTATCATCTGTTAAATCGATGAGTTCTTGCTTGTCATCGATTTCTATTATTGAAGGTGCTGGCTCAATATTTTTACCGTTGCTTTCGTGTTTGTCCCCGACCTCTGAAACTTCCTCATCTGTTTTCTGTTCTGACTGTTCAGGGGACACTACTTTTTCATCTTTAGGTTTATTTTCCGTTCCTTCATTTTCGTTTTCTTCGTCTGAACTTTCTTCAACGGGTAGTGCACTTCTTTCAACAATTGGCACGGGTTCACTTTCTTTTGGCTTCTTAATTGAAAAACTAACGGGCGCTAATAGAAGAATTTGTTATGTGTTAAAAATTTGCATAAGAAGACAAACAAACTCGCATATCTTTTGTTTATTGGGTGTAAGAATGAGACAAATCATAAATATTATTTAAACTACAGATTATTTACTCTAAAAATGTAAGGTAATCACATTGTGTTTATATAAACAATAATTCACTTCTAATAACACAAAAACAAATTATTAATAAAAATATTAATGGTTTGTGTAGCAATCAAAGGTAACTTAATTGTATAATCTGAGGGAGCGTTAGCTAAATTGCCATTGATCTGAAATTCTGTTTTTAAAAAATATGAATCTATTGCTCTAAAAATTTATATCATAGTACAACGGTTAAAGACTGTATTGAGAAATGAGATTTTACACAATTGCACCGAGCAGTCAGCAGTATGACGAAATTTCGACATGTAGTACTGACTGCTCTGCAGCATGGCTATCTAGGTAACGCAACACAGAACAGAGAAAAAACTTATCTCAAAATCCATATTGCAACAGGATTTAAGCGAGTAGCTCGGGCGGTTGAAAACGTCTGCTCGAGTGGTTGAAAGTGACTGTTTGAGCGGTTTATATAATATGTTGTATTAACAGCTCAAGCTGTTCATGTATGACTGGTCTAACATATTCTTAAGTAGAAAACTTTTTAAAAAACTCACCTATAATCTTTTTTTCTTTTTCTCCTGTCATTTTGTCTTTGTCTTTGCATTTATCTTCTGGTTCTTGTTCATCTTCCTTAATCTGCAATTCGTTCTCACTTGGTAAATTATTTTCATTTTTAACAGGTTCTTTAGGTTCTTCAATCACAGCACCGTACGATTTCAATTTATGTCTATAATAACCGTTATACACATGACTTTCATTTAAAAACTCAAATCTCGGGTCACCTTTCGCCTTGACAATGTTTTCGAAATCACGGCCGTTTCTCGCCACATAACTCGCCATTTTATCGATGATAACTTGCATATCTTCGTTAGGTATTTCAAACTGCGGAATATTAATGATTGCTTTCGTGGCGTTCTCATCGTCTTCGCTCTCAGATTCTGATCCGCTACTATAGTGAGCTATCGGAAGTATAGGGTTGTGTTTAATTGTTTGTACCTTGGCAGTCTTTTCACTTTTGTCATCTTTCTGATTGTTCAGTGACGGCGTTATTTGACTAGCGTTACTCATTTTGTTATAAAGAACCGCACCTTTAGAAATTTCACCCGTGTTATATACCGATGCTTCGCCCACGAAATACGCCGCATCGAGCTCTTGTCCGTAAGCCTGGGCATAAGCTGCGTAGCTAGCGTAATGATTCGCTGCCGAGCTAGCGTTATATGTCGTCGACGAGTTCGGACCGATGTTTCCGTAAGTGTGATGACCAGAAATCTGTGCGCTCGGAACCGTTTGTGGATATACGCTGTTCGAGTTAAAAGAACTGCCCGTCTGTCCGTGAACATAACACGAAGTAGTTGGTTCATATTTGCCGGTAGCGAAATTGTAAGTGTACGTAGCGTGTGGCGGCAAGGTGTAAGTTGTGGTCTGTGTCGAATAAACAAAATTCTGTGGCACGTTCGAATCCGGTACTGTTGTAACGGTTTTGGTGGCGGAATTCGGCGGTGTCTCTTCGGCTGGTTTTGTGCCCCGTATTTTATTAACTAGCATTGAGTAGGCACAGTTGGCTGAAGGCTTGTAAGCAATGTTTGGAATTGAAGGCGCCTGGAGAAAATACATCAATAAATTAATATAACTGAATCGTTCGTTTCTAAATACAATTATTCTTTTTTTTTTAATTTAATCCTTTAAGTGGGTTATTTATTTGTTTTATTGTATTCTTATTCGACATTAACTCAGTGTATTGAGAATTAGAGAAGGCAAGTTCATTTCTGTAATACATATAGCTTTAAAAATTATTCGCAATGACCCAATCAGAAAGCAAACAAACCAATACAATTTGTATTTACATAATAAAAAAAAAAACAACTTTTTTTGACGAACTATTTGTTTTTACTAGTTAAGTCAGCGAAAATAAACGACTAACTACGTTTGGTCATTCCACTTAAATAGTTAATAACTGACAAAACAGAACGTTACGAGATTTAAAATACATTTCATCGGCCATAATTATTGTTCGAATACATTAAAAATTTTATATTTGTATAATTTTCGTTCATTAACATAAAACAAATGTACACTGATTACGAAACTAAATAAAATAGGTATGTACAACTGACAAAGGTCCTAGAAATATTAAAATGTGGTAAAAAGTTCTTCATTACTATTTGCATAGATAACTATCAATCAATTTAAAACATTGGAGTCTAATATGGATATGTAGTACTATGTTTAGCAAATCAAATGGCTCACTACACATGGCGACATATATCCGTAATAGGTTCCAATGTTTTGTAGAGTCTGGCTTCATTGGTGGCAGCATAACTCTGCTTGTAACTGATGAAAAAATTTAGTGTGAATTTAAAAAATGATATACCTGACATGAAAATTATTAAAAAAATGTGTTATTATACTCGATTTGTTTTGCGGTAAAGCGAAAGCAGTCATTATTGATAAAAAAAAATTGACAGTTATCTGCGTTCAAATAATTACAGCTGTTACGAATGAAAAGATTGATGATATACATTATTATAGGCCTTTACATATTCTACAAATTCGCCAAAAATTGTAATGTGTAAAAAAATCCATTGTATGAGACACAAATTCACTTTTAAATTAGATATAAAATGGGATTTAATAATTTCACAATTTGTTTTGTATGAGGCGACGACGCTACTTAGGGTCAGAAATATTGTTTAAAAAAAAAAGAATAGCGATGTCCAAACAAAAACAAATCAACCGTTGCTCCGCAGTAATTGAAAAAATCCACTCATAAAAAAGGAGGTTTATCAACGTAGAAGCAAAATGAGCTAAATCATTCAGATACAAGAAATAACAGTAATAATATTATTATAGTTGAATTGTTATTAACAATAGCTGATTGTTTATTTAATAATCATTGAAAATTGATCAGTCATGTTTGGAATATTACACTCATAAAATTTAGCAGGCAGAATCAACCTATTCATGTCATAAAGATTGATTGGAACTCTTTAGCTCAATTGAGATCCACATTCACAGGAATTCTAATACAGTAGAATCCGTTTATTATGACTCCGCCTATATTGACCAACCGCCTATTATGACGTAATTACACAACGAGGTTTGGTTTTCATATAAAATTCTTTGTAACAAAGTCGGATATAATGACTTCGCTTACAGTGACATGTCGCTTATTATGACCCATTTTTAATAAATTTTGTCCGTTTATAGTGACCGACATGATTCTTTACACCTTCGGCAATGTTCGTTGATTCCCGACGACGTTCGGCACGTGGCTTGTTTTTGTTTTGAATCTCAGTGAGTAATTGATAGTTGAACGTCACGCATTGTTTTTAGTGATATCCTATGTAAAAAAAATGTCATCTCAACGTCGTAAAGCGTTTATGATTAAGGAGAAAGGTGAATAATATGCAGATTAGAAAATGGAGAATCAAATTCATCTCTCGTAAAGGAATTGGGCGTGGGTTATTCGACAATCTCAATGATTTTCAAAAACAAGAACCGGATTAAGCGATCGTTCAATTCAAATGTTTTGAAACCGAAGAGGCTTCGAAAATCGCGCAAGAAAATGTTGATAAAGCGTTAATTCAGTGGTTTAAAATCACGAGAAACAAAGGAATACCCGTCAGCCCTATGCTACCTAAAAAAAGATTTTTTTTTCACAAAAATGCTTTGTATGACGTCCGCTTAGTATGACGTGTTTGTCAATTCCCTTCGATGTCATTATAAACGGATTCCACTGTATTTGCAATTTTTATAAATATATCTACAGAGAAGAAGCGATTGAAGAAAATTCAATAAGTACTACAAAAAGAGTAATAAGAGGTCTACTGTACTGTCAAAACAATAACTCGGTATAATTTTGGTGATTATGTTCTCGAAAATGCTTCAGCAAACGACGGTTTTCCATAATTTAAAACTATCAGCTTTTGTCAACACTAGTTCAAATATAACATTTAGTTTTTCGCCATATAAACAAATAACATTAAAAATGGAGAAACATGGGCAGATGATATCCTTGACTATATACTTCCACCATTGCACTGTCGCATATTCTGAAAAATAGAAGCAGATATGTTATTAAGAGATGTAAGAAGTTGTATATAAATAACACGTATTATAACTAATTAAATATTTATTTAAAATTAATACATACATGATATTCTGAAAATACACTTTAAATGTAATTGTTAGGTACAATATGACAGAAACGTTCAACCGTTTTAAAAATGTGAGCAATTCACCTACCAATTCAACTCGAGGTGGAACCGAACCCAAACTTGGATGCAAATAATGATCATCTTCCTCTTCGGGTTCTTGTTGTTCTGAAAAGTGATAAATAACAACGATTTGTTAGTAAAACTTCCGAGCTACCGGTAGTGACAACGGAAGTCAAGTAATTCAATTAATAACACAGAAACCTACGTCTGCTATTCCGTCGTCTTGTAACGCGAGAAAAGTATCGGTAGATGTCACTAATAACGTTGAATATAATGTTCTTTAAAACGTTTGACGCTAACATTTGCAATTTATTAAAAAGCGATTGAATTCGCGCAAATTCAATACACGTTGAGAATTTTATGATGATGATTCTCATCTTTTATGGCTATAGATAATTAGTAAAACCCGTGCGAAGCCAGACCAGGTCGCTAGTCTATTATAATGTAGAAACTTACCAGTTTGAGGTTTTGTAGTGTCCTGCAGCCTATACCGGCCAGTTTTGATTGCCATCAATATGTGTCTATAGTATCGATAGAGTGAGCTTTCGTGTGATAAAAACTCAAACTGTGGATTGCCCGCTTGTTTAGCCTTTAACAGTATCTCCATCTGCGCTCCCTGTTCGCTGATGAATGCCGCTGTCTTTTCAATTCTTGCGTTTTGTTTCGCTGTTTTTGGCTAAAAAATGATAAGAAAAAAAGCATTATTTTATATTGTGACACGAATGTCACTATATAATAAGTTTAAAGGGTTGGCAAAAGTGTATAAATAAGACACTTTGAAATTCTACCCCCCAGGGATAAAAAAGTTCATTCTGTATGTCTGTTTGGTCATTTTCCTGTAGTTCTCCACAAGTCAGAAGGCTGAAATTTTCAAATAATTTTCAAATAACGCAATTCTCCCATACAAAATAACCCTAAACAATATTACAAATAGAGATCTCATTGTCATTTTATATATTAAATGTGATTAAACAAAAGCATTATACCAAAGTCATGCCGACAGGAATATCAAGTTCTGGACGAGGCACAAAAAGTTCATCATCGCTGTCATTTTGCTGCTGTTTATTTTCGCCACTCTTGTCTTCGGCGCTTACTTCATAGGAATAGGAAACTTGACCATAGTTCTGTGCATTGCTCAACTGCTGATGTAATCGTTTCAGTTCTTCTTCTGCAAATAAAAATTTACACTGAACTAACCGTTTTATTCTGTATCAAAGACTAGCGTTCGATTTCTGCACACTATGAGAAAGAATGGCAGTATATCTCCCATATAAGAAAGTGAGTCTCTTATTGGGCTAGTATACGGAGAACCCGCGGAGTAGCGCTGCCAGCTCAGCAGCAATGCTTGCTGTGTTAAATAAAAAGAGTAAAAAGATTAAATTCAATTTTGAAAGTATATTACGCAACGCCAACGCATAGGCAAACCCGTTATGCATCTCTTTTATCACAGCAAGCATTGCTGGTGTGCTGCGCTACTCCGCGGGCTCTCCGTGTACTCGCCCAATAAAAGCTTCACTCCTTCCATGTATAAAAGACTATAAGATACAGTACCATTCTTTTTTATACCGTGGATTTCTGGTATGATTTTCAAAGTCAAAATTAATAAAAATTACACAATTATCTCAAACTGTAACTTTTGAAGTATGACGTGACGAAATCTGATTTAAGCAGTTCAGTCAATAGTGGGATAACGATGTCATCGCGGTAGGGCATGAACCAATGAACGACTAGGTGTTCATTTTTTCTCGCCTTGTTGACCAAAGGCTGGCATTTGTAAGTGTAGCACACGCTACTTGATCAGGCATTGTCTTTGTGGTATTTAGAATTTTGTTTTACTTCTAAAATATATTTTATGCTTATTTCTAAAATATATTTTATACTGTATTGTTATGGTGTGCCATTTGAAAAATATACATAACTAATTTAAAGGGTTTGAACGTTTCACGGACATTGGAAGTATGCTCAACTCAACTTAAAATAAATCAATTAAATAATGGATAATTGAAACAAACCTCTATACATTTCTTCTTCATCTTCGTTACTGCGTAGAGCTCGATATCTTTCTTCATCGCACGACTGTTCGATTTTTTTCTCAGCATCAGTCAATCCCATCCAGCGTCTGGTGTCGTAGCCTTCAGAACTCCCTTCGAATTGTGATAGGTCAGATAATGCACCTCGACAATCATATCTGTATCAAAATAGTGAAAATCTACTTTAATACTTTTTTACTGGTGAAAAACTTCAGTTAATCAACTGAACCTTAGTGAATACTTAAAAGGCTACTTATCGGAGTTGTGCACTTAAATAAAAAAATAAAATCAAACAACGATTTTGTTCGATGAACTAACATTTTATTATTTAATACCTAGGACAATCCGGTATTTTAATAATGTGGACATTGTTACTGTTGAAAACTTTTTGTCACTTGAAATTAAACTGGGGCAGTTTATTTTTAAAAGTTTCAGCCAGTTATATGACAAGAATTTATAATGTGGAATTTGACATACGAAAGTGTCCAAAAAAATTAGAACTACTGGCTATTGTGTTTAAAAAGTTATTTTTCTTTTTTGTTCATATTTAATTTTCAGTTTACGTAAATGAAATATACGTGCATTGTATAAAAATTGATATTTAGTATTCAATCTGGGCATACATTGTTAACAATCTTTTAACCGTTTCGAAGTCACCGATTTTATTTTTGACTTCGAAATGATTGCATCTTATGTATACGTACCACCTTGGTGAAAATTCCTATTCAACATACCAACTTGAAAATCATCTTCGATGAACCACTCAGTGGATTTCTGCCCTTAGAAAGTAAACTTCTATTCACATCTGTGGAAATCTAAGCAAACGGTTGTATTAAAATGTTCTTTATATCATGAGTGACCCTCTTGACTTTCTTCCTTTTTTAAACAATATTTTAACGTTTTGTTTACCAAATATCATAAATGTTAAGAAGCATAATATTAGAAACTAATAAACTGTTTAAAAAAGTGAGGTTAACCTGTCTATTTTTAGTGTTTCATCTCCAATCCAAGGAATCAAATGTTTGCCTTGATCGATCTCCAAAGCTTTTTCATCATCTCTGAACAATTTACAGGCATAACCAAACACCAATAAATCTTCAATCTTCTCGAGGCCGTCGTATTTTCTTAAAATTCCGGATTCACCGTGCGATTTTCCCCACTTCGACGCCATTTTTGTCTTTTATGATTTATGAAATAACACCCACACTAAACACCATTATTTTTTTATCGTATTTACGTTCTCAACTTCTGAAAACTATTTCACACACTATAATTATATTCCAAATATAAATAAAAATATTCCTTTGTTCGAAAAAATAAAAAATTTCTACATGCTAAAAATAAACATTTTTAGAACCTCAAGAACTCAATACAAGCTTTTGAGGGTGCTTCGTATTTCGGATAAATAACGCTTTAGTTCAGCCAATAAGAATCATTTGCGCATTTAACAAACAGACAACCAAAGTGTGAAAACACATACGTTTTAAAAATCCTGCTGCTATACTGATATGTTAAAGAGAGAAAAAGTAATAAGCTTTTATCTTGTATTAATTATACCGGTAAAAAGTTGAATGCGCGTTTGCTGCCATGCGCTCTAAAATTTTCTTGAGCTGTGTTCTGTAAAAGTTGTCGTTGGCGCCAAGTGTTCACTCGTGAATCGCATTTTTGTATTTTTAATTAAAGTATTTACTCTAAAAAGTTGCGAAAATGCCAGCCAAAAAAGGTACAAAACGTGCAGCACAAAAAGATGATGAGGTGTCTGTGCCAAGCAAAGCAGCAAAATCTATTGAAACTGAGGAGCTCGTAAGCGACTCGTCAGAGGAGGTTAAATCTGATGAAAAAATTGTGAAAAAAAAGGTAACGGATTTACTTCCTATAAAAATATGGATATACCAAAATATATTATTCATTTATATTCAGTATTACTAATAATATTGTTATAAAATCTGTCTGTGCAGGCCGATGCTAAACCCAAACCAGCGAAGTCTAAAGCGTTAAAAAAGGCGGAAGAAAATTCAGAAGCAGCAGATGAATCAGATCGCAAAGCTCGTTTAAGACCCAAGAAGGCTATTCCACCATCTTATGCAGAAGACGCTAAGCCGACGGTGACTAAAACTAAACCTCGTCCCAAAGCGACAAAAGCTGAAAAAGAGGAAGCCAAGCCTAAAGGCAAAGGCAAGCAGAAGAAAGCTGCATCTGCTGTTGCAGAAGAATCCAAGAAGGCTAAGAAGGATGACGATGAACTATCTGTTGAGGCAGAAGTACAGGAGGCAGTATCGTCATCAAAACCAAAAGCAAAAGGTAATTAAAATGTTATTTTGATTTTTTTGCATTGCAAAATGTCGGTTAATTTAATTATTGAGGTGCATTATACATTGCAACAATGAATAACAGTGCTAGTTGTTACCTTTTTGTCATTGTAGTAAACATTGAGTTTCAGAAATATGTAAGAAATAATGGGGGTGAATTGTTGAAGTAACTGTGGAGTCTTTAAAGCCACGAAATGAAAGAATCATAATATCAGATTCAGAAATTACCATTTTTATAACTTGTGTAGAAACGTGTCTACAATTGCAATTTATTACTGCCACGTGTTCTTGAGAGAATTATTATTATTTGTTTTATATAGATTTTTATTAAAAACACGAGTTTTGGGGATCAGAATCCCTTTGTAACGCATGTTCACTATTTAGGTGAATAAAAAGTACATATAATCGGCGGGACAGACATGCTGATCCCCTCTTTTTATATTCTGTGAAATGGAATTTTGAATATCTGATAAGTATTTTAGACTTAAATGATTAGGTATCTACCTTTGAACACGGCTATATTAAAGGCATTAACCCCGCCCCTAATTTAAAATTTTGCTACACAACTAATACGACAGTTTGAGTCAACACAGTATTGGCAGCTGTGCTTGCTAAAAAGAAAATGGTCGTCGTTTGTGGATACGTGAAATAGGTTTTACACTTGGGCTCATTCAGCTGTTGTTAAATAATTATAAGCATGAATGTATAAATTTTAGATTACATTGATATAATGATATTCCAAGAACGTTAAACGTTAAAGTAATAAGATCTCCTATTTATGAGTCCTCTTTTGTAGTAAATGTTTTTTTGCTCTATTTGTGTTTTGTTATTCTGATGTAGGGCGCGCTAAAAAAGCTACCACTTCAAATGCTACTAAAAGTAAAGGTAAAGGAAAAACTGCAAAAGCAGCCAAAGAAACGACAGAATCTGGTGAAAGCGAGGACCAGGCAAATGGAGACGATGAAAATGTCGATTTAGAAATTGAACATTGCGAGTCGTGATCTGTTTTCAAGAGAAGAGCGCTGGAGTATTGCAATCAACTGACAAACACATTTCCTGGCCTTACTTTTTCATTAAATCCTAAAGGGAAACCCAGGAGGGGAGCATTTGAAATCACTTTGAAGAAAAAAAGTGATTCAGGTAAATTTATAATGAAATTATTACAGACATTTATTGTTTTACAAAAACTGGAAGGTCAAAGCTATATGTGATTTTATAAAGTAGATTCACATTAACATTGACAACACGTCATGCAAAGAATTCAATGAGAGAACATAAAAATCATCAGTCAACACCACAAGTTTGGACGTGACATTGAAACTGTTTGTTGCTTTTGTCACTGTAGAAACCTGTGGTTTACGTTGCCCATGGACCCTGTTTGTAAAAAATTCGTATGTTTTTAATTTCTCCATAGAAAGTTTTTGTTTTATATTCTCGAAATATTTTGGATAACAAATAAAAAACTTGTTTCTATGGACCTCATTTTGTTCAATTTTGTGATTTTCAGTCGTAATAATTAATTGATGTAAAATATTTAATTATTTTTAGATGTTCTTCTCTGGAGCGGAATCAAGAAAGGACCTCCTCGTAAAGAGAAATTTCCTTCTATTGATGTTCTTCAAGCGGCTATTCAAGCTGCATTCACCAGCGATTAATGTTCCGATCCTTTTTCTTTCTGATTTAATGTGCACCGTTTGACGAGACATTTTAAAATCATCATTTGATGAGGAAATGTTTCCGAAGTTTTGTGTACATTAAGAGTAATGTTGATTGCAAGAAACGGAAAAAAATCTATTTTATGTTTTTACTGTTTAAGAACTATTTAGTGTCAAGATTAATATAATTTTAGGTACCTATTGCTATGTAAGACTTTGAAGACAGTAAGCGCTAATATTATATGTAATTTAAATAATCAATAAATTTTTTTATGTCCCCTGGTTTAGAACTTACTTTATTTTACAGTATGTATATATTTTTTAATATTTGATAATTCAGCTATTTCTGAAACAATATTTTTTAACAGTACCTACTTATTTACATTTTTCTCTTACGCTACTGTCGATAAGTGAATTTCTGATTGAACAACATTTTAAATAAAACATTTATTTTAATTATAAGTTTTTGTCGTCCAATTCCGCGTTACTTGTTGTTTTATCGTTTATTGTTGTTGATACATGCAACGTATAATATTTTTTCTGTAAAACGTTTATAGTTGTTTATGTTCGTTTCAAATTGTTTCGTAAACTTGAATAAACGTAATAAATTCCATGTTTTTATTTATTTCAAAGTTCCCGGTAATGTTTGTGCTCATGCGCAGCGCAAACCAATAGGGTAAAACGATTTCTGTAAATTAGAAGGAAAGATAAGATGGCTGACAATTCTATTTTTACAGCAGCCTCCAGAAAATATTTGATGTAGTGTGTACCAATTTATAAATTCTCTCATATTTTAGTGATAAAGTAATTAATATAAGGCCTGTATATAGTGTATTATAAATTAAGTGTACATATACAATTCGTGAATTAAAATACTGTCCAAAACATTTTGAATGTGTACGTATGTTGTTTTGTTGTCAGAAAACGAACTGTCTGTGATATTAATCGTAAACCGTAAAAGACTTCGAGTAAATTAATTTTAAATTATAATATGTTGTAGATACAGTAAATATTCGATTTTTTGTGACTTAGTTTTTCTTTCTAAACCAAAGACTGAGTGCGCGCTAGTTTCCTTTATATTTTATGATGTCAATAACAGCTGCTGCCGAATCTTCTTGTGGATCTGATCAACAAATAAATAAGTTGGAAGGTATTTATAAGAATTTTTTCATTTATATTTTTGCAAAATTGTCATCATAGTTCTGCATTACAGCAAAATAGGGTGGTATTAGAAGGTTGTCATTTTATTGGTTTTATAAAGGCGTCGATTCAAGTGTCGACGTACGGTACGTAATTTACCTGTTTTGAAAACATTGAAAAATATAGGCAACCAATATGTATTTTTGGGTTCTCTATGAAGAGATAATAAATGCGGTTCTTTAAGCTTCCTTGTTTTTGAAAATCCAAATTTATTTATCAATCCTAGCGAATTTTCTTTTGTGTAGCAGTTCTCTCACTGTACTCGATATTATGCTTTGTGCTGTTACCTACATTTAAATAAATTATAAACATTACTACAGTTTGATACCTAAATACATACATAAATATGTATTCCTGTTTTCCACATAATATCGTATAAAGAAACCAAAATATTTGAATTCAATTTGAAGTATTCAATACTTGGCACAGAGCTCAAAAGACGACTTAATAAACCAAAAAAATACTAATAGTAATTAAAAGCGGCTAAGCTGTTATACTTTTTGTTTATTATAATATTAAGGTCAAGAATTTAATGTAATAAAATTGTTGTTAGAGCAAAATTTATTTTTTTATTAACACGGCCTTTACAGAAAATCTTAGTAAATTGCGTCGAATGAGGGAGGAAGATAAATAGTAGATTGTAGACGCTCGACAACTGAAGTTATTAGCATTGAAAGGGATTGTGTCATCCCCTGCCTTCTATAACTAATGGAATTATGAATTAATACTCCTAGATAATTTTAAACGACGAGCTTATATTTCAACGCCAAACAAATATCGACAATTTATAATTATTAATTTTGAAATTCCAAGGCAAAATTTCTAGACAATTTGGCGCCTGGGATTTAATGCTTAACTTCCACTAACCGAGGCGGAAACTTCAGCGTTTGAGATAAGTTGTTTAAAAAAACTCGACAATATATATAGGGTGGCATTTTTTGTGACCGGGAGGAGAGAATAAAAACCCTTTAACATATTTTTTTAAATTATTTGTTAGAATTTTCAAACATATGATTTTGACGCCCCTTGAAATTGCCGCCCGAGGCAGGTGCCCCGGTTTGCCCCTCCCCCAGGTCCGGGGCTGACTTCCACTTTCTAGGTTCAATAAGGTCGGTTGAATGCGTTACGTCTACGTATTATCCCTTAACTTCCGGGACAAGTATTCATTTTTTTATATAATTATTCCAAAATTTTACCTGTTACACCCTACAAATGTTAAGGTATGCCATAAATCTGTTTTATTTCAAATTTTGCCAAATTATTCAAATAAATTCTAACCGTTCATAACTTCTTACTAACACCCTAATACCCTCCACAATGTATTTACCAAATTTACAATAAATTTATACTGCTAAAAGGTTTAAGTGGGACAAAACAAAAATGCAGCCAACAGGGTCGCCCTACGTATCAAAATTTGTTATTTTTAAAAAGTGCACACCCACGTATCCATAAACAACTTTTTCATTCTTAAATCCTTCCTCTTAATTGCAAACAAGAATTAAAGAAATATATAAATCCTCCATAATATTTAGGTGACGTAGAAGACACACTCCTTTATAGAAAGAGATGTATATAAATTAACTTCCTCGTGGTTTACTTTCAATGTGACAGATCAGTTAGCGTTACACAGGAGATCTAGGCAGCCAATCACGAGCAGAATATTATCTACGTCATGGATTCGTCATGAATTCGTATTACACCTCAGCTCATGGATGTTATGACGTTTAAATTTAACCTGGTGTACCAGGTTAAATTTAAACGTCATAACATCTTTGAGCTGAGGTGCTTAGTTTTCGAGCGTATATAATCTGAAATAAATAAGATATTAAAACCGACATTAACGGTGAAGGCTAGTTTCCCAATAAAATTTTAAAATGGTTGGTATATCATGGTTACTATCTATTACTGCGCGAACTCTCTTAATTACTTCCAAAGTTATCTTGACCCATTAGGGCAATTTACCAGTGTAAAATGACCCATTGCTATCTGAATTAATGGCTTGGATTCATTTAGGGTTCCGTATTTAAAACTAGATTGTTAAACACTGATAGTCCTGGAGCAAGAAACTGTAGCTCCTCTATTACAAGCCCCTAGTTCATAGATTATGATCTGAGAAATATCAATCGGATTTTTAATTTATTATAGAAAATAATTGCCGTTGGTGGACTTAAAAATATAGATATATGAATTTGAATTTGAAATAATTATTATTCGTAGGGCCGACATATTCATTAAAGCTGCTAGGCATACTCTCAAGGACCCACAAGGCCAAGTGAGGCACAGGATTTTTTAAATTCAACATTAAAAATTATATAATATAGATATTATAAGCTATAAAAAATACATATACATTAATACTCGTAAAGAAAAATTAAAAATTTGCCAGATATAGGGGAAGTATTGTAGTCGCGCAAAAATTCGATTGAGTTTGTGAGGAATTTACACGTTTTCGGATCCTCTGAACCCAAAAAGTGTTTTTATAAAAATGCCTGTCTGTTATTTGTTTGTCTTCAGTCGCACCTAAAGTCTAAACTATTTGAGCGATTTCGCTCAAATTTTGCATGTGTGTTTAGAACGGTCCCACCTCGAGACAAAACCGAAAAATCGGTCCTAGCTCAAATGTGGGAGAAGTGATCTCTAAAAATTCGGCGAATATGCTAAAAAAAACTAGATTTTTGTTGACAATGGTTTCGATGATTTTCACTAAATTTTGCACATTGGTACTCCGTAAATAGAAGTAGGAGATGGCAGGACTAATTTTACGTAGAAAATGCAAGGCAGGAGACTGTTTGGGTGACGATATAATTTTTTATATACTACTTCTATATGAGTATGTTACCCTGAGTTGTGAAATTTCGTCATGGAAAATAATACTCAACTTTAATTCCGTCTGAATGACTTATTCACATTACTGAAAATATAACCCTATACGCCACTTCGCCTTACGATTACAACAATATTAATTTTGTTTCAAAGACAAATCGAATTTTGTGTACAAAATTACAGAAATTTAGTCGTGGATTATTCAGTCTTGTTCTTGTTTCCAACGTGCAAAGAGCGAGTTTTTCATTCTGCGTGTTTTTTTTGTAAAAGAACATTCCATTTCAAATTATTTTATTTATATAGATTTCGGGATCTTTTTTAGAGATTTGTTTTGTGTTTGTGTTAATAAAAACAAATGACATTTTATGTATAAACTGTTTTATTAGTTATTGTGCTGAAATTTTTAATAAGAAATTGGGTGCAGTTTAAATTTTATGTATAAAATATCGTTTGAAAATTTTTCGATATTGTAAACTGTTGACCAACCTCGACGATTATATAATTTGTGAATTGTTAGTTTTAGTAATAGTTTTAAATATATTGTTTGTGGTTTAGATAAGTTATTTTTTGTCGGTTCACTTTTGAGTAATTTGGACAATATGACTAAGTACGCGCCTGCAAGTAGTCGCAATTCAAGGCACAAACGTAGTAATTCGCGTTACAAGTACGTCAAGAAACATGTTTCTTGGAGTAAGTTTACGTTTTGTTTGGTTCATATTTTAGACGATTAGAATTGTTTTTTTTTTAAACTGAGCGAATCGATCGGACCTAGTTGCATTTTTAAGTCTCACTAAAATTTTGTATCGATCAATGTTTTATTACCACTAGGAATTCCCATTTTCATGTTAATAATCCAAACTTAACAATATAGAAAATATAATCACAAATATTCACCAATCCTGTAAGAGCATTTTTATATTGACAGACGCCGATACCGATATCGGAGCAGCTTAAATGCATAGAAGAATATGTAAAACTTTTCCCCTTGCTGATACGGTTTCGATTTATCGACGTCGACATTGTATCAGCAAATGAAAAAAAGTTCCACAGAAATCTATACATCGACAACGACATATTGTTATCGTTGCGACCTATGAATAAAAGCTCTAAGGGTTCCTAGTAAGGAAAAATTCTCTGGTGTCAGGTATAAGAGACAAGTTAATAAATTGTTAATTTTATTTTTTACTGGATTTAAGTCTAAATTGTGTTCGGTTTCGTTTGGTATTAAATTAACAGCTAAAAACTAAATTTTTCGACTTAAGTCCTTTACACCTGACACCAAAGAATGATCTAAGTCGCGGATTAAACTCATTCAATGCGTTGAAGTTTCGGGTTCAAATCCCAAACAGTAATTTTCAATTTTTCCTTCTTGTGGACATGAAATAGATCATTTTTTGCAACTATAAAAACTAGTAACAATCTTTTAATTGCTTTTATAGTTAGGAAGCTAGGGACGATTTTACTCATATTTCCTCAAACCTTGGTTTTTGTGAGTTCATTAAGAGCACTATTTTGAACATAAAAAGCGCAGTCTGGCAGCTGAGACCGCGGACAATGCGTGGGTGGACGCGGTCAAAGATGTCAAACTGGAGGTGTCACTTAATATATTTCCTCATGTTTGAAATTTTCTGAGCAACTTCTTTTTTGAGGTGGTTGTTGCATTTCAAGATGGATAACATTACTGTAGGATATTAATTTTTTTATTTTATTTTTATTTATTTATATAACATGGATGTCAAACGGACTCTGGGTCCATACAAATGACACGTCTTATTACAAACGAAAAAATAGATAACATTGCATAAAAAATGAAGATAAGTAGACCAAAATATATCAGTATTCTGTGCACTATAAAATTACAAATGGATGCTTTTACGTATTAAACAGAATTTACAATCTTAGTACAATTGCATAATACTTAAGTTAAATGTCAATTGCATAATATTTTATATTTAAAATATAGCACAATTGCGTTTTAGTATTGCTGTTGTGTCGGTTTCAATCACTTTCCGTTAAACACAGGCTGGTGCAAGGAGTCACTTGAGGGCGTTGTAGATGCACAAAGACAAAACCGTGTTCTAGTGATACGAATCTGTCGAAACCGTGAACCGAAAAGACTGAAACGAATATCTCTCATTTTCGTCTGCGTGGAGTTTGTATCTTGTAATTAATTGGGTATGTTTACGTAGGAGATGAAGAAATGGGTGGAAAGCTGTCGATTAGTCACGCGGCTGCCTCGGTGTCGAGCAGCGGTGAGGACTCGTCGACAGATATTTTTGAGAGTGCGATTGGACATTTCGAACTGCTAGATCCGGCCATTGTCGCTCGCGGTCATGTCATCAAGCCGATAAAAACGTTCACCTACTCTCGCGAACGTCTGCTTCAGATCAGGGAGCTGCCGTTGTCGAGAGCCAGACCGGAGTTTCTCGACTGGCCGTCTACTGAGTAAGTGATGAAGCTTCTTAAAATGGCTTGCAGACATCTCTATCTGCAACCATGGAGCATTCGCATCATTTTTAACACGCTTTTAGTAGCGTCACTTGTATGTTTGTGATGGAATCTTTGAACCTACTTCAAAACGTCAGATTAAACTAGAACTTTGCAGACTTATCAAGGACCGATGACAATATAATAATTTAATAAGTTTGTCCCATTATCCTGACCAGGACCTACAGGATAAAAAACTTGAAATATTACAGCAAGCAAGCTAACACGTTGTACAGTGACGTACGTTGAGTTGCCTACCTCATAGTCAAATGCAAAATTGATTTTTTAGTCTTATAATTAAAATTAGAGTTTAAAAAACTAAAACACGCTTTTATGAACCAAAAATTGCAAAATAATTTGACAACAAAATTAGCTTTACTATAAAAAGCGTAGAGTGCTTAATATCGGTAATAGAGCTATTATGAAAATTTAAGGAGATAGCGCCCCACGCTTTTTACAGTAGTGCTAATTTTGTTGTGAAATTATTTTGCATTTTTTAGTTCATGAAAGCCTGTTGTTTTAGTTTTTTTAAACTCTAATTTTATTTATATCTGTATTCGCAACCGCAACAATCATTGCGGAGCTTTTTGCGAATGAAGTTATGACAAAATTATTGATGCTGCTATCTCGGATTTTAATGACAGTTTTGTTTTTTTTTTTTTAGAAATTTGGCACCGATATGGTTATTGGATCGGGGAAACGGAGATCGTAAGAGACCTGATACACCTAGTGAAGATGGCGGGAGAGAAGTGCCAATTGAGAATCATAAAGTGAGTAAACTAAACGGAAATTATTTTTAGAGTCGCAATCGACAATGTAAATTTCATCCATTTCAAATATCTTCAGTTGAAGCTTCCAAGATTATTTTAAGATATTACAAGATCTAAAATTGTCTAGTAACTTGCCATTGTATAATTCCTACTTGTTAAAAAAATTGGTGTTCAAGTTTGTAACAAATTACTGAATTATGATTTGTTTGATTAGAGACGGTCTGGCGATCCAAGAGAACGTATACGAAAAGAGCAAGATGGCATCGTTTTAAGTCCGCAACGACGCAGTTTTAATTTGGGTTGTTCAGCTCCTTTAGTTGATAGTCCCTTGCCTAAACCTGAAAGGGAAATCGGTAAGTTAATTTATTTATAGAAAACTGTTATCATTTTAAGTGAAGTTTGGAACTTCCACTGAATGCTGACTAGGTCGCCTGTATCAAAATGAAGTCTGGCTTTTTTTTATTATAAATTATATTGACTACATTAATTCTGTACCTAATTTCAGCAAGATGTTTTTTTTAACACCTTAAGTACCTCAACGCCAGGTGTTCTGACCAGTGACTTTCTGATTTTATTTAAACCCAAAATACTAGCTAATCTGAAAATATTAGCTTTTACAAAACTCTTGCAGCTTTTGACCATGGCGTCTTAGACTATATGTACAATTTTGATACCGAATTAATTTTCCAGGAGGTCATCGTACCGATATACCGAGCGGAAGAAGAATTGGCAGCGGACGTATTGTGACACGCGATGTGTCCTGGGATTATAAAACAGATCCGGCTGAATCGCAAGAGTTTAGTTTTAGGCCCGGGGGTGGAGCGCAAATTGTTAGAGATCGTAGAGAGAATGACAGAAATATCGATGATAGGTAACTATATATTTTTATATATGATTACACACTATTGGTACAAAGTACATCGCTCACTTGGAGACGGAGAATTGAATTGTTGAGACGAGATTTTTCGCTAATTCTCGCCATCGAGTCCCGAAAGAGTTGAGACTGCAGCACTAATGAAATTTCAAATTGAATTGTTAAACGTTCTGTTATAGATTTGAGAGACGATCATTTGGACGCGATTTTGAACGCGAGAGAGACAGAGAACGTGAAAAGGATAGACATCAAACCAGAAACGGAAGGTTTGGAAATGACAGGCGTCGGGCTTACAACGATGGCAAAGATGATGAACCCGAATGGTATGTGATAGTTTTTTTAATGAAGTCGTCAGACACACCATTAATAGTGGAGTTAGATTAGATTTACATGGGGCGATAAGACAATAAGTGCCTCACAATTACTGCGACCCAGAAGATCCCCTTATATTTTTATTTCCGGTTGAGTAGAATGTGCTTGATGAATTATCTTGCTGAGAGCTGCTCTACATACTTCATTACACTCTAGAAAAAACCTTTTCTAGGTAACTAATGTTGGAATTGAATTTGGATATTATTGTGACGAAAATTTGGACAAATAAAAACTACGAAATTTTGGTAATGAAAAGCAGTGTTTAAAATTTGCGTTCCAAAAAAACAATAATATTGAAACATAATATCAAAGAGCCCCACCTAACTCATATGCATGCCAATTAGCATTTAATTTTGAGTTGAATTTTAAATAAGCGCAAAACAATTGAAGCATTTGGCAGTTTTAGGCGATAATTAAAAAAAAAAAAGAAATATGACTGTTCTGTCTTTTTACAGAATTTACAATCCGCGATAAACTAAGTGTTTCGTTTTGCACGAAATGCGAAATTTAAGTAACGCAAACATTAAAAATGTATACGTTTTTATTTTGAACAGGTTTAGTGGCGGTCCGACTTCCCAAAATGATACAATTGAACTGCGAGGCTTCGAAGACATTCCTGAAGAACGTACTTCTCGTAAACAAAAACAAACTTCTGCTCAGAAAAAGAAAAATAAAGAAAAGGATCAACGCAAGTCGCTGAATGAGAATCAGTCGTCCGGCTCGAAGGACGAATCACCGCCGAAAGGACCCGGTGCCCGATCTACACCGACTCCCGGTGACAAGAAAGACGATACGCTGACACACTCGCCGATAAAAGAAAACAA
This sequence comes from Venustoraphidia nigricollis, assembly GCA_034508555.1. Lineage (NCBI taxonomy): Eukaryota > Metazoa > Arthropoda > Insecta > Raphidioptera > Raphidiidae > Venustoraphidia > Venustoraphidia nigricollis. Next base: position 501,325 of record JAVRKA010000114.1, read on the forward strand.
CGAATCGAGTTTGTTTGACGACGAGACTGGCAAAGGTGATAAGTTGGAAGAAAAGAAAACTGAACAAAATACACTGCAAAATAATAAAGAAACTGCAACTGTTCTTAACGATGCTATGAATTCACACAACGATTTCAACATTGAAGACTTTTTGAAACTCGATTCAATTCCGGAACTGTTGACGGTAAGCACGTTGTTATTACAGATTGTATTTATGTGTTTTAATAAAATCATTTACATGTGATGCTGAAGACTCTAAAGTTCTGTTGAGTTTAGTGTAAAAATAGCATCGGAAAAATATAAAATCATTGCAAGACGAAGTTAAAATTTGCACCTGAAACAAAAATGGTTTGGTTGTCGAAAGTTAAGAGGTTCAAGGAAAAAACAATTAAGGAGGTTACCGATACAACCAATAAGAATTTTTAGTGATTATTCAACTTCCATAGGACAGTTTTTCTGGATGTTTTTTAGTGTGTCAAAGAAATAATTTAAAATAAGTTATTGACGTTTTTTTTTTCTTTTTGTACAGAACGGTGTCGGTACTGAAATAAGTGGCGGGTCGCGTTTTAGTCAGTGGTTCAGACGAGACAGCCCTATCAAACAGATGGAAAGTAGACGATCTTCTTTGCAGGACGAATTACTAATCAACAACATTATTAACGGTGAGTGTTGAATATGAATACAAAATAAGATTAAATAGATACGAATATTTTGTTGTCCCGCATTTTTATCGGAGTTGGAGTGTGTCTTACAAGTCTACTCTAAAATTATTTATTTGAGTGTCTTAGAAGCTTTTTCTATGAATAATAAAATTCCTAAAAGTGTATTTTTCAATGTTATTTTAAACATAAAATTATGCCGCTCTGCATAAATGGCTCAGTCTCAATTTGTGATATTAGATGGCCACTATATCACGCCCACTGATCTGTTCATAGATAAAGAAGTGTGACTAGTATCAACGTTAATATATATTATAGCAGTTTGAAATACAGTGTAAATTCTATAAGCGACGCTGAAGGGACTGCGCATTGTCTGGCGTTATAGAGAGTTGTCGTTAAATGGAGAGAAAGAAAAATCAGTATTGTTTTACTATTATAGCATTATTTAATGATAACGCATAAAATTTACAAACAAACATTCGGTACGTATGATGCCGACAGTCGAGGTAAATACGGACAAGACAATAAAGCTGAAGTTCCTATCAATTTCGGCAACTTAGAAAGTACCTACAAACAGTAAGTGCTTTAAGAATTGTCAAAATTACTTGCTTTATAATGACGTATGGTCGTTATTTAGAGTGGGTGTGACCCTACATAGAGTGTATCATTGTATGGACAACAAGGCAAACCAACCAAAGTCGAGTAATTTCGACGTTTTAGGGAGTTTGATGTTAAATCGAGTGATGTTACATGGAGTTTACACTGTATTAAGATTTTTTAAATTCTTTTTTGCAATTAAAAGGAAGGATAGAATGAAAAAAGTTTGTTTACATTGCGTTTTTATGAATGAGGATTAATATGCTCTGTTCAAAATTATAAAATTTTAATGTGAGGCGACTTTTTATGTATAGGTCATAGAGTAACACTTTTCCAGGAAAAAGGAGTTAAAAAAGCAGAGCTCCTCGCTAGTTACTAAAAAATACTCATCGTTGTGCTTTGTATTCACGAACTTAGTATGAATATATATTGTGGTTGTGGAATTTCAGATTTTAAGAATGTAACTATAATGTTTTTTTAAAATGTTTAAGAATTTTCAGACATTTCGGAGCCAATCGTTTCAATTCCGATAGGAGAATCTGACACGTATTTTGCACCGATTTCTCCTGCTGCGGCGAGCACAGCACCGCAACTAAATGCTGGCACTGCGATTGGCTCAGCGGCTACGAACATGAACAGCAACAATGCCGATAAGTCTGTATCGCTCATGGAAATGCTGCAGAGGGCTAATAAACAGAAGACACACGGCACCGAACTTCCACTTCCAAAAAATATTTGTAAGTTTGTTTTTTTTAATGTTACTCGCGCATTGTTTTATTTGGATTGTAGTTGATCTCATGACGCTCAAGGAATATTTCAAATAATTTTTTGACGCCTTGTTTGGTTCAGGTGCTAGATAGTTAGAGGGTCACAATTGCGAAAAACACAATAAGTTGTCAGTGTTTAACAAAAGTGGACATTTATTACACAGCACACACTATGGCGCCATGTTTGTTTATGAAATTTGTCTATGTCGCCCACGTGGCAAGATACTGTTTTCTGATTCGTTCTTGCTCAAAACTAGCAGAGAATCAAACATGAAAAATAGCCCAGGTTCTGATTTGGAACAGTAGCGGTTTTAGGTGCAGCAAACCTGGGCGACCGCCCAGGGCCTCGCGCTAAAATAGGCCTCGCGCTTGTGAACACTTGTGAATAAAAAGCTCGCAAGATTAACTTTTAATTTTTATGTCTAAATTGTACATGTATTTAATCAATAATACAATTTCGATCGTCCACAGTAATCAGTATATTATTCTGCAAATAATATTAAAACTAAATTATGATTATTCAAGAAATCTGCAGTATCAGTACGAATTTCCTTCTCAAATATTACCTTAAGGTAAAATTTAATCTAAACCGCGAAAGCCTCGTAAAAAGTGCACGGCCCAGGGCCTCGCGTTGGCTAACGCCGGCACTGATTTGGAAATCTGGCTTGTAACCTTGCAGCGGAGCCCTCAGTGACGTCAATTTCATCTTCGTTGCTAGCACAAGTCCCAGCAACGATTCAAACGGCAAAACCAGTCTTGTGTGCTGCGATCTTAACGTCAACTTTTTCACTTTCATTTGTTACCGTTTTTGTTTTAGCTGATGTACCTGGTAAAGTTTTAAGTTTAGAAGAAATAGAAGCCAATATAAGAAGAGACCGGGAAAAAGTGTCCGGGACAGCTCATCACTCGCAGAAGGGAGACGAAGACATGGCTGCATTTAAGAAATTGGTAGGTTTGTTTGTTCTTTAGGAACAGAATTTGTTACGTGCAACATTCTTCTGTTTTATAATGGCTTTTCGAAATTTATGAACAATTTTAAAGTGTTGAACTTGTTTATATTTTAGCTTGCACAGGTGTCTGGTGGACATGCTGTTCCTGCCACCAGCAACGGCCCGGCACCACAAAAGCCTCAACCAATGAGTTTGTTGCAGGTAATGAAATGCTTTGAATCTAGAACGTGTCTAGAAAGTTCCCCGGGGACGTAAGAGTTTATTCTTTTAACTTTGGGAGCCGTCTTGTCACCGGGAGCACTGCAGCCTCTAGGGCTTATTGTGCTATCTTCCAATCTCTTATATCACCCGATCTGGTATCCTTGTTCCTCATACTAGCTTGGTAGTATCCTCATTCCTTATACTAGCTTGCACAGTGGTTGAGATAGTTTTCTGGACCCATTCTTGCTTGTCTATAAATGATCTGTCTTCTGTAATCCAAGATCTCGTGAAAGAGATTGTAGATTCTAAACGCTCAACATCTGAGATCATCAGAGTTTTTAAGGCCTCTCACAGGATATGGTATGCTGTTTCTGTCTCCTTATTGCAGTTATCTGCACTTTAAGGTCTCATTAAACAGTTGAATTCTTTGGAGGTGTTCTTTGAGATGAAGATCGTTCCTAAATTGTGATAGTTCTTCAGTAATCTCTCGGGATGGCTATATTGTTGCCTGGAAGTCGGATTCAGGCATGTCTTATGCTGATTTTGTATCAATTCCCTTATTTGACCTTGGACTGTGCTTTTAAGAGTTGTTACTTCTGTGCATGTCGATTGATTATCAAAAACTAACAAATTGAAAATGTGATTTGATGCGAAACCCAAATAACCCTGACTATTGTTGAGCTTAAAAAAAAAGCAATAATTCACCGCGCCATGACGCTTCTAACCTTTGTGCATCTATGTTAAACGAAGAATAATTTAGATGTCAATTTGTTTGCAGATGTTGAATAAATCTCAACAAGATGAGAACGCTGCTCGCAACGCAGTACAAAATGCGAATCACCCTCCACAAGTTCCTCCAGAATTAGTCATGAAATTGCACCAAGTTCAGCAGCATCAGGTACCTGTCGTTTTTTTATAATTCAAGGCGGCGATTTTCCGGAAAACATGGAAAATTTTACGTGTTAAAGATTTTTTTGAAAAAGATTAAGTGCGCGTCAAAAGGTTCATGAAGGTTCCGTAAACGAAATAATGTGACTACTGTATGTTACCACTGGAATCTGTCAAAGATTTCAGACAAAAATGACTGATTACTAGACTACAACCATAGTATAAAGAATCATTCTATATACGCTGCTACAGTGCTCATAATTTTGTTAATCAATTTATAGACGACGTTGAATGGCGGCGAGTTTGTATTTTGTCTTCATTTGTTTATAATTTTTGTTTCGAATTTTACAGAGACAGCAAGACATGAACATGATAGCAAAATTAATGCAAGCAAGCGGAAGACCGTATCAGGCGTCCCCTCTGCCTTCCGATAATATGCTGGGTAGTAATTTGCCCAACATCGATCTCCTGAAACGTCCGGAAGCACAAGCTCTGTTACAAGGTTTGTACATTTAACTAGATGCCCGGTCTGGCTTGCTTTAATACTTTTGCTCACTGCCGATCCCATTTTTCCCATAGCCTATGTCACTCGTCAATAAGTAGGCTTTTAAACAACTAATTTTTCAAATCGGTTCAACGGCTCTCTGATTTTAAGATAATACATATACCCAGGTACACACAAACATCTTTATTGGCTTTTAGTGTACATAGTGATTCAAATATATCTCTGACTTTGCAAGTTCTCAGATAGAGTTACGCTTTTTGACGAAGCTGACAGTAATTCTTTCTTTTTTTTTATTTAATCACAGGTCTGAAGCAAGGTGAAATTACGGCACAGAATTTAATTCAACAACTTGCGAATCCTGCGATGCAACCGAGACACCGTGAACTCATTTCGTCAATTCTAAACCTGTTGGCTCCGGCAACTGGGGGCGCTCCTAATCTGCATGCTAGTCCACGGGCGGTCAGTCCAGGTGGACCACCGCCGCCACATCCGGAACTTCTCCAACAGTTCATCTTTCAACAGCAGCAACAACTTCGAGTGTCTCCGCTGCCGCCGAACGGTATGTGTATTTTTTAACTCTATGGTTGCCGGTACGCCATCGTTAATCATACTTTTTACTCTTACGAAATGCATTTTTACTGATCTAGTGTGTAGAATTATCGAAAATCTTAGTTCGAACTAATGTGAAGAATACCTCATATCATAAAGATGGTGCTCTTATGCTATGTTTCTGATCTGACTTTTGGCTTTAAATGTAGATTGAAGAATGTCATTTCTTTTCGTCTTTAGTTTAGTTTGGAAGTTCTAGACAGAGACTTCACAATATAAGTGGCATAATTTTTATGCGTGGAACGGATATGCTTTAGATTGTTTCATTGTTGTCCGTATTTAGTTTTGTCCAAATAGAATATTAATCATTGAAGGAAATTTTGGTTGAGGAACAATTTAAAAAATCATTGAGTCTCACCCTCATAAGCTCATATAAGAAGTTTAACTTCTTTACTTTTTATGTACGTCAAATTACAGAAATTATTTTGTACTTGAATTGTTCGTAATTTTAAATATTGGATTCAAGCCGTGCATAACCCAAGCACTGACTTTATATGTTCATCCTTGTCTTACTATTTTGCGAATCAAAATTCAACACACTATAAACTTCTGTCCTTGTCAGTTTTATGTAATTTAGGGGACAAACTAACTTCCCCATAATTTCTTTCATTCTAGTTCCCCTCGATTTCATACTTTTTTCAAACAGATATGTCACACTTGAAAAAAGAAAAGAGATGGTTTCTAATTATAGCCCATGGCCGATTACCTCTCAAACTCTCATGATTCTACTTTATCCTAATTTCCTATGATTCCTTCATTCGCCCATTGCTGCTATTAATTAAGTTGAAATCTAAAAATGTACAAAAATAACGGGAAGAGTAGTAGATTGAAAATAGTAATGGTGTGAACGGCGTCTGTTACGGAATAAAGTCAAGAAACAGACATTGAAGACATTTTTGAAGTATGCACCGTAATTATATTTTTTAACTATAGGTGGCTATAATAAATATTTTTCTGTGCATGCAGCTTATTGTGTTTCTCCAATATTAGCAACGAGTCCCAATACACTATCTGTTCACCATCCAGGTAATGTATAGATTAAACAATTGTAATGGTTCGAAAATTTTACGCGTTGTTATTACGAGAGTGATGCTGGGTGGCACAAAACATTTTCAAAAAATTGGATTTGGCAATGACCTTAGATTGTGATAATATAATTACAGTTTTAATACATGCAAGAGTAGTCTAATGCCGTATTCAAACTCCCTGTCATGTCCAACATTAGATTGTATTCACACAAAAACAAATGCTTGATCTACACAGAAAAAGTTCGATTTTTCAAGTCAAATTTGGATTAAAATGCGTAGAAAAATGTCGTTTCGAAGTAAAAATAATGCAAAAAAATATGTTAAATACACGTATGCACAGTTTAGAAAAAATATCATTTCAATCGATCAATTATTTTTCGAACGGAATCGAGTTAAAATTCCACAATGCTTTTCTTATGGAGAAATATGTATGTTCACAATCTAAGGTCATTGTCAAATCAAATTATTTGACAATCCTTTCTGCAATCCAGCAAACAGTTGAGAATCACATTCATAATTTCATTAAATCTGTAAAAGCTTATAAACTTTGTAAACTTGGAACCATATAAATATTTTGAAAAAATTGCAGTTATACCTCCGCGCATCCCATCTCCACGCGAATTGCAAGCCCACACTCAGAGTATCATGCAGCAGGCGTTAATAAAGAAGAAACTCGAAGAGCAGCGAGAGAATTACAGAAAGAAGCAGGAAATGCAACAACGTGCTTTGAGTCCCGGTGCACCGCCGACAACAAATGCTGCGTCACCAGCTAAACATCAATCATCGCCGACACCTCTGGCGTTCACACCGACGTCGGTATGTATTCAAAAAAAAAATTGTAATGAGCCTTACCCTCATAAGATCATATAAGGAGTTTATATTCTTTAGTTTTTAATATTATAATTGCGGCGAAATTATTACACATTCATACCATAGTTTTATTTACATACTATAATCTACAGAAAAACATTTTTAATATGAATTATCTGTAGTATATCAACTTCATAACCTCATATTATGTGACGTTTCAGCATATACTTGTATTTAAAAAACGTTTAATCTGAAAATTGTTCTGATATCTGAAAATAGAGAATATGATAAATAAATTAAAAATTACTTGTTTTAGGTATTGCGTAAAATGACAGCCGAGAAAGAGCCTGAAAATTCGTCAAATAAGGATAAGTCTATCATAACTATGAATTCCAATAGCGGAAACATAATGTCAGGCGATAATGGGAAGAAATCATCTCAACAGCAGTCGCAAACATCTCAGCCCAACGTGCAGAACAATGTGTTACAGCAAGGTAGACCCGTTACGGGAATGCGTCAGCCACCTCCTCAACAACAACCGCAACAACAACAACAACAACAACAACAAATGTCGCATGGATGGGGAGCTCAGCCTGGACCGATCAAACAACAAGGTATATTAAATTACATACTCTATATCCAGGTGTTCTCAAAAATTACATGCATTTGAAATATGCACTTCTCATGGACAAAGATTTATTTCACTCAAGTTCTACTCAAAATCCATTGAGATTGTGGATCAAACATTGCCCAAAAGAAGCAGTAATTAAACAATATGATGTTAATCCATACCGCAACTAAATTCATTGTATTGATGGAATAACTCATGCTTCCCATATGTGTGCTTTGAGTAATTTGACGTATAAAAAACCATGTCTGATGGACAAACGATGTGATTTTTGTAAAATTTCTTTTAAATTCACAGAAAAGACTATCGGTTTTGCAGTATAAATGGTATCTACAATAAAATCGTTGTTTCAGGCCGTCCGATTTTGAAGGGTAACAATTATCAACAGTTCAACAATCCAGCTACAGAATATCTAACCCAGCGCAGTCATCCGCATTTGCAGTCAACGGGAATGTTTCCTCCTCAAGCAGCTGCTCAACGAGCTAAAATGGGGACTCCATACAATTTACAACCATCGGCCGGACACAGACCGAGTGCCAATAATATTGCAAGTGAGTATCATTTAGTGGTCCGGGAGTAATTTTGATCATTTGAACTCGACATAGAAAGAACGGAAAATTATCTTTGCATGTCCTGAAAATCGATTATAGAAGTCGGTGGGGATTCGTAAAAGTGCCACTCACAGCGCTGTGGCTATAAGCCCCAGTCTGCTATGTATGGAACCATTCTCGATGGTTCCTTGAACCAATCAGTTGCTGGGGCTTGTAGCTTCAGCGCCTCTACCGCCAAAATACGGAACCGTTATCTTCCTCACTTTTAGACAATGAAGAATCTATAGAAATCAGTCTCCTTTCTTTCTATTTTCTTGGGTTAAACCATAAATTAGCTGTTTGTTCCCATTTTTCGGGCTAATTTCATCAAGTTCTTGACCTAAGTTATTTTTAAAATTGTCAAAGTAGTGTAAACTACTAGTCATTGGACAGAACACGTTTTCATTAGCTATAATAAGAATAAGAACGATACTAAAGCAGATTTGAATGACTCATTTTATGAGTCATTTAAATCTGCTTTTGTATCGTTCTTATTCTTATTATAGCTAATGAAAATGTGTTCTGTCCAATGACTAGTAGTTTACCCTAGTTGTTTTGTTTTATGTAGAATTATATTCTCACTTGTATAATATTAGCGGAACAGACAAAATTTCTACTTTATAAGTATAAAGAGAAAATCAATACTTGTGATTCTGTTGAAAATACATTGTGTGTGAATATTAAAAAGTAAAGATGGAAATGAATGTTCTAACTGTAATATTAAAAATATTTCGAACTTGAAAAGTGACTCGATGCGATTTTTTTTTAAGATGCAAATAACTTCGCTAGGATGCAGATGCAGATGGCTCAAATGCAACAGCGAACCGGTGTGAATCCATCTTTACAACAATTACTTCAGATGCAGAGTCAGAATTACGGTGAGTAAAAAGAGAACTAACGTTGTTATTAGCAGGTTCAATAAAGAAATAGCGTATCGTTGCTGAGAATAGGACCAAAAACTGGTTTCACTATAGTAATTCGTAACGGTAGTGACATCGGCGTTCGTAATTTACACAAATATAGGAATGGTGACGAACGTTTATTTTTTCTTTGTTCCATTTATTCACTAAAGAAAACCGAGGTATCCCGATTACCGGTCGTCCCGTCACAGGCAACAGCGGTATGCAGTTCAGTCATCGCGCCTCGCCCCTTCCCGACGCTATGTCTGGAGAATTGTCACCGACTAGCAACCAGCTAGCTCGTTGGTTTCCCCCCGAACTTCTGGCTCAAGCGAGAGCCGGCAAGTTGCCGAACATGCCGCCCGTAAGTCTCGCGCAGGGCGTCTGCAGCTTAGAAGAACTCGAACGAATCCAACAGGCCGCAGCGGCAGTTCATAATTAAACGGCGTCCATCGTACTGCAGAGTCACTCGATAAATTTGTTTTTCGTTCCATTAACTATTAAAGCAAATGAACTTATAGCGTTTTATTTTTACAGTACTGTAAACTCATGTCCGATGAGATTGACTTGCACATTTAATTCCGATCTGTTTTACAGGAGCGTATTTACAGAATTACAGTACTGTAAAATATATCTAATCCGCCGGGAAATGAGACAGAAGCAGTTGCTTTATTATTAGTAGTTATTAATTTGAAATTGAAGTAAAAAAAAAAAGTATAACTTATAAAAGAGAAATATGACTATCGTTTTATGAGAAACAATATAATATAAAAAGATAATTTTTTACGCTCATTTTTCTGTATACCTATTTTTTTTTTCAAAGTTTTTGTGTATTTGGTATTTATCAAAGAATATTCCTTCATTACGAAGTTCGAATTGTATATACTATTAGAAGAAAGATTTATTATCTGTATTTTTTTGATAGCTTTTAAAATCTTCTTTGAGTATACTTTACATAACTATCGCAAAGAATTTAAAGAAAAATATAACACAATAAATCTGTTGTTGCAGAGGAAATTGCAAAATTTCATTTTTATAATAGCTGTTCATTTTTTTAAATATCGTTTCAAAAATATGTATAAAATGTATTGTCTTTATATTTTTCGAAAAATTTAAATAAAATCATGCATTTTCATTATACATATTTCTGTTGAAATAATAGCAGTGTTCAATATAGGACAGTTCAGTGAAATTATTGACAAAGGACATGTGCAAATGTTCAAAGTCACACCGAAAGTCAAAAATGACAATATCAATATACCCGTTTGCTTCGCGAAAATTGAGTAAAATTGTAATGTGCCAATGAATCAGCCATTCGATCAATGACTATAACCATGTTCGTATCATTTTTTTTCTTTCTTTATTTTGACAAAATTTAAGTAAGATAAAGATTTGTCTGGCTCGTCAACATTGACTTTCTAAACTGACTTGTGGTTTCAGCAAGTAAACGGATGAGCCAAAATTAAGTAGCCGATTTGTTCTGTTAATAGCTTTTGAAGTAACTTCGTTTTTTTATAGAGTTTTAGAACATTGTTACATATGATGACATCTATCAAATGGTGACCATTATCAGCATTAAACAAATTAAATTTTAGCATAACTTTCTGTAACACTCTAGAATTGATTTCGTGGCGGATATTTTCGTAGAGTCCGGGGATTTCTTTTAAGTAAACTTACAGAATGACATTATATATTATCTTCAGATCACATTGGCTAGTTTATTTTGCCCGATCCGCTAAACAGAATTTAAATTTGTGTGCATTACGATGTCAGTATTTCATCAAATAATTTGTGTTCCACTTGTTGCTTTGAATGTGTTTATACCTGACAGGTTATGTAAACAAACGATAGAGATTTAGTGCACAAAATGAGAGGGAAATGCGACAAGTAACCTGAGCGCCGATTCTACATATTGAACACAGTTATTGTTTACTTTTAAAATTAGGTGATCGGTGAACAAAAAAAAAACCGAGTGAATTCGCGTGAACAGTAAAAATAAAAAGTTTCCAAACGGACTATAATAAGACATTTTAAAATGATGCAGATGTAAAAAAAAAAGCATAATTAATTTTTGTCACAGAAGGTGAACGAGAATTTGTTTTTATTTGTTTGTTTTTATGTATTTGCAGAAGGCAAGATTTGTTTATTATTTTTATTATTAAATTAATTTTTCAGTAAAAAATATTTTTGTTGCTTGTAAATATTTAAATGTAATATCAATATAATATACACACAATATTATTTTATACAATTTTCAAACCTGTAGTTCGGTAGACTGGTCCAGCTTCAAATTTTTAATTTATACCATTCGATTGTAACACGATGGTTAGTGTTAACTAAAAATTACTACATTAACATGAATGTATTAATGAATTCAGTTATAATTACTTTTTTCAATTTTTTGTATCTTTGTGCAAGTAGTTCTCACTTTGCGAGTCGTCAGGTTTATGTTCGTAAGTACAAACCGTGTAAGTAGCTATATGATACAGCAGTTCGTTTGTTTGTTTGTTGACACAATAAATCGAGCTTTTGTTTTATAAGCTCGCTTATAACTTGTAAAGTTTGAAACTATCTGTGCGTTAATACTTAAATGCTGCCAAAAAAAAGTAACGATTTGGAAATTTTTTAATAATGAGGATGGGTACTTCCAAACTCGACCACTAGAGGCGCCAGCTATATAACCACATCAGTTTGTGGACAATTTATAGCAGTGGGTGCAAAATAAGTTTATTTCAAATAATAAATCATTGGCAATGCCGATGTGCTGTGTTTACGAATGTTCAAATCATAGATATTTTGTATTTCCAAAGAACCTGTAACTGAAAAAGAAGTGTGCTATCAGAAGAAAAAAAATGCCATCTCGCGCGTTTTGCTATGAAAGCCTATCTTAACTTAGGTGGCTATATACCGGCTGCTATCTATATGGCGTTTCTCATGTGCCCATCTTCATTGAATCATGCTTCATATGTTAGCATCAAACGATTGCAAATTTGTCTGCGACACTGAAAACATAATAATATAAATAGTTTATCATCATTACATGAATATGTTATAATATTTCAATGTTACATCTAGTCTACGAACTAGTATTTATTTCAATGTAAAACCGTTATCATCACAGTCTTCATTTTTTATAGAAGTCGTGAGTCATGTATGTCAGATAGCATACGATTGTATTGTATTGAAACATTTAATAATAACAACAGGTCATATTTGAAAAACAAACGCATTTATTGTACTTAATTATTTATCCTTTAATTCCTTCATTAAGACGATTTAGTTTTAGGGTATTGAGCGATTTGTTCACCTGAAATTGAGCCAAATTTTTTTTTCGCCTTTGGCTAAAGCCGATGAAATTAAAGCAAAATAAAAGTGAACGCTTTGACCCTTGCGCGCGGTTGAAGCGCGACTTTGTCTAAACAACAAAGCTCAAATTATTATTTAATACATTACGCACATTAGATATGCCAAAGAACTCTTTGGAGATGGATAGTTTGATGTATTAGCATGCTGGCCTTGAATCAAACTATTGTGGGTTCAAATCCCATACAACTAATAGATATTTTGTTATGGCGTTACACTTGATGTAATTAGATGCTATTGACCTTGGTTCTCGAGCGTCTACAATTCTCAATAAATAAATAAGGCAGATAATTCAGCTAACTAAATAATTTCAATTTAAATTTATTCCACGCTAGCTCTTTCATTCAAATCACAGGAGAAATGTGAAATTTACTCTCAAATAAATATACGTTTTCAATCCAAGTTTCGTAATTGAAAAGTTTGTCATTCATTTTTTTTTTCCAGTATACACGTTTTGGCATATTCAGATATTTTTAAATCGTATCATGATAAATTATTATTATTGATAGATACGGATTTCACAAGGCAACCCTATGTGTCCTCTTTGTCATAATAAATACTATATCTTCCCTAAGAAATTAACTGTATTCAAATAAAACATAATTTTAACGTTAAAATACATGATTTTTAAAGCTTGAGTCGTATTTAAAATAAAAATAAATATTTGTAGCTATATTAGGTATTTATGCATGATTTAAGACACTTTCCCAAAAATAGTCAACATAAATTTATATAATTCTTTTGTGCGTTCAAATCTCAAATGTGCGAGTATTATTTAGTCACTTAATTATGAAATATCCAAAATATTGAAAGAATGGGCTTCGAAAATACACGCCTGCCGCTTGGACTACAAATGTGCGCGATATGAGCGACGCATAGTAGTGTTAACGGTTTTGTGTTTCAAACGTCTCTGTCAAAGCACTGTGATCATTTAGAAATTAAAATTGCGCGTAAATTGCATTAAATTTAATTGCATTATATTAATTTGTGTGGTAGAAGACCAGAACAAGTGTTTTTTTGTGATAAAAATGATAAAAAGGTACGTGATTGGTTTAGACGTATTAGGTAATGTTTACTAATGGCAGAGATGAGGCTAATAGTTTTGTTGTAAAACGAGGAAAATAAACTACTATAAATGTTTTTATTAAAATTTAAAAAACAACGTGCCATTGTACCACTAATAATAAATAAGTAAAAACATACCAAAATATTTATAACGAAATTAATAGGTTTTTCTATGAACATAAGTAATAACCAGACAGGATTTTCAGTACAAAAAGAGACGAACTTCCTTCATTTGTCTCATGTTATATATTATATAATGATATTTAAAAGGAAATTATGACTACTTTTTTCTTTTGACTGGTGCTGTTCATTTATTGCGTTGTTCTAATTCTAAGCTGCTAAAGGGAATTGGTGAAATATGCTACTATTCCTCTGGTAGTTTTGCAATTTCCAACACAGCAACTATTATGGCCCATATTAAAAATTCGTTTGCAAAACTTAGTACAGTCTATGAGCACTAAGTTTTGCAAACGAATTTTTAATATTGGCCATAATCTGTTCTATGAGTCATAGAACAGATTAACTTACATTACATGGAGAACCTACTTTATTGCAATTTTTGTCTACTGTGCACACTGATCAATTTCGTTACCCTCGCCCTACAATTTGCACATAGCAAACAGACTCATGTCAGACAACTTTGGCTGTCAATGCTCGGCGGCATAATTAGAAAAAGTATATTCAAAATCTGTAGGGATCCATTCTGTTAAGAAAACCCTGCAGCAGGAAAAGCTGTATCCCGATTTACATTCATAAGTTAATTGTTTGCTCTGCAAGGGAAAAGCAAGTCACATTTGCAATGTTGTAGCCTATAGGCATAGATCAAATAATTACATACTCAATAATTACATACTCAATGCTATAGGTATTTAATAAAGAAAAAAAAGAATACATTAACACCATATTTTATTAATTTTACAGATTACATTATCAACAAAATACAAATTCACTTCCTTCTTTTCGTCTTTTTACCTCTACCTTTAGTTTTCTCCTTAGCTTTTTGTGCTCGAAGATCTTTTTTCATTCTTGGATCAACCATTTTGTATCGACCTTTAACATCTTTTGGCCGCGTCGCCTTTTTAGCTGCCATATGTTTTTTAGCTACTACATAAGTAACTTCTTTTTTAGGTTCAGCTTTTGCTTTCTTGTAAACCCTAAAATAAACGTTATATTAATGTTAGTTTTCTTCTTTTTCGTTATTGTTTATTAATATTTGCATAACTTACTGTCTTATCTGCCTTGCTTTTTCTCTATCAGATACCTCTGGATTATCCATCAGAGCTTCAACTCGTTTCTTTGCCCTTTCAAGTTTACGAAGAGCACGTCTCTTCTTTCTTGCTTTAGCTTCAACAATCTTTTTAATTGGTCTCACGTTTATTTCTTCTAGTTTGGTTTTGTATTCATCAACAATTTCCTAAAAAAATCGAAAAACATTACAAAAAAATAAACAATATACACAGTATATGGTATATGCACATTGCAACGTTTTGTTACACTTTCAATCCCAGTAATCTAGTCATTTACATTTTCGTAACATCTTTACATGTCTCAATGTGTCTTTAAAGTGATCAAAAATAAATGCAAATGCTGAAACAATAATTACAGAAAAGATAACTTACTTTTGGAACTGGTGCGTCCCTCTTCATGTGTTTTTTTTCATCTTCAACAAACCAGTCTGGCAAATGGTCATCATTGAAACAATACCTATTCCAAGCACCATCAACTAAATCTCGTTTCATTTTTTGACTGCTCACCATTAAAGTTCCCAATGCTAACGCTTCTTCGTCGAGTTTTATCTTTTTTGTTTGTTTTTTATTCATATCTTTACCACCGATTATTTCAGTTTTTTTTGCCATTTCTTCTTCAACATTATAATCACTATCGGAATCATCACTACTGGATTCACCATCACTGTTCAATTTTCTCTTTGATTTTCTGTCATTTGATTTCGTATTTTCACTAACTATAAGTTTCCCTTGTTTCTGATATTCTTCAGTGCACTTATCCAATTCAAAATCTTCATCTTGTTCAGTAATATCGTTTTTAAAAACATCTCTTTGAAACCACAACTGTGCTTTTTGAGCCCTTTTCTTCTCTTTTTCATCAAAATTGACAATAAGAGGATTTTTGTTGGAAGGCTTAGCAATTTTCTTTAAAGTTTTAGAAAATTCATCATCACTTATATCTGATTCACTCAATCCTATGAAATATAAATATTATTTTAAAAAACGTTGTCTCAAAGTTTTAAAAGGATTACAACGGCTAAATAAACTACAAAATAAACTCACCTAAATTGTCTTTACCATCATCTTCTATATCATTGTCACTGTCCGTATCAATTTCACTTTCTGAATCTTTATAGTACGTCCCTGAACTATCTAGATGTCTCCTGTCTTTTTCAAAATGCACTTTTTTGATTTTAGGCTCATTTTCTTCATTATCTGATTCAGCTACAACATCGGGCATCTGATCAACAACTTTCTTTATTTGAGTTTCCCCTGTAATTTCTTTTAAATTAAACATATCTTCTCCTTCTACAGTTGGCCCTTCATCTCCTTTCACAATCATTTTTAAATTCAATTTATCATTTAATTTTTTACGCATTTTTAACTTCTGTTTCTTTTTGCGTTTATTTTCTCTCGTTTCTTCTTCCTTAAAGAATAATGCAATTGTAAATTAATTTTTATATAACGCGCAACAGTAAACAAGTAAAAAAACAAAATATATCTCAAACATTTTTTTTTATTTACCTGTAGTTCCTGTATTTGTTTTTGCACATCGTCATACTCTTCATCCTCTTCCTCATCTTTTGTTTGTTTTGTTGTTAATTTTGAATCTTCATCTTTACTGGTGTCGTTTTCATCTGCCTCGTCTTCTGTTTTACCAAATATTTCTTTCAGTTTCTTCCACCATGATAATATTATTCTCAAATCTTTTCGGCCCAATGTTTTTATATCTTTGCAGCATTCTTTTATTTCATTAGTCGTCAGTGGATGATTAGCTATTGCCTCATCATCAAATGTTATCTGAAACAAATATCATCTGTATATTATCTAGGTTCATTCATATACATATATATTATAAGCATATATATATCAAAAATAAATAAAAATAGCATTAGCGGTTCATCATATTTAGTGAGTAGTATAATTAACTTTTCGGAATCCTATGGGATTTTGTGTTTTATAGAAAAGTACACATATTTTTCTCCGAATTTGTCTCATTTTGGTTTTCTATTTTTACAAACACAACAACTGTAGAAATTTTCACTTTTGACTCCAGACCCTAATAGCTCAATATAAATTCATGAAATATTAACAAATAGATTTTTACCTCTGAAGCAAACTGAAGGCCTTCGACAGCGTTTTCCATTTCAATAAATTTAGAGACAGGTAGTCGATGATACAGAGTATAATCATTTTCAGGGTAACCTTCAGCTTTTGCCTTTTTCTGTTTTTCAGGATGAAAAACATCCAATTTATTTTTGGGTTCCAATTCCAATTCAGAAAATACATATTTGGGGTCCAAAAAACGAGGATCTAATTTGCTTGGCGCTATATAATATTGGCATACGACGAAAATTTCAGCAGATTCGTTTCGTGAAGCTTGGGGTTTAGTTGCATGTACTTTCTTAAATAACTGCTTAAAAACCCATACCAACGGATGGTAATCTTTAGATCGAAAGACTTTTGTTACGAACCAACCTCCGCTTCGAAGAAATTGTGTAGCGAGTTTTAAAGCGCTGAGTGTTAAGCACGCTTGTTGAAATGCATCGTGTAACCAATTTTTTCCAACGTTGGGAGCACCGTCATGTAAAACCACGTCCGCTTTCCAGGTTTTAAGTTCACGAGAAAGTGATGTTTTGCATTTATCTGTTGTTATATCTTCAACTAAACTAATGCAGCCTGCTATAGGTTTAATTGGAAAAAGATCAACTCCTACAACTATGCTTGATACAGGCATGTTTTCTCGTGCAACTTGCATCCATCCTCCCGGTGCAGCACACAAATCTACACATACTCGAGACTGTTGCAGAAATCCAAATTTACGATTTAATTGAACGAGTTTAAAAGCAGAACGTGCTCTATAACCTAAAAATTAATATTTTAAATTAATATTCTTAATAAACACTGAGTCTAAATGTAGCATACGCTTACTTACCCGTTTCTTTGGCAAGTTGATAATATTTATCTTTCCTTTGTTTCCCGGTTTTAGATTTTCTTCCCATTTTTCAAATTTTATCATACAGATCACACGCGTTATAAATGTTCTATCAATCTAACCCCACTTTTCATAGACGAAAACCAGTTGTAATATTTACCGATTTTATTGACAGCTTTTTGGTTTCATAAACTTATCATTGGCGTCGCTAGTGGAATAAAGGTTTCAAGTAACTGTTTGGACACAGTGTTGAAAATCAGGGCAAAGATGTCATTATTTTCTATAATCTATAAATATATGTGTGTTATTTTCGTTTTGTTGTATTTTGTCAGTATAATAAAAGTTTATGGTTGAATTCTATTAATAAATAATTTATCAGATATAGAACGGATGTTTATGGCTTACAAAGCCATACAAAGTAACTTGGAATTATGCAGTTTAATTTCAGTTCTGCCTGCCCAATGCTCATAGGCGTAGCGTGTGAGTGTCACACAAATTATTAAAAAGATGTCGGCGTAAAAACGACAACATTATTGTTATAATATGTATAGTTAAAAGTTTGTGATAGTGAATAGAAGCAAAATAAAACACAACTTTAGAATTTAGTAGTGTAGGTTAAGGGGTTAAGGTAAACATATATTTTGTTATTTTATTTGCTCCACACGAGCGTATACAAAACATACTAGGTTCGTTCCTACAGAAATTCAGAACTGTCTGTGGACGTCAAGAGGCAGTCAAATTTTTTCAGCCGTCTTATCTAAATCCCCGATTACTAGCCCGTCACATGCCTGACGTTCCAACTTTGTAGAGTGTTCGCGGACAATCAGAAAAGTTTGCAAATAGCGCACAAATTTTTAACAAATCCAATCTGTCCGTGGACGTCAAAAGGCAGTGACATTTTTACAGCCGTCTCACCTAAATCGAGGGTTGTTTGTTAGGTGTCTGTCGTTCAAACTTTTGTAAGGAATTTCAACTTTCTGCCATTGTGATGTAATATACTATTTAATCAGAGACATTCGCATTTAATAATTTAATTTGTGCGATCGTTGCAAACTGTGTTTGTGTGATACAGTAGAACTGTAGGGGGCGGAAGTTTTTAATATTTCTTAGTACCTCCTATTTGACGTACCTACTGTAAACGTCGCGTCAACTTTTCCAACCAGTAAGCAAATCCAAATCCATCAGAAAAATTGGTTACCACATGGTCAAAAAATACTCTGTATTGCACAAATAAACTAAAAAAACATAGTTTTTTCATTGGAAATGTAGATTTAATTTCTTAAGATTATTTTGTCAGTGTAATTTTTTAGTTGAAAATACACTATTTTCATAAATATCTTACGGAATAATACATTTTATGCATTCATTTGTAATCATTTAATTTGAGAGCATCTACCTATTTTTTTAAATTGATTTTTTGTTATTATTGTTACAACTGAAAACAACGTATAATATTGAGTGCTACCAACATAAGTCAGTTATTTAGTGTTCACGTAGATTTGATTTTTAGTATATTTTCCAACTGATCATAGTTATCGCATGTGCCATGAAAAAATTCGAATGCTAGATTGTCGATAGGAACAAACCTAATATCTAATTTTTACACTTACGATGGGCAACACTTTCAAGGGGACAGAGTTTTTTTTTTTTATTTTTAAGGATGCACTTTTTAGGTCGGGGGAAAGAAGCAATACTTTTGTGTGTCAAGTAATTAAAAAAATATATATATTACTTTAGTTTTTATCAAAACAATATTTAGATATCTAAATATTGTTTTGATAAAAACTAAAGTAAATTGAAATGTCAAAATCCAGGAGGGAAAGTGCTACATTTAGAATTATCTAGTCAAACTCCGTAATGGACTTCTAACTTTGACCGACTGACGGATTCGAACCAACGACCTCTTGTGTACGAGGCAGCCGCTTTACCTCGCAGCCACCGTAGTTAAATGCCAATCGGGTTTTATAGTATACGGGATACGGTCCATTGCAACACGTTTCGTTACACTTTTAATCTCATGAATCGGTTTTACCCTACCGTACCAAAAGAAATTTTAATTTAAAATATATTATAGAAGGAAAACGTTTAGATAAATATTGTATTTTTACAACTTCGCGCACACAATTCAAATTTTCCGTTCGCTTTCCACAATGCATAAATGTTCTGCCTTAAAATCGGAGCCGAAAGTACGTACTTTCGACCGGGTATAAAGAAAGTATAATTTATAAAAGATATATGAAAGAGCTTGTATTACAACAAAATGGTGTAACTAAATTATTTAGTGTGCACGTAGATTTGGTTTTTACTAGACTATCAATGTTACTGATCGTGTGAGTAGCTCTTCACTGAAAAAAACGGTCAAGAGCGAGTCGAACTCGTAAGAAGAGGGTTCCATACTATTCCGTTTTCCGTGAGTACTTTAAGATTTAAGATTTTCGTTTAGGTTTTGGTGTAAACTATGGGTGAGACCCGACATTCCCTATTTTTTTTAAATTGTATAAAATTATTAAAAAAACATATATTTGAGACCCTTACAACAAGCCCTTTCATTTGATATGTCACACGGTACAGTTTGCAAATTTTTTTTATTTCCTAATTTGCCCCCTTAAAATGACCCTCATGTTCAAAATTCATTTATTTACACGTCCGTCTTTGGGTCACCGACTTACATATGTGTACGAAATTTCAACTCAATCGGTCCAGTAGTTTCGGAGCAAATTTGCTGTGACAGACAGACGGACGGACATACAGACACGCGAGTGATCCTATAAAGGTTTCGTTTTTTCCATTTGAGGTACGGAATCCTAAAAATCAACAAAACTGTTCGTAAACATAGTATACCATACAAACATTAATGTTTTTACTTTTTACACTCAACGACGCTATCGACGATACCCAATATGCCTGTACCCAGTATAGTCTTAATGTGGCATTAGTCAACAGAGAATATTTTTAAATGCCAATACTTACTAAAACGATAATATTGCACACCGGCCTGGTACCAAAACTAATGTAGTTAGTCACTGGATAATTAGTGTATTTATAGTGAAATATTGAAAATTTCAGCGAAAATATATCTATCTCAATTTTCTATTTAGAAAAGGTCATGGTTCGTGGATTTGTGGGACTTTGAAACTCTTAACATTGCTTTTAATATACGATAATAACTAGGGATGATTTTGTGTCGGTGCTATTTTTGTTCGGTTTGTGGTTAAAATGTAAAATATTTTAATATTTCTTTGCAGAAAATAAAGAAATGGGTGGAAAGTCTTCACATCAACTAAGAAGCGATGACGATTCAGCGACGAATATTACAGTTGTTCCAATTACACATTCTGACTTACCTAGTGATGCACATACTCAGACACCAGTGTTTACTTATACTCGAGAATGCTTGCTTAGGATGAAAGAATTTCAGTTGTCGAATGTGAGGCCCGAGTTTCTCGATTGGCCTTCAATGAAAGATATTGCCTTAAAAAAGACTGACTTTAATAGTGATGACGTGTGTCAAAGTAAAAAATTGCCAGTGTTTGACGATATAGAGACATTATTAGACATAAACCCCATAGCTTCACCTATAATTTCTAAAGAAGGTAATTTTCTCACTACATCACGTCCTATTGTCCAACAATTAACATTCATTACTTACACTCGAGAACGCTTGCTAATGATACAAGAATTACCGTTATCGAACGTGAAACCCAAGTTTCTCGATTGTCCTTCAATGGAAGACATTGCTTCAAAACAAATTCACTTTAACAATAGTGATAACCTATATCAAAGTGAAAACTTGTCAGTGTTGAATGATATAGAGACATTATTAGATATAAACCCCATAGCTTCATCTACAGTTCCTGAAATAGCTTCATCTACAGTTTCTGAAGAGACTAATTCACTTCCGACTTCATGTCCTCCTGTTCAACGACTAAAATTTACATATTCTCGAGAACTTTTGTTTATGATACAAGAATTACCGTTGTCGAACGTGAAGCCCGAGTTTCTCGATTGTCCATCAATGAAAGATATTGTTGCGAAATATAACGACTTTAACATTAATGATAATGTGCTTCAAAATGAACAATTGTCAGTGCTAAATGATGAAGAGTCTTTAAAAGATATTGCAGGTTTCGAATCTTCACGTCCTGCTGTTCAACCATTAACATTTACTTATACTCAAGAACGCTTGTTTATGATAAAAGAATTGCCTTTATCAAATGTTTGTCCAGAATTTTTAAAATACGGTGCATTGGATAATTTATTACAGTTTGTACCAAAAGATAAATTGCTGCCTATCTACAATTGTGAACGTTTGGAACATTTCAACGGGCCTTCTGTTAAAAACAATTTACGTTACTCTCGAGAGGAATTATTATTCATTAAGGAATTGCCATTGGCGAATACTAGGCCAGAATTTTTAAAACAGCGTATAATGTGGGATCTTTCAAGAAAACTTGTACCAGAATGTAAATTTTTCAGTTATTGTTGCGAACGTTTTCTTCAAATTAATGATTTGTTGTTATCGGAAATCAGTCAGGGATCTTTAAGTGAGAAAAAAATGTCAGATTATATCCGTGAACAACTTTTTTTGATTGAAAAGTTGCCAATTTTAGAATCAAGAAAATCAATGTTCCCAACATCAGATGTTTTACCACCTACCGCAGAGAAAATATTAATCGAGTTTGAGCTAGGAAACATAAAGAGCATCAAATGTTTTCAGAGTCGTCAACGAAAGCCGATAACAACGCAATATCGCTCTTCGGTGTAATATGAATTCAATCTAAATACCGGTAACATTCTGTATACTGTTTATTCCAAGTTCTATGGTGTTATTTTGTACGATCAGTGTAAGAATTTACAGTAGGTACTGCTAATTTTTTACCAGTTTTTAACCAACTTAACGTTCCATAAATCAAAGTTAGATAGAAATTTAGCCGCGCTGTATCAGAGGTTACAGAATCTACATATTTTCTTTCAAGCAGTACAGGATCCACATCCAGTTTCACCCGGGTTTCACGTTATTAACTTAAACGGTTTCAGAGGTATGTGCACTCAAAGAATATTTCTACCTCCCGTTTTCACTCCTTAAAACAAATATCGAAAACTTATCGAACACATTTTGATATATTTCATGTTTTCAACTTTAGAGATCTAGGAAAAAGTTTGTTTTCAATATAATTTTTCACCCCTTTAAGGGTAAAGCATCCCAAATATTTCTAGTCCATAGGTTCACCAATTTCGGGAGTTAGTTAGTGAGGACACTTGTTATATTTTGTTTTGTGTTCAGCGCCTTTTCAAATAACCCCGAGGAGCGTGCTTCGGCTGGAACCTCCCCTCACATTATGTAACCTTACTGTGTTGATACACGATAGCTAAACTAAACCATCGTGTAGGTACCAATTTTTCTCAAAAATCGCTGACGGGATCCACGATTTGCTTTAAATTTTCGCTTTCTGCTCATTCCCATTTTTTCTTAAATAGCATATGGCCTATGTTATTCGAGAAGAAGTAGACTTTTAAAAAGTGAAGCAATTTTTCAAACCAGTTCAGATTACCCCCGACAAACAAACCTAAACTTTCCCCGTTTATAATATTTCGACTATAGATAACAGGTGTCAATTTATTTGATGCTGAAATTAATATCAACAACTAAACTTCAGATGTAAGTCCTTCTAAGAACGCTGTTATTCAACGGCAGTTTGTTGTGAAAGCAAATAAAAATGAAAAAATTAAAAAAAAAATTCCTGTTTTTCAAAAGTCATTACGTGCTGAGTGACGCTTAAAATTAAACTGATCATTGCTTGTATATTTTTGTAAACGAAAATTTGATTCTTATTTTCATAGTGTAAGTAGCATAAAAAATCGTTTTTTAATTAATCCACCGCAAAATAGCTAAACGTGGCCAAGACCGCCTCTGTCTTTTTATCATCAGAGAAAAAGACGAACAAACTTTTAAAAAAAACACATTTTATTATTTTTTTATAATTTTATTATTTATTAGAATGCTTAACTTGTAATAATTTATTAATATGCAGGCAACACGTCAGCGCAGATTTGAAAAAAAAAATCAAATCACTCGAGATGTTTTGCGCACTAAAGACCTACCCGAATAAACTTATATTACCTAAGTATTTTTATTATAGTACCTAAATATTTTTATTTTATTCGGCTAGAACCAACCCTCAAATTTTATGCTAGATGTCAAGGCTCTCAGTAGTAGAAATAATTTAGTCTTCTTGAACTTATTTCAAATGCATTTAACTACGACCAGGTGCCTCTAAAAATGTGCCACCCTAAGTAAGTGCCTGTTTTGATTGTGTTCCGAGCCATGGATATGTTATCTAATTAAAATAAAATGTTTTTGATATATTTTATAAATTTAAAATCACATTTTTATGACTGTATACTTGATTTATCTAGATAAATTAATTGCAAATGAAATTGTGGCGTTCATGGTATTCTATTTTTGATATAGATTAAAAACTGTGAAAAATTAATATTATATTATAAGTAATATTATGTCTAATGTTTAATATATTTTATGTTATACATAATTAATTTAATTTCTCCAATTTTCCTTTCAATGCTGCACGTTTTGAATAGATATTCATGTTTTCAGGCGATGCGTAAATTGTGACGCTCGATAACGTAGCACAGCGTAGAGCAGATTCGGGTCATTTGAAACCATCTAAAGTCTCTTGTTATCGACGTATAGAATAAGGCGGCACAAAGACCGTGGCGTGGTTACTGCGGTCAAGGGAATAGTGGAACACGTTTTGAGAACGGGCTAGTAAATAGTAGTTCTGCAAACAGAATTGCTTACGACGGCATTAATGGATATTTCGTGCAAAAATGTTTTTTTTTTGTGTTTTGGAGGTCAAACTCTTTTCAGCATACCTGGCTTACGACCTTATCTACGCTAAACGGCTTCAAACACCGTTTACTTAGTTTTATATACCAAATTGCCAAACATGGCTTTGTTGTACTTTTTCTTTTATCCAATCAACAGCTCTTCCAAAAAGACTTTTAACTGTTTTCTTTATAATGCGTTGTAGATTGTAACATGTGTGCTAATTTCTAAGTTAATTCAAAGTTACACTATAACTAAAGCATTTGTAAATTTAAAAGGTCATTACAATCGACGCTGATGATCTAAGCTCTCGCGCGTCTATAATCTGTCTACAGTACATAAAACACGAGTACTCCAGCCGTATGTAGTTTTTGAATAAATTAAAAAATGAGACATTTGAATGTGATAACATTATTTTTAATGATATAGGTAATTTGTTAAAAAATTAACAGTTGTCGATCCGACGAGGCCAAATGGGAATCGTTATTTGTAATAGAATTACGTTATTGTAATTGTAGCCAACTCATTTCTTGTAAATGAATCATTAATAAAAAATACGCGTTTCATATTTTGTACTGCGTTTCATGGTACACTCTATATATTTTCTGAATGCTCAAATGGCCTTTTAACTACGTTAGCGGTTAATGCCTATGGATTCCTTAAAAAAAAGTTTGGATCTGATCTGGAAATTACCGTAAATACAAAAAAATCTGATTACGCCACTGAATTCTAATAAAAATTATATGAAATTTGATGTTACTTTAACAATCGAACACATTTTAGTTATAGCTTCGAAATATGGAACATGTCACCAAAATTTTGTTTTTATTAATACATTTGGCATAGAAAACACGGTCATAATTAATGTATTTAGTTTTAAAAAATAAACTCCAATCCCTTTAAAATTATGATCTGAAAATTTTTAATCATAGGGAGCGATTCGAAATGAAATTAGGTTCAAAAATTCAAATCCGCAAATTCTTCTTTTTTGTAATCTACATGAATTTTGTAACATTTAAGCGGTCATTGGTAGTACCTATTCATTGTTACTTCACAGTATTATTAAATGTATCAAATTTAACAAAACATCGAAATACACCAATATTGCACACTAAAATAAGTAATTGCAGAACTTCAATAATAAAAAAAAAGATTACAGCATTGAAGTTAAATTATTTATTTTATAACAAAATGTTTATAATAAACAACAATTTAAAATATAATTACAATTTAAATAGGTAATTAAATATTTGGTACATAATTAAGTATAGGACTCAGAATTGAATATAACCAACTTTAAACTCGGGTTTTTTTTATTTACACTCGCGTATTGCATCCACACTATGGCGACTATTTAATTAAACTGCACAATATTTACATATCAAAATAATAATGTGTACTGTAGACACGTCAGTCTATATAATCAATGGGCACTCATCGTTGTAAAATGTAAAACTAAAAATAAACCTGTCCGTATACGCGAATATGTAGTAATCCAAAACTGTATTTTTATTGTCGCGTAAATTACAATACCGTATGTCTGGGACCTGATCGAAAAATAAGATCAGTGTATAAAGTCAACAGCGGAACTGAAAAGCGTTGGGCGTATGCCGTCTACACTACACTCTGCAATGCTCGGGTAGTTCGCTTCGCAACACAATGAACATAGTCACTAGTAAATCAACTCAATACCGATTCCCCTTTTCCCCTGTCTAAAACATTGCGTTAGCGCCGATAGCCTGGTCGACACCAATCCTGTTCACCCTGCTGAAGTGCCCCCTGTATGCAAGACCAGCAAAATCAAAGACGTACAGCGGCACAAGGCAGTATGACAAAGCATCTGGTATAATTTCAACGGAAGAATGCCATTGGCCTAAACATCAGTAGGTACCCGCTCTTTTCTATGCGAGAAACGAAAATGGTCCTGACTGACAGTTGTAGAAATGCTTATTTCTAACTTTCTTGAAAAGAGTGCTAAACAAAAAATAATTTGTTAGTGAGTCTATGGTGATATAGAATGTTATAAAAATCAGTATTTTTAATAGAGGTGAGTGTACTTTGCACTTAATTTTACTTTCCATTATACCTATAAATAAGAAGACAGGTAAAATAAGCAGTACAGTTTGTATCAAAATGAGTGTTCTTACTTCTTCGTAATGAAACTTAATTCGTAAAATCTACACCACACATTTAACTACAGTGATCCAATTTCCACGTGTATTGATTTCGTAAAATAACATTATTAAAAGAAAAAATATTAAAAACAGGTTTTATGCAAAACAAAAATAAAGCACGTAGGTAAACTTGTTTCACTTAGCAACTAGAAACAAATGAAAATGTTTCTGTGCAAACAAAACTGTTTACAATTTTGAAAAATAAAGGAATATAAGCATTGTAAAACTATTAAGCAGAAATTTACTGAGCCAATGCGAAATAAAGAAAAAAGAAAACGCAAAAGTATGTTTTACTATAAGTAGTGTAAGTATACTTTAGTCGATCTACTAAAAATCTTGTTTTTTTTATATATGTATATATATACAATTGACGTAATTTATAACAGTTTTGAATTTAATATAAGTTCGATAAGAACGACTGAATCTTAAAATGTAGGTTTCTTATGTACAAAGCCGAAGAAGATTGGTAGTGGACTTGGGTTTGTACTAATTATGAAGAGTTGCGAGTATTTAAAAAAAAACTATTTTTTTTTAGATAAA
The DNA here is from genome assembly GCA_034508555.1 of Venustoraphidia nigricollis. Classification (NCBI taxonomy): domain Eukaryota; kingdom Metazoa; phylum Arthropoda; class Insecta; order Raphidioptera; family Raphidiidae; genus Venustoraphidia; species Venustoraphidia nigricollis. Next base: position 528,606 of record JAVRKA010000114.1, read on the forward strand.
TAAACATAGAGGTGTACTATTATTATAGTCATTTTGAGTTTAAAAGTAAACATTTTCATGAATTATTGAATATTTTGGTTCAGTCGATAGTGGTAATTCACGTCAGTCTATAATACTCCGATTTCCGAAGATGATGTGTCATCGTGATAACTAATCAACTAGTTATTTATTTTAAAGTGCACCGGTGTTTAACATGGGAAGTTTGGCTATAATAATATATTTATTGTATCTAAAATTGTCACATGTTTTGTGAATTAGTATTTTTTAATTTCAAGTATTAACTAATTAACTATCTGACTATGCTATCGCATATTCATCATTGAGGTAAGAATGAGAAGGAAGAAATACGAATTTTTCTTAAAAGTGAGATGAACGAGTTGTTTTGGCGCGTAAATTTCAAGTTACATTTGAATTTTATATTAATCATTCTGAAAAGCGGACATACAGTTAAGTGCAAATTTAAGTAGAACGGTAGAATACAATATAACTAAAAATTGGGATTAAAGCATTCCAATCGGGTCTAATATGTATATGTTTGATTGTAAAGGTCAGCTTATACAGTGTTACTTGTTGTATAATATTAAACAATACGTAATAATAATAATAATTTGAAACAAATGTATCGCCGTAATCGTTGTTTAAGTTAAAGAAACGATCCGGCACAACAGGGACCAATTTTCCCAATGCAATGATAGGCATACAGACTGCAGTTACAGTACATGCATCCACCTCGTTCACAATTTCTCCTTGCATTATATATGAGAAATTAGTCCCGTCATCTCATACCGGTGCAAAGGGAGTTTCAATGTATAAAATTTAGTCAAAATCGTTGAAGCCGTTTACAAGAAAACCACTTTTCCCACATTTAAGCTAGAGCCGATTTTGTGGTCGTCCTGAACATGCATGCTCTAGGTGCGATCAAACAGACGAACATTTTGAAAAAAAACTTTTTGGGCTCAAGAAACTTGAAAATGTGTAAATTAGGAAACTCAAAATCGAATTTTTTGTATGAAAGTAATTAATAATAATGTGGAAAAGTATTTTTACTCTACTTTTTTTTTATTTACGAGTCCAGTGTTTTCATGTTTTTGTTTTCGATTTGATGGTTTATGTTGCCAGCTTACTGTGCCCCTCACTGAAGTTAATGTAATTTCGTTTGTCAACACCACCTTCTTTATTTTTTTGCCTTAATTGCATGCCAGCTGAATCCGTGTGCCGGAACTGCCAGTGTATTGCTGTGGTGGAAACAGCCGACGGAAGAGTGTGTAGAGGGACAGAGAGTGGTGGATTGCCCGATGTGTAGCTGTATTCACTGTTATGCTGTAGAGACGGATTCTCCGATCTCGCCTGGCCTTTGCAAGTAGTCGGTCGAACGACGACTAAATAGAAGCGTAGAGTAGCCATATTGGATTGAATGTGTGTAACTCAGAGCTATGTACCTATACGTTGTGTGAAAGTACTGTTTAGCTCAACTAACGTCCAGACATTCATTTGGTGTCGACCCAGACTATAATATTATAGTTTCGTCACAATCATACGTATAGAACAAATACGCGATTAATTAAAACAACAGTGCGCTTCTAGATCTGGTGTTCTGCAAAATATTACTTTGATAAACGAGTTGGAGTGAATCAAGTCAAATCGAGTTATACAAAGCAAAGGAAGACTTGTATTATTTGCAATCTTTAATAATTAGGTACGTGAACAATGGCGTCGTGTTAACATGCATACGTTTTAAAAATTTTAAACAATGGATTTATCATTATTATTTAGTGCTACGATTTAATATGATCTACAGGGTCTTAATGAAAACATGCATTTCGTTTGCGAAAATGACAGCTGATTATAAAAATTGGAGATTTTTCTAATGACATTTAGGTAGAGTAGGTATGCAATCTAAAGTGGATGAGAAACAATATTAATTATGCTCCATCTTGTTGCCACGTATAATGAAATGCAACAAATATTTTAAATACCTCCTTCTATCTTCAGTACCGTCTGCAATAAAAACGCATTTTTAGTATTTTTGTGTTTTCAATAATATAAATTTAATCGTTGTTCGAACTTCAGTAATATGTAAAAAGCAGAACTATTATTAGCAGTTCTGCTGTCGGCCACTCATTGATAAACCTACGATTAGAAAAAATGATAAGATTATTTTTAAATATTCTAGAATGTTCAAACATACGAACAATAGGATTCACAGCTTGTAGGCGATAGACGTGTTCAACCAAATTAATTAACATTGTTATTCCTTTCCAACATTTTGTGTAGTCCGACGTTTTAAATTAACTACGTTTGTAGTATTATAAAGCTAATTTTTATTCAGTTTTGACGACTTGTTTGTATCATTCATTGGTTGTAATAATACTGTGTAAATACCAAACAAGCCAAGACAGTAGCAAATGGAAGGAATTTATCAAACGTGTCAAATATATAACTTTGGAAACCAACGCCCATTTTTAAAACATTTGCACATACTAATATGTTCCATTTATTTTAGTGTAGAATATTGAACCTTTAATATTTAGAAAGATTATACAGAGGTATTATCTATACATATATAAAAGTCATTCACTCATCGATTCTTAAATAATTTAATATATAATTCTACATTTCGATCTAAAACTCTTACTTTACAATACGTACACAGAGTTATAAGTAGGACCACCTAGAGCAAATCAAACTCCGGGGAGTTGTACTTTTACAAGACTTTAAATTTACCGATGTGTAATATTCAGTGATCATAGGATTTTATGTTTCTTTTTAAGAGACAAGTAAAAAGAATTTTTATGAAATATTTAGGATTTTTTTACATTTAGCGAATCGGTTTAGTAGTTGCCGACTAAGCAGTACTCGAAGAAATTGTGCACATACATACATAACTACAGACACTCACACATAACCGCCGAATTAATGGTCTTTTTCAGTTGGTTAACTTTAGTTTGGTGTTAAATGTATTTGGTTCTGCTACAAATTCCAAAAAATATTTGGAAGTGAAAATATAGGAAACTCTAGAGATTTTTCGAATAAACTACACGCATATGGGTCATCTAGCAATACTAGTGTTATTCCATGGGGTCCTTCGGGAATGCATACCGCGTGCTCCCCACCCTTTCTTCGGTGATTATACATAAGTAAAAACAGAAGATACAATATTATCGAAGTTCATTTGCAACAATAAGATTTAATAAATATGAAAATGGTGACGTCAAGCAAATAAAACGAAATCGTTGCCCTTGAGCAAAAATATTCTATTTTTTTAGTGATTTGAAACAGGCATTTCAAAAGATTTTTTGTATATTAAAAGATAGGTCCGAGTTATGAAGAGAATATCTATTGTCGACAAGTTAAAGCTTACGTGAGAGTTTTTCAATGACATCTTAGAGTTGTTTGCAACTGTTAATATTTTGTTGAGGTTTTAAACTTATAGTGATCTCAGAAGCCAAAATTATGCGTATAATGGAATTTTATTTAAGAAAGTTCCAACCTCTGTTGTCGAGCGTCTATAATTTACAAATTGCAATATCACATCGAATTTGTTTACCTAAAGCGAGCTATAAACACGTATTTACGAGTGTGACTGGGCAGGGGACATGTACTAGTTTTACGAGTGTCCAGTCGGACACCAAACTCCTTGGGCACGATCGTCTTAAGGAATTAAGTTGTAACAAATATATCTGCGGTGTCGCATTAAAGAATACATTTTCCGTTTTATCAAGCGTTAGTATAATTGTAAATTAAACTTAGAATGACTTGCGTCGAAAGGACACTGTTTTTATTCATGGTAAAGAAAAGAGTTTTTTAAGGGAATTCTATCTATTTCAAAATAATGTCTGGATCGTGCATAGCTGTTTTATCTAATGCGAAAAAGAATAACTATTATAGGAGTTGCATTGTCATAGACGCTGATGACCTCAGATGTTGAGCGTCTATAATCTACAATCTATCTTGTATTGTCATTTTGAGATAGTTGTATTGGTGGCGCTGTGCAAGATTGGACTAACAAAAATTTAAGTTTTTACATTCAGATGGAATCTAGCTTATGCAAAATTGATGAAATTACTTCAGACACGTTATGTTACGAATTATTTGCCGTCTATATTAAAAATTAACTATAGCTCCGTGAACCCGATTTCGCTCAGATAGATTATTGACTTGAGAACGAAATAATCGAGAGCAACAGATTTGTTATATGTCACTTTATTGTATCTCTTCAGCCAACAAATATCGATAATTTAACTCCGAAATCTTGTGTGGAATCCACTATATGCTTTATATTTTCGTTAACTACAAATCCTCTTTTTGTCCAGCAATAATATAGGCTGTGTTACCTGGGAAAAATAGATTTTTAAACAGTGGAATATTTTTTAAATGATTTAGTGGGTGTTGTGATTACCCGCGACAGACAAACATACACACTTTACTTTGTAATATTAGTTTAGGTTAAAGGTTCCCACAGACCAACTCGGAGAATGTATGCGACGCAGGGTCATATGGTAGCATTTTCACTCAAGCGATATCACACTGACATTCTGCCATATATTTTAATCCCTTGCTCGCTGTTCTTTGTTGGCCTGTGGAAATCTTGAAGCAACTACTCCAAAATTACAGCTACAGAAAATCGAAATACTGTTAGCGGACTTATGATCGTTTTCTGGCACGACTTTTATAGCAGATTTAAGATAAAAGTACTTTTTTACGACACCCTATAAAATTGTTGCCTTTCATGTCTGTATATCGATAGTAAAATGACCTTTCTTTGACTAGTTGTTTTTTTTATAACGTAAATTGATGTTTGCTCAAAAGAAAACTCAAAAATTTTGAAGTGAAAATTAGCTATTTTATAGGCGCTACGTGCAAAAAAAACCATATATTATACGTCGTGCGTAATGGTATTACGACTCACGTGACTGTTAAAACGCGCTGGCGCTCGTTTTAAACATAATATCACAACTCGTCGAAATAGAACTCATTTCGAAACTAGATATGCAATCTATTATATCCGTTCCGTTTGGTGACTTAAAAGTTATAAAAATCGCTCTATGAAAACTTATATTGTGTTTATCTAGTATATAATAACTAGCCATTTGTTACGTATAATATAGTGGTTTTGACGGCGGATACCACTCCAAATTTCAAATTAGTATGTTAAATACTCTTTACAAAGTACGTTCTCATAACTGATAGTCAGCCTATAACCTAATTTACACATAAGAGAAAGTGAATATTTTTTCTCAGTATGTCCAAAATGCACGCCTTTGTAGGAAATTCGTATATTTTGATACACTCTGTAAATGTAAATTTAGTACTGACGATACCTATGTTTTCTACATTTTACGCTTTGCCCTTGAAAGAAAATAACAATAGTCTTGAAACAAATTATTCCACTTTTCGTTCCTATTAATTAGAAATAAAAATTACTTAACCTTGCAGCTACATAGGTTAAATACAGTAAAGCTATTTAACTCTGATTTTTTTAATAAGCTTCCTAGTCATATACAAAGCTTGTCTGCGAAAAAATTCAAAAAAGAATTGAAACTGTTTATTTGTTTTTTAATTGTACTTTTAGACGGCACACTGTATTCAATACTTATGTGCAAATATATTATATTTTATGCGCAGAAACGCTATTTTTGTTTCAATGTGTGCGTAACATGTCGCGTATCTAACTTAATCAATACGATTATAAAATCATTTGGAGCCTACTAAATTTCTACTTAGATGTACATCATACAGAATACCTAGAGTCTAGACCGATTTCGTAATGTTAAGAATTTTTGTGTTTGTCAGTTTCTTAACTCAAAAGTAATTGAAACGATTTTAATCCGGACTTGTACTATAGTCTTTGTTATAGATCAGAAAATAGAACAGGTTATATATTATTGCATTGCCCTTCTACTAGAGGCTTGACCAGCAGCCGAAAAACCGACATTAACGCGAACGAAGTCCCAAATAAAGGCTATTTATCATTTAAAACGGAAATTACAGATTCGCACAAATTTTAACATGATATAAAAGATGTAAAACTTTCTCTGTTTTAAAAAAAGAACCTCTACCACCACTACAAATTCCGACTATTTTGCGACCGTAACAAAGTAGATTTATAAACGCTCAACAACTGAGGTCATCAGCGGACCATAATCAAATCTTACCGTGTTACCTTTCTGATAAAACTGAGTGATCCATTATACAAGATTATTTCCGAAAAACTTATTGGCATTTTTATACCAAAATGCAGAAACAAAACTATTGCTCAGGATTGTGTCTAGACTTTTCCCCAGAAAATCGTGTCTCGTTGAAGTCTTAAACTGGTTATGCTTCGTCTCTATTGCTATCTCAACAACACGCACTGTTACAGTTGCATTTGAACGAATTTTCGCACTATAGTTATTTTTTTTATATCGGCATGGGAGAAACGGGGTGCGATTAGATGAGGCAATGTATAAAATTTAATTATGGGTTGGCGTGCATATTTATATTATTATGGACCATGTACCTGCAAATGAAAAAACTTATATTAGAGGACTATTTGTAACTGGATAATTTTTTTAAAATGTGTAAATGTAATATAGTATTATTAGTGCTTACATATTGAGGCTTCATCGTCTGTTAAGACAGTTACTTTTGTAAATTCTCACATCTATTACGTAATTCAAAATGTAATCACCATCTCGTGATGTATCCTTTTCAACACGCATGTTTAAATTGTATTTGTAGTCAGTTTTATACTAATTTCCATGTTGTCTAAAAAATTTATAAAAATATTTTGAAACTGAGTTTTTTTATGATTTATGTTACTAGACATTTGTTCTTTTCGTGGGCTTGATTTTTTAAAATTTTTGTTACCTATATTATTAATGCACAATATATTTTCAATGTCCTCTATTTCACAACAATATGATTATGTTATTACATATTATTTATGCCGTTTCTGCAATTAGTACAAAAGCACATTTGCTTTATTGAACACTTACAGGCAAACTATATGAACATTTGGTTTTTTCTGCTTAATCTACTGGCTTGTTCGGTAAAATAACTATGAATGTACCCAACACTATAAAATGTTTTCCTTATAACGAATTCTTTGCCGATCGAAATCGCATTGCGTAATAAGAATATAGTTACGTGAGTAGGTCCGTAATTCTGGTGTAGTTAAGTGTAGAATTGAGTCATTGGATTGGATAATGACTTCAATAATGGCAAGGCAAAGCAGTGATTGTTCAGGAAACAACGCTGTTTGCTATACAAAGCTGAGGGTTTTGTGTCTAGATGCACGACTTAGAAACAAAAATGGGTGAGGAGAAGTAAATAGACTATTTTTAACCGGATTTGTCGAGAGATACAGATTATACAGGGTCGACAACTAAGACTGTCGCACTAAACTAGGTAATATGGTCGTTTGTTGAGTTAGGTTTGATATATTTACTTTGAAATATGTTAAGAAGTACTAAAGTTTTATAATTATAACTATGGTTTTATAGTAGGTGTGGAAACATCAAGAAATGAAATATTTAGTGAATTAGTAAAACGAAGCATACTCTGGGTAAGGACTTATTTAGTTAGTGAGACGAGGTAGGAAGATATTGTAGTTTATAGTCGCTTGAAAATTATCTTTGGTGTCTAGTGAGACAAGACTAAATACCTCATGTATCATATATCTCGGCAATGGCAAAAGTAAGGTCAGTGATTCGGCACACAGGTAACCTCTGTTATTAAATCTACCCTCTAACAAATTTTATTGTTCTGAATAACTGCATATTTATCTTATAATTATTCTGTCTTACTAATAACGAGCTATGGTTTTTATAAAAATTCCCACACGATGTAATGATGTCTGATATCTCGAAGGATTTTAAATTGTGACGTAATTATTCATCAATATGTCGACATGAAAAGGAAGTGGCAACCTACTTACAGAAATTTTATAGGAGAAAGAATAATTTGTGAATTGTTGTAAACATTCATTGTTACATTGCTAAATTAGAAACAAATATTTTTTTCCACTGTAACCGTCGGGGTTCAAATCCGAATCTTTCCACTTTCGCGGCGGAATGAGTTAATCAGTTACTCTACGGTGCGATATCTTAACTGTTAATAATAATATAATATAATAATTATATATATATATATATATATATATATATATATATATATATATATATATATATATATATATATATATATATATATATATATAATATAATAATAATAATATAATATAATAATTATATTGATAATTTGTGACTGTGAGTCAATGTTATTTTAGGGGGGGGGAGATACAGAAAATACGAATAAGTGATATAATAAAACTAGTTGAAAATATGAAACTGTACTAGGCTGCGTTAATTCTAGACGTTTGGAGTCTATTATAGTAGTTTTGAAAAACAATCTGACACATAGTGAAATGTCGATCTTTTGGAAAGTTCAACAATGTGTCACCATACGTACGTTGTAGAATTTTATTTCAGATCCTGTAATACCTTTAAAACATACAACTGGATTGAGCAATCGGTCAGAAAATATGTTCGCTTGAAAGACGAGGGGGGGAGAGACTATAGACGCTTGACAACTTAGGGAAAGTACAGTGTGAATGTGCGACCAATTATCTTCTCGACGCAGTATCGTAGAGCGAGTTTCCAATCACCACTCACGACAAAGATAGAAATTGGTCTCACGACCACATTCTGAGTGTCCACTTTCGACACTCAGTCTAGTTGATTATATATAGGTCTATGGTTTACAAACTCATGAGTCAGAGGAATTTCTTTCATTTATTTACGGCCAAGTGATGTTAATTAATATGTGTAAGATAGATTTTTATTTAGTATATAAGTGTTATTATTTTATAGGTAAAAGTTCAATTTTGAATTCGTAAAATAATTTTGTAGTTAGAACATTTTCTTTTTGTTTCAGAATGAAAATTGATTGATTTTAGTTGAACACGTGAAAACCAACAAAATGGATGATCAACCAGGTAGGAATTCTTTAAAAGGAACTTTTAATATTAATGTATATGTAATATGTATTTTACACTATAACGTATTATTGCTCTAGAAAAAGACTTATACGATGTCAAATTCAAGGAAATGCAAAAATACATTCCGTTCTTAGAAAAAATGATAGAAAAACTAAAAAAGGCTCATGAAAAGCCCAGAGAAGCTCAGCTGCGTAAAATGGAATCTTTACATACCATTCTTACAAATTCAAAGAAAAAGTAAGTTCTACTCATGTTCTTTTTGTCGTTTACTTAAGTGATAATTTTATCGATTTAGCCGCTAGATGTGCATGCAAATTTCACTTGTACTTGAATATTTTGGAATTTTAACAATGTGAAATATGTCACTTAATACGTAAGTACAGACTAGACAAGGAGTACAAAGTACGAATTCTATGTATACATATAGCTTCCTAAATTAAGAGGTGACTAGTGTTTTCTATGTACCGAAAAGATGGAGGGGTATGTATCGAAAAGGACGATTTAGTGGACGGATTCTGTCAGTTTCTCCCATTTGAGTTCGTGCTCTTTGTATAGTCTCCATGGTCCGCACCATCGATGTATTACATATGGAGCGCAAGTCTAGGCTACGCGAGCTAAATGACAAAGAGATAGCGATCATTTCGGTAGCCATTCTGTCTAAGTTCAACAAGCAGAGGGCCTAGAAAGAAACACATGTAAAGTCGTATCGTTCGGAGAAGATAGTAGCGTCATTTCTGGCACAAACAATTGTCGGATTGGACGGATCTACGTTTTATAACACGGCGTGGTCTTATGACTATGGTCATTTTGGTTGTTGTTCGAGCTGCTCGCTCAAATCCTGTTGCAATATGGATTTTGAGGAAGTAGCACTGCTATTACTACTTTGGCTTAGCTGCAGACGAATAAATGAGACTTGCGGCTTTGAAAACACAAGTGGGGTTCCCCTTTCTGTGCCGCGTTGCCTAGATAACCATGCTCACGAGCTGTCAGTGTATTATGTGTTGGAATTGCTCGACTACATGACGAAATTTCGCCGTGTTGATGACTGCTCCGGCGGCCGTACATATTATGTCAGTGATATGTTTCTATGGGTATTTGTAGTACGCCATGCAGTCAATTTCTTTTGCTTGAAGCTGCCCCCCTACGGCCGGCCTTACTCTTGACTTTTGACGTACTGAGCACACTATGGCTAGAGTTTTTCTATACAAACGGTAAACACAGTATAGAAAAACTAGTAACTGCACTTGATGTCGGTGTCTTGTCCCCAACTTCTGTTTTTTGCTAACTCAATCTCGCACATGCTCAAACACAATCTGACTTCGCCCAGCCAATCATATGCATTTTTAGTAAACAGGGCTTGATTCAGTGAGTTTTTCGTTTTTCATAAGCCTCGTGACGTCACATGTAAAAATATAAAGAAAATTAACTGTAAACTCAGTTCTAGGTATAAAATTTCAAAATATGTTACGTCAAACAAAATGTGACTACCTGTAACAAAGACGGGGAGGGGGGTCAAAAATCATGAAATTCGTGTGACGTAATTTATGGATGACCCCAAATAAGTCTACTTAGAGTTTTTCTAATAAGAGTTAGGACAAAAGTAATGATTTCTAATTGATTCGTTCGATCCGTCATAATTTTCAGCCATAATTTAAATTTTTTGATTGTTTCCTAGGTAACATAATTGTCTCAGCTGCTGTTAGTGCAAAAAAGTGAAAGTTTTCAAAGTTTATTTTTGAAACACGGAAAACATTTTATGACTTTATCACAATTAATAAAATACGTATACGAAATATTAACATCCCCAAAGTATAAACTTTGCTATTTCAACGTGTTATAAATTGAAAGAAAATATCATACAACTGTTATCAAATTTTAGAAAAAAAGAAAATGACAGTTATTTGTGATTTGAGTCTACAATTTCTAATAAAAGTAGTGCAATGCATACATTATTTAAATAATGTTAGATATTGGATTTTTATTTTCTCAATTTTTTTGTTGTTTTCATTACTCACTACCATGGAAATCCATGTTCACAACAATCTTTTCCGTTGTTTTAGCTAAATATGGCGTCTAGAGAGAAACGCTAAGTCTACTGGTAGAAGCTTTAATGAATATGTCAAAATTTAATAGACATTATCAAAGTAGGGAGATTCAGAAATTAAAAAAAAAAATCAAATATATAAATAATTATTGTTAGTAGAGCTACCAATATTTAAAAATTTAGTACTAAAATACTTGATTTTATAGATTTTGCATTTTTTTGCATGTATAATTAAGATAATTTCAATGTTTTCTTTTATTTCAGGCTAAGAATAGAATCTTTACAGAAATGTGAAGAAGTTTTGAAGAAATTATATGAAAAAGTTGAACAGGTTGGTGATTTTTTTATAAACATAAAACACAATGATAAGTACGAATGACGTTATGGGATCATTATCACTTTTAGCGAGAAATCATTCTTCCAGCCCCCACTTTTGTGCAAATTAGGTGGAGTTTAGTATATCCAACAATCTAGTGGAGATTTTAGTAGTTCTTATAGATAGAATAGAAAGGAACATCGTTTTTAAGGAATGTACTCTTAGAGAGAACCAACTATATATTTATTTCTAATTGGGGTTTCCATAGTTTTCACGCGCAAGCATCGTCTTCAAGATTATGATTACGCTAATCAAAAGTTTCGGGCATTTTTTGACGCAATGACTGATCTAGTAACGTTTTCCAATGTTAATTTAGATGAAAATACTATTGACGTTGCTAAATTAGTGCGCAAAATATCAGAACACACTGGTGACAGAACGCAAACTGGTTAAAAGTTACAACCATACATGTCATAAATCGTTAATTATAAAAAAATATATTTTTAAAAATACTGAAATTTTTCTCAACGATGTTGTATCACTTCTTTATAATATTTCTTATTTAATTACTATTCACTTTTTCTGAAATCAGTCAAAATGAAATGTGCCCTAAAAATATGGCGGAAGTTGAGGCATGCGCACAAAAAAATGCTCAGTTATAAACATCACATTTTCGCAAACTAGGGAAATAGATGTACTTAGAGTGTACAAAATATAATATAAACTACTATAATATGGAAGGTGCTATTTTAGCCACGTGAGAAAGTTACGAGTAATAATAAACAGTCTGAAAGTAAATTATTCAATGCAGTGAGGTTTAATTCCTAAGAACGTTTTTATGACGTTGATTCAATTTTAATTTTTTAAACACGAATTAAAATATTTGTCTTCATTTCAGAATGTACACACAACTGTTCCAAACTTACAGCCTTCGAAATCAGAAGTGACATCAACATCTAAATCTGAAAATAAGGAGGAGGATGAGGAAATCATAAACAACATAAAATTTTGTCTTGCACGTGCAAAACTCAGTCGACATTCTGATCTAACAACACCTGCCAGTCCAAGTCCCCCGACAGTTAGTGAAATTGGTTTGTCAAAACCAATTTTAATACCGACAGAACGCACTGCAGATACCACCAAAAGACTTTGGAATCCTGAACCCGAGGATAACGGTCCTTGGAAAATTGATAGTAGAAATTCTGCTAATCTACCCAAACCTGTAACCTTATATCCAAAAGACGTTTTTAGAAGGAATTCAGAAGAATCTAGGAAAGAAAGCTCTAGAATTCAATCAAGAATAGAAACATATAGATCAAATGAGAAATTAACAGATAGAGATAAAAAATCTGATTTCGAAATTTATAAAACACCTAACCCAAAAGCTAGTCTAAAGGAGAACGTGCATAATAAATTTAAGTGGGTAAATCCTGACCTTAAACTTGCAAATTCATCTAGTTTCAATGAAAAACTTGAACTAAATTATAACGCACTGAGTAAAAATTCAAGTACACCAGAGTCACCATTAAAAAAAGGTTCAGTTTTTGAAAGGTTGGGAGAAAAAATATCTGTAAGCAGCAATGAAGAATTATATTCTTCTAAGAGTATTGTATTTTCATTACCGCCCGTAGATCCACCGCTGTCTTCAGAAGACATAGCAAAGCTTTTATCAGAGCCAGAACCTAATAAAACAAATAAAACTGTCGAAGAATTTGACATTTTGAAACTGGAAAATATGAGAGAAACGTTAGTTAATGAAATAAAAAAATTGCCTGATAAAAAGCCTGCTGAAATGATTTCAAAACATACAAGCAAATCTGATATAAAATCTCCACTTAAACTTAAACCAAAACCTCCAGAGCGAGTTATAAAGGAAGCTGATAATATATTCGGAAATTTATTGTCGAGTATAGATGATCAAATTATACAAGTTCAGAAGAAAAAAGATACAAAGAAAGATTCATCAAAAAAAGAGATAACTAAAAAACCCGCTGATAAGGATAAAAATACAAAAAGCCATTCTAGTACTAAGATTGATAAAGTCGAACTAGGCGAAACTAAAAGAGATAAAACATCTAAAGTAGATATTTCCAAAGATAAGAATAATAAAAGTAGAGAGTCAAAAGAAAAGGATACTAAGGATAAACATACGAAAGACAAAAATAAAGACCATGTGAGTGACGTGAAAGATACTAAAAGTAAGAGCTTAAGTGATAGTAAAGATAATATACATAGAAGAAAATCGTCTGAGTCTCAGAATAAAGACATATCTGGACTTTCTGAGCAATATAAATCCAGCAAGAAAGAAGTGAAAACTGATAAGCATACAAATGAGTCTTCAAAGGACAAAGAAGATAAAGATAGAAACAGGAGTAGTACAAAAGATCAGCATCCTAAAGAAAGTAAATCAAAGTCGCACTCAAAAGATGGTAAGGACCATTCACATAAAAATGAAAAAAATGCTGGAGATCACTCTAAAGATGCGGAAGTGAAAATTAAGAAAGATAAAAATGATTCTGGATGTGGAATTAAGAAAGATACAAAAGATAAACATCGAACAAGTGAAGCTGTAACCAAAGAAAATTCAAAAGATAATAAAAATGAAAGTCACAGTAGAGAACATTCAAAAAATAAACTGAATAAAAACACAACAACAAAAGGAAATATCAAAGACGATAAAATAGAACATTCAGACAGTAGTAAAAAGAATTGTACTGTCAAAGACACTACTGAAAAAAACGATACTGATGCTTCTAATGGCTTACAGCAATACAAAGAAAATCAGAAAAAAGAAATTCAGCTATCAAGAGTTTCAGACAACGTTGCTAATAGAGATTTAATAAATGAAAAAGATGAAAACAAAGAACGGGTTAAAATAGCCAGTAGAGAAAAATCCGAAACAGTCAGTGACGCTCGCAAGGTAGACGGGAAAGTATTTGTACGACTTGCGGATAAATATAATCCTCATCCAAGACGTTCGTCAGTTAATGACGACTTAAAACCCAGTGATAATGTGAACTCTAATACAGCAGCAAGGGGTCTTGGCCTAACTTTAAAAGAGATGGAAAGATTTTTACAGAGCGACAGCGATACAGACTATAGTTCAGTTTCTAAACTTGATAACATGCAAAAAACTAACTCTGGTACTATAATCCAAAATGATCCTAGACTTAATAAAAATCGTCCTTCGCTTCTTCCAGTCCCAACACAGCAATTTCCAGTCCCTGTTATGATGAATTCAACAAGACCAGACATGACAAACTATCACCCCAGATTTCAAACTGATCAACAACAAGGATTTCAAAATACATGCGATCCAAGATTATTAAACAAACCTTTGTTTGAAAGAAGACCAAACAAACCTATGCATGGGGGAAATCAAATGCAAATGAATATTAATTCTTTCAACGCAGCAACGTCCTCTCAAGAACAATATTTTATTCCTGGTTCATTTCCTGAAAGAAGAATTTCCACTCCTTTGCTACCTACTCCTAGAGATCCAGCTTTTCATGAAAACTTTCCTTCTAGTGGAAGACACCCCCTCTTAAACACACCAAACTTGTATGAGCAAACACCGCGCCTAAATAACCCAAGTAATGAAGATATTCATTTCAATACGTCATATGAACGAACACAGAACCCTTATGATCTTAGTAAAATAGGACCTGTTGATTATTACGAATCCAATCAGGATTCTCATATGAACAAACAGTATTCTGATGCAAATATGTTTCACGGCAATAGAAATCTAAATGATCCACATTTTTCAAATAAACAGCCACTTCCATTTGCCTCACCAATACATCAACCTTCTTATCCACAATTTGGGAAGCCAATTCCAAATATTTTGGACGTTGGACCTGGACGAAGATCATTTGATGCAGATACTAGACCGGTTCCATTAATAAATAATTTCCCTCAAAATCCTAACTACTGTCGTGGAGATAATGATTTTTCAAATAGAAGTCAAGATAATTACTTTATAACTGAAAATAAGGACGTTGATATGAGATTTCAGAGAAATAATGATATGAGGATAGAGCCAAGCGAAACTGATTCTAGGTACCAAAGAAATCAAGAAAGAGAACAATATTCTGGTAGAATAGATAATTCATTAAATAGTCGAGATCCTAGAAGAAGGAGATTTACAGACGTACCGGTGCGACATAAACCGGAAGAAAAGAAATTTAGAGGATATGATCCAAGACCTAGACCTCGAAACTGGGATGATAAAGATAAGAAAAAAACTGTTGAACCTTTTAATACTCCGCATAGTAAAGTTTTGCAAAATTTTAAAATCCCAAAAATAAAGAAGGATGAACCAGTAGAAGTCCATAGCAGTGAAAACAATTGTGAAACTTTCAGTACAAACATTTCAGCTAGTACATTTGATCCAGAGGTTGAAAAAAATGAGAAATCAGAAAAAGACAAATCGAGTGATAGTGCTTGTTCTGATAACGAAAGTGTAAGCGTAAAAGCCGAGGAAGAAGATTTGAAAAACCAATCAGATGTTAAAGAAATAATAAATGAAATAGATACTACACAAAATCCAGAAATTTCCAGTAATACAGAGGAACATAATGACTTAGCAGCTAAACCTTCTACAAATTCAGGAGAATCTAAGGAAGACCTTATTAATGATTTTATTCGTAAAATATGTGAAAAAGGAGAAACAGATACGTTCTTTGAAGTTTTAGAGAAGTTAGGTGAAAGCTTACATAAAAAGAAATTCAAAAAAATCCAAAAAATAATCGAATCTGATTCAGAAAGTGAAGAAGATGATAAAAAAGATCATTTAGACGATGTAAAAAGTCCACTTAAATCTGATAAAAGCGAAGTCAAGGAATTAAAATTACTAGAAAAATCAAAAGATCAAAGTTCAGTGGATACAATTGATCAAGCTAAAACTAAATCAAAGAAAAAATTAAACGATAAAAATAAGAATGTCGACATAAATTTAAAAGAAGTAACAGTCGAAGAAAATGCAGGTAAGAAAAGTTCATCTCCACAAAAAAGAACAAGGCGCCGAAATGCATTAGAGATGCTACATGATGACATAAGAGATATGTTCATTTGTGAAGGTGTCATCACAGCCACAGGTCAGCGTATGTGTAGATATTTGAAAGAGGGAAAAGTTGATAGTTCTATTTCTCCTGATGCCGATAGTACAAGTCCTGAACAAGTGAACCGAAAGACAAAAAATATTGTTTTTGAGCGTGCAAATCCTAGAAAAACTCGTTCCAGAAAAGTGTTGTCTTTTGACGAAACTTTAGATGATTCTCTCTCTGATGGATTTAAAAAACGGACGTTTCCTAGAGTTGTCTTAGAAAAAACAGACCTTTCAAAATTAAAGTCGTTTACACCATGTGAAAGTAGTTCAGATGAAAGTAGTTTTGAAACTGAAAATATTGTATCATCAGGTAAAGCGTGTCCAGTGGCGAAAAAATCAAAGGAAATTAAAAGTAAGACTGAATCATCAACAGAAATGCATCAGTGTTTAGTACCCGGTGGCAAAGCAAGGGTATTTATGGAGAGAAATATTAAAGGTAAAATGATTAAATTAAAAAGAAGAGGAAACGGCCACAGAAAAGTGCTTTTTTTATCAAAAAATATTGATGAAGTAGTCGAAAAGTTATTTAAAAGTCATAAAGTAAATTTGAAATTGCTGAAAAATAATTTAAATGATCTATTTGTGGATAAGAAAGAAAATAAACAGAAATCAGTTTCTAGTTCTAGTGAGATTGAAACAAAAGCTAAACCGGTGTCACCGAAGAAGAAAGCGAAGAAAAAGAAAGGCGCATGGAGTTTAGGTATTATTAAAAAGAAAAATAAGAAAATTGCTAGTGAAAGCAAACAGGATGCAGGTGAAATAAACACATCTAAAGAGAATGATATATCGGAAAGTGCATTAGAAAATACTACCAAAAATCAGAAAACTGAAAAACAAAATACATTTGTATATCCAGACATACGTTATTTTATTGGTTCAGATAAAATATATGAATGTAAATTATGTCCGTTTAATGGTAAAACTATCGTACATCACTATAGATCAGCTCATCGCGATGAAGAAATACTTATATCTCGGTTGTCACCGGTAATTGCCAAAACTTGTATAAAGGAAGCGAATGAGAATCAATACGATAACATAAAGCAAACCCCGAAATTGCTTCGTAATGGGAAACGAGCCCGATTTTTAAATTTCTGTTGTCGGTTTTGTAACCATTTATTACGAAACGTATTTACTGACATTTTTTACAATCACCTTAGTTCACATACTGGTGAATTTAGATTTGGTTGTTCTGTTTGCAACTATGTAACGGTTACAATAGGGAGTTTAAGGTTGCATTATAATTACAACCATCCTACCGATGACTTCAAATGCAATTATATGTTTGAAAATGTACAAAATGTACCAATAGTTTTTGGATATTTGTGTAATAAGTGCAATTTTACACAATTACACAAACATATGGTTGAAAAACATGTAAATAAGTATCATTCCAAAGAAGATGTTGACATTATTAAAATAAATTTATCGGCAATAGAGGCGGATGTTAGTAATACAATCGAAGATAGTACGATTGAAAGTAACAATTCACTCGAAGATAAAAGTGATCGATCTATTTCTGACAGTTCTGAACAGGAGAAAAATGCTGACCAGTTAACTTTGGTTGTCGATGATGATAAGAAACTAGAGCAGGTTAGAAATAAAGAACGTGCCGCTGTTGATAATCAAGAATTGATAAAAAATAAACCGGACAACGTCATAAATGACACCGACAACAAAGAAGTTAAAACCAAGTACAAACAGTCAGCTTCCAGTGGCAGTGATCTAAAACAAAAAAATGAAAAACCGATCCCATCTAAACCAAAGAGAAATAAAAATGAAAATTCGACATTGAACGTTAGTAATAAACAAATAAATGCAGTTTCACCAAAAAAAGATAATGTATTTGAATGTCCAGATACAGTTTTGGATGAAAATGAAATTCGTAAAGAGCGTCTGAAAAAAATGCAAGAGGTTGCAGAGTCATTAAAACAACCAAGACGTACTGCTTTACAGTTTGTCGATCAGTTAAAATCGAAACTTGAATCTAATCTACATGATTCAACTAATGAACCAAAAGAAGTAGAAGAAACGATATCCGAAATCTCATTACAAACTCCTTTGGTTGATGCAATAAGAAGTAAATTGAATTCGGTATTGAAAGATTCAAATAATACTGAATTAAGAAAGGATAGCTCTAGCTGTGATTTTGTAAAAGATATTATAAAAACAGATAAACCATCTTCATTAAAAGATATTGGAAATGAAAACCAGAAAACCGTTACTAACATGGAAGATCAAAATAACTTAGTTCAAGAAACAAACAGGAGTGAAAAAAACACATCAGGGAATTCTGATAAGTCGTCTTTTGAAAATTATTGGTCCCGTTTATCTATAAATAAAAGCAATTCAATATTAAATACTATACAAAGATTATCGAATGTTGTCAATCAGAATAAAGCTGACAGAAGCGCGGAAGAAGAAACTGAGCATATTTCTGATACAGAAGATCAGAATATTGTCGAATTGGAAAGTGCCGGACCATCAGGAGATATTATTATTGATATTGGTCCTATTAGTGCGAGAAAGTTAGATCAAGGAATATTGTTTTATTGCTCAGATGCAAGTTGTTGTTATTCATCTGAGAATAAAGAACAGTTCACGAATCATGTTGATTCTGAACATGGAAATGATTTTTGGGATGGCGATTGTAATGAGTGCGAGCAAATTTTTAAAAGCTATGATCGAAAACCATTGGTCAAAGATGCTTTAAATCATTTGTTTTCAACTCACTTGAACGTGTTAACTATGAAGTCAATTAAAGCTACTACCGCCGAACCGGAATCTTATTATAGTTTGAGTAGCTCTGATGAAAACAATACAAATTCTTGTGTAACAAAACCACTTATTAGAATGCGCCGTTTAAGTGGAGACATGCTATCAACTAAACGAGACGACTCAAGTATCGAAAAGACAGTAGCGTCTGAATTGGAAGACACAGGCGGTGAACTAAGAATCTGCAATGTGAGATCGCTTGCATCAGATGAAATAACTGAACAGTCTTCAGATCAAACATCTTTCTTAAGAATAGATAGTGTCGTGAGCTTAAGTACAAATATTGAGAAAGGTTTAGATAATACAACACAACAAAAAACATCATTGATGGAAAATGCTAATTCAGATGCCGTTTCGTCTGGGAAGACGCAGAAATCACCGATAATATTAAATCACCTGTTAGCATCAGTTAATCAAAGTAATATTGTTGAAAATACATCTGCAATGAGTCCTTCTCTCGGAGAATCGGAAAACGAAACGACGATAATTATTGAGGATCAAGAGTCACCAGTGAATTTAATGAATTCAAAAAGTAAACCAGCATTGTCACCTTCATCCATTTTTACCAATCAAGAACTACATGTAAAAAAAGCAAGAAGCTTATCACCTATGTTAGAACCATACAAACTATGTCACTTCTATAAGTGCATGGCGAGTGAATGTGATTATACCACAGATGGTCCAAATGAATTTTTGCAACACCTGAAATGCAAATCTAATGTCAATGAAGCCATGTTATGTTCGTATTGTGTAGAGACTGCCTTCAACAACGATATATTGACACTCATAAAACATATACAGCATGAACATGGTGAATGCCGTTTTCAGTGTGGATACTGCTTTTTTAGATCAGCTAGCCAGAGTTTAGTGGAGTCACATCAATTTATTAAACATGTTAATCAACCAATAAGGGTTTATAAATTGAGAGTCCGTACTGAAGTACTACCAGGACTAAAAATATTGCCATACCAACAGATTTGCTTACCGTATATGTGTGCACATGGTAATTTTTTTTTCTTCTTTTTTATTTCCCCAAAAACAATTTTTGTTTTTTTTATTATAAGAACAGCTCACTCAAGAAGTAGTCAGAATAGTTTTTACAAATGCTGTATGTTTAAGTAGGTAATTGATGAAAAATCAGCCAGCTTCTGTTTATTCTAGAATTTCTCCTTAGCGAAACTAGCGGTTTTGCAAAGTATTATTTATATTGGGAGCGGAAGAAATGGGCTGGAGTCAGGAGTGGGGAATCATTTTAAATAAATCAATTGCTATTTTGCCCTATAAAACGATCACATTTGAGGGAAATAAAAATGTTTTTGGACTGATATTATGATATGAACATTTTAAGACAATTTAAAAATTAAAGTCTCGAAGGATCTCGAATATACCAACTACCGCATTTTTAATGACAAATAAATATGCGTGTGATTGATCGAATGATCAAATGTAGTTGTTTGCATGTTTGTTTGTAACCCAAAATGTAAAAGCATACACACATTCACATAGCGAACATTTACAAGTGGAAACATTCGCGATTAATGTGGAACTAGCAAATACACTTTGTAGGGAATCAGCTTTATGCATGGTTACATCATTTTCAGGCCTCGATTAAGTCGAAAGTCCTCATCGAGTGCCCGATAATGACAGCTGTTGAGCGTCTATAATTTATGATTCTTCTTCTTCATCATTGAGTGTCTTTGTTCTAAGCGTTTTAGAATTATAAAAGTCGTTTAAAAATTTATTTCGTCCAAATTTTTAATAATAAGTTAAAAGTGCAGCAGATACTTTCACCAATTGCGAGATTAGAATCTAGAAACTAGGGGGTTTATAATAAACAAGTCATAAAAAGATCTAAATTTGTTTAAATAAATATTAGATAATACTATTTTTAATTTAAATTTAAAGTACTATGGTTAAGGCACGACAACTTTGTTTTTGTAATTTTGTAAATTTCAGGTCTTAAAATGCACATTCAAAAATAAATGGTCAAGAAGTAGATTGTTATATATATTTTTTTTTAATTAAATTTATTCGGGTTTTACTGGTACCGATATTATTAATCAATAATATATATAGATTGGAAGCTATCGAGTTCAAGAAATTAATTTTATATTTTCAATTGCAGGGTGTAACAAGGAGTTCTATCTTAGTAGTCATTTTCGGAAACATCTAATGGATCACCAAGACCTTAAAAAATTTAAATGCCACGTCTGTAAGGCAGAACGACTACAAATACCACTGCTGCTGAATCACTATACAAGACATAAAATCGGTCTATATCAGTGCTTGTATTGTCTTCATAGTAGTGATTATGTTGAATCTATGAAAGCACATCTTATTAATTGGCATCCAAATCAAATACCCAAAGTGTTAGTTCGTGAACTTAGAGTCAAGGTTTGTACATATTTTTAAATAAATATCTGAATGGATGCTTAAAACTTAACGAGATTCAAGTAGGGATGAGCATTGAAAGCAAAACATCGATGTTAACATCGAATAATAAATCGAAACTTACCATCGATGTCAAAAACATTGGATGATTGGTTGCAAAACATCGATTATCAGTGTCGATGCAATTCAACAAAATACGCCACCAGCAAGGCACTATTTTACAGTTTCATATATTATAAATGGTAGATTAAATTTAACTCATTTAAAATCTCATTTGCAAGTCTAAATTTATTGTGTATTCAACTTTGTTTTTACTTTTTCTTAATAGTTAATGAAAAAAATGAGAAAAGAAATGTACATGGGGAAAAAACATTGTTTTAAAATTATTTGTTGTTTTTTTTTTAGGATGGCGGTTTCAGCTATGAATTGAACAGTACATTTATACTCGAAAATTTGATTATACAAAATCTGGAAGATGGCGTTCAGCACAGAACTATTGCAATTAAAGTAGCTAGAAATGTACATCAAATTACAAAAAATCTGGATGATGATGCTCAACATAGAATTACAACAAGTATAGGTCAAATTATTAACAATATTCCAATGAGGCTGCCTGTTTCAACCCATAATTTGCCAATCAGTCCTGTTCCTTCAGCTTCACTTTTGAAAAAACCAGCGGCTACAGTTAGTTCACCGATAATGAGTTCAAGTTTACTGAAAATCAATCAAGCTAATTTAGTTCCAACTAGTCGCAACCCTGTTGTGATGAAAATAATATCGTTTAAAGAATCAACCTCGAAAAAAAATAATATAGAGCAAGACGATCAATCTGTTATTGTGTTAAACGATGATGACAATGACGTTATTATAACAGATATTGATAAGTCAACAGATTCTACTAAAGTTGATTCTACTTTATCGATGGAAGATTCTAATAAAAATAATTATGGGCTAGATGAGGCATTGGTGGAAAAGAGCAATGCGAATGAAAGGGAGAAAAGTGTAAGAACATATTCTAATAAAAAGAAATCTGAAACCACTTCAGAAACAATTGAAAAGGGTGATATTATTATAGTAACTTCTGATGAATTAACTGATCCAGATGAGTTGATAAATTCTCCCAAAAAAATCAGTTCGCCGCGAAAAAGCACGAGTGCCTTAGATCAATTAAAAATACAGTCGGTGTTTTCTAAAAACAAAGATTCAGATAGCACTGCGGATAAATCTGATACTGGTCATCCAGGTGAATCGAATGTAGTGCACAAATTAACATCTGAAGATGGAAATGAAAAAACCCAGCAAATTGCAACTCCAGATTGCGATGAACCATTTTGTGTAGTTGTGCACCAAAACCCAGATACCACGAAAAACATTGAAAATGCAATCGATCCATTGAATATCGATTCCGATTACGGATTTGATTTGAATATCGATTCGTCTGAAAATTCAAACGATAATGTCGTTGTAATTAAAGACATATTTTCTATAACGCATACAATGCAAGATGACCAAAGCGTGGCGGTGAACACTGCTAAGGAAGACAAGCAGGATATTGCGGACGTAACTTCACTCGACGATATTAAACATACGGGGTTTACGGGAAAAGATCTTTTCAAATGCGGCGCTACTAATTGTCAGTTTGAAGGTGAAAATTCGTCAGTATTTAAAGATCATATGTTTGTCTGCGATACTTCAAACGATTCAAATCTTTTTAAATGTTATCACTGCAAACGTCCCATCAAACACTTAAACTCTTTGGTAGAACATGTCCGTACGCATGGTACATGGAGGTACGGCTGCTCTCTTTGCGATTATAGAGCACCGGTGGCAGGCAACGTAACTAAACATATGAAACTTAAACATAAGATATCTTCTACCCGTACTATACCTTTGAATCCGTTGAAATCAAACCAGGAAATCGATCTGTTTGTAGTTTGTCCCCAAGGAAAAGGCGGCAAACTTTTGAAACGCAAAGATTCAAGTAAGGATTTACTCGGTGCTTCTGCAGAAGTGGAAATTAAAACCTCGTACGGACCGAATGAAATTGAACAATTGCCGCGACAGGCAGTTTATTCGCAGGATGTTAAATGTTCACTGTGTTCGTATACGTCGAAAGTACGTACAAACTTATGCAGACATTTGCAGGCGCATAGCAACTCCGAAGAAGTTCCGACAACTGCACCGATCAATCCCGTCCCGTGTTTAGAAAAGAACGAAAAAATGTTTGATAAAATGGTCAATCTAGCTAATAGCTCTCTTGAAGTTGTCGGCCGCATGGGAGGTAAAAGTTCATCTGATAAAAGCGATCAAAGCAAAAACGATAAATTCTATTTATCCTACGAAGAGAAAATGAAATTGCCGATGTTCGTTCCCAAAAATAAACGATATGTCTGCGGAGCTACAGGCTGTAGCTATTTGACAGTCGATGAATCTATGTTTAGATGTCACTTGCAAGCCTTACATAAAGAAGATAACGTGTTGAAATGTTTGCATTGCGATGAACAAATCCATGTCCAAGGTCAAATGTCTGTGGACAAAATTGTCAGTCATATGAGAATGCACGAGTCGCGTCTTTATAAATGCGCTTACTGTTCGTATTTTCATTATAATAAACACGTGGTCGATAGACATTTAGCCGATAAACATCCTGAAAAAGTACCTCACGTCCAAACGGTTCGCGAATCCGAATCCGATGATCCCGCGGCGAACAAGGTAGTCGAAACGACTCCTCAACCGGAACTGAAAGAATTTAAACCGTGGAAATGTGGTTTGTGCAAATTTAGAACGCTAACCAGAAACGACATCATAGACCACGCACAAAGTAACCATGGTGTTAGATCTCAGTATAAATGTAGTCTGTGCCAATATAGGTGTTCGTATGACAAAAATTTCGAAGTTCATTTTAATTCTAAACATCCAGGAGCTAAAGTGGATATGATATCGGTATTTTATAGAACTCAAAGTGCTGTTGTCGAGAGTCCTGTTGTTGAAAGCGAAGCATTCGATACGACGCCGCTTTGGACGAGAAACATGCCTCGCGTCAGACATATCCGTGGAATTTTGTTCGATGAAACTCCGAGACAAAACCGCAAAAGTACAAAAACGAGTAGCGATTCGACTGAAAGTACTCCAAACACTGGTACAGAAAGTAAAAGCGTAGATAGTCCACTGAAGTCTGATAGTGAAAGCATGAAATCGCCACAAAAAGTGAATATTTCAAAGAGATCACGACGTCAGGTCACTTATCAAGAGTCGAGTGACGATTCAACGGATGACGTGATTATTTCTGAGAAAATCAAAGATGATGATGCGTCAAAACCACTGGGAATACCTTTCAGAGCGAGTTTTCAATGTCCGATGTGCAACAAATTCAGAGTAAAGTCAGAACGAGAGTTCGGTGAACATTTATGTGACGAACTTAATTATAATCGGTATGCATTTCAAGTTTTATTATGCTAATATATAATTTATTGATTGGGCCACTCAAATGGCAACAATGTAACACAAAATATTTTGAATATGGCCATATTGTGTAATCGTTTCAATGGTAACTCGTGTGTTTTTAATAATTCATTATTATATCGCATAGCTATGAAAATAAATTTGTTTTTCTTTTTACAGATTGAAGTGTTCACTCTGCGATTTCACGTCCCATAATTACGAGATCTTAAGTGATCATTCGGAAAAAGAACACGGAAAGAAATGTTCGTTTGATTCAGTAGTGATGCTGCCATCTGATAATAACGTTGAGAGTTACATATTGGATGTAATTAATTTTCAAAAAAAAGTGATAGGTCAAAATGCCGAAGAACTAACAAATTTAGATTTTCTATATGTATACCCACCTGAGTCGTCTGAAATTGTTGCAATAAGAAAAAGTTCAGAGATTGAAGTAGTCGATGTAGTAAACGTTGCAGAAAATTCGGTTAGTAATGAAAATTCTGACAATGAATTGGTAATAGACGAACATCTGTCGGATGAAGAGAACGAAAAATGTGTAAAAAGAAAACCTACTCCGACTAATAAAAATAAATGTCCGCATTGTGATTACACATCGAAATATCCAAGCGATATAAAAAAACATGTGGTAAGACATTGGGCCGAGAAACCTTTGAAATGTGGAAAATGTGAATTTAAAGGTTACCGACCTCTCGATATTGTTAAACACTCTCATGCTTGTCACGAGGGCGAAGCTGTCGATATTGTTACCGTTTGCGACATAGCGAAAATACGGATTTTGCCTGTGATTCGTAAACGCAGACGTGCCAATGATGAGGACGACAATGAGTCGGAAAAGAAACAAGCGAAAATTGAAGACAAAGAAATCACTGTACTGGATTCAGTTGAAGTTGATGCAGAAGTGAAGCAAGACGACGATTTCTTGTATATGTGTCATTATTGTCCAAAACGAGGCGGTACGCTTGACGAGATTAAAGAACACTGGAATCTGATTCATAAAAATGCCAGGCATAACACCGTAGCGAGTAGACTGTTCAATTTCAGAATTGTACCTCGGAATGAAGTGTCTTGTCGCGGAAGGATTATGTGCATGTATTGCGGATACAGATCGACAATAAAATCGGTCAAGATACATCATAAAAGTGTTCATGGCGGGAAACCATTGTCGGTAAACCAAGCGCCATTCCAGAATAAACCAAATGTCAAGATAAAGTGTACAGAATGTACATTTTATTCGTATAATATCAGTATTCATAGGTCTCACTTTAACGAAGCACATCCGGAGAAAAACTTTGAAGAATTGTATTCAAAAGAATTGAAAACCGAAATGGAAGTCAATGATAACTATGAATCAAAAATTACTGACGACTTATCAAAATCGTCAACGGATTATTATAAATGCAATGATTGCAATGATATTTTTGGGTCAATCAGTAATCATAATAAGACATGCAGTTCTCGGTCATCCGATTTCAGTGTAGTTCAGATGAAGAACTATGTATGTCCCCAGTGTGCCCATGAAAGTGAAAGCATAGCGGCCATGTTGGATCATGTTCGTGGACACGTTAAACCAATCCAGTGCCTTCATTGTTCGCAACGATTCAACTATTTAAGTTTGGTAAAACATCATTGTACTAAAGATCATCCGGACTTGGAAATTAAATACACAACATTAGAAGGAAAACATGAAGAATTTGTCAATTTGAAATCGGATTTGTTAATTGTTTTTACGAACGGTGACAGAAGGAAATACGGTGATTTCAAAATGACTAGGCAGAAACGTCCTGCTGTAGATAAAATAACATCGATCCCGAGTAAAATAAGCAAAGTGGAGACTGAACCGAATTCGAGTAAAACGATTGTGGGTACAAATAAAAACATGAAGATGAATTGTGCTAAAAAGTCGACGACTCAAACTACGACATCATTTCACCCGGTACGCATTCAGCAAGTTGCTAAAAAGTCAACGAGTCCGATAAAAAAAGGCAGTTTTCAGTTACCGAAAAAACAAACGTATCCTCCTGAGTATTCATATTATGGAACTAAACCGATCGATGAAAGTGAAATCAATAACATTACAACAGTGATGCATTTCGGTGGAGTGCAGATGAAAGTTAATATACCGACTCTAGTTAAAATTACGAACATTTTTCCAAAACTAGTTATAAAAGATTTAAAAAGTCAAGTCAGCCTCTGACACCCAAAACCGTTTGTTGAAAAAAATGCCGACAATGAAGATTTCATTTATATTTCATTGGATAAATGTTCTTTGAATCCGTTAGCTGAGTGTTTTGATGAACTAGAAGATATTATTCCATCTATAACATCAATTCCCGGGATTTCAGAACATGATTACTGGTTTTAAGAGTAAAATCTGTGAAATGTTTGCTGTTGTTTGCCAACAATATGACGACTTCATGGATTTTGGTGAAATTTAAATAAATCATTCCGCTGAACAGCACTTCGTAACTAATTTTGATCCTTTGATCATAATTTGAATAGCCTTAATTTATATTGCATGATTGAAATTCCATTCACATTACTGATCGTATCTAGTGTTATTTAAGCATTATCTTTGGTTTTTGATTATTTAACAAAACAGAAATGGTAACATATATCAGCCTCGGATCTAACAGGGGGCAAACCGGGGCACCTGCCTCGGGCGGCAGCTTCAAGGGGCGCCAAAATCATAATAAGTATATTTGAAAATTGATAACAAATTATTAAAAAAAAATTATTAAAAGGTTGTTGTTCTTCATTCCCAGTCACAAAAAATGCCATCCATTATATATTTTTGATTTTTAATAAACAATTTATCTCAAACGCTGGAGAGAGGGCGCCACTGTCCAGTTTCTGGCCCGGTTCGAAAAAATCGTAAATCCGGGGCTGCATTTTTGTTCAACTAACAGTTCAAAGGAGTGCTTTTATTTGAGTGATTTTTTGAATTTAAGGCCATTCAAATACATATGACAGTTTATTGATGATTGTTTATGACATTTTTTTAAACTTTTGTTTAAAATAATCACAAGACATTTATTTATAAACTTACCAATTGTTTTATTATGTTAGTAATAATAATTTATGTTATATTTTTTTATAACTGTTTTATTAATTATAAAAGTTGGATGTAAAAATCAAGGTTTATTTTATTTTTAATATAGGTACAGTTGATTTTCGTTAAGTTAAAACATATTGTTAGATCTAAATTAATGAATGACGATTTAATGAGAGACTACAACAAATCAGACATGATTTGTTATATCGCAGGACGGTTTTAATTAAATTTTACACATAAATACTCCCTTAGTACCAGAATGAGATGCAATGATCAGTTCATCCTAGAAAATGCAGGGAGGAAGGCTGTGAGTGTTGCGATGTCTGTATGGTATTGACCTATATGGGAAAGTTTTCAAAGTCGTGTCGTTTTTTTTTATAACAG
The DNA here is from genome assembly GCA_034508555.1 of Venustoraphidia nigricollis. Classification (NCBI taxonomy): domain Eukaryota; kingdom Metazoa; phylum Arthropoda; class Insecta; order Raphidioptera; family Raphidiidae; genus Venustoraphidia; species Venustoraphidia nigricollis. Next base: position 557,120 of record JAVRKA010000114.1, read on the forward strand.
AGATTTTAAACTCTAGCCATTTAAAAGAAAAAGATCCCTTAATTTTAGCTTATTTTCATTTTAACATTGAAAATCTTCTTAGCTTTGTTATGATAACTATTTTACATGCCATGTAGAAAGTAATTGATCACTTTGCGTATGAGTGAAGTTTTTGTCGTTAAGAGATTTATGTCAAATGTTTTTGTGTACAGTGAGTTTATTTTTGTAAACATTTATACCAAACTTAATTGTAATTGAAGTATTATCATTGTCCAATGAATTTATTCTTAAATTCTATTAACTGAATATTCATTTGTTTTTAACGCAGAACAGTTTAAAAAAAGTATTGCTAGTTCGGACTGATTTCAAAAAGTCGGTATACATTTATAAAAATATATTCTCTAAGATCAGGGGCTCTTCATTTCTGGTGTCTGACGAACCTATTCAAATATGCTAGGAGTCGGCGAGCTCCCAAACTGTTTTAATCTTCAGCACAAAACGCATACGGAGCCATTTTCCTACTTATGTTAATTGTAATAGCTGGGAATATTTTAAGTGTTTAAGAACCGCAGGCCTAAAGCCTTTGTTTCCTAAGATAGATGTACTGTAATAAAACGACTGTAATTTGATGGTGAATGACGTAATAAAAAACGTGTGCATAGAAATAAATGGATGTGGTTGTCTCTTTAGCGGCAGAACCACCGTAACGTAAAAGAGCGGCATCTATTTGCTTCTATGCACACATTGTTTGTTACATCATTAACCGTCATTTTACAGCCTCTATATTACGATTCTATTACCGTAGGAAACTAAGCTTAAGTCATATACTTTTCAAAAATCAGCTTTAAATAAGTAAATATTCGTAAACGCATTGATTTTATAAATGGTTATTTAAAGGAAAAAATGTCAAATCAGGCTGTATTTTTTCCTTTTAAATATATATCGTTAAGGCATTTGCAAATATTAAAATAATGAAAAGTGTTACCGATTATCTATCTTTTTTTTTCAATTGAATTTTTTATGACAGTTTATTTAATGATGGCGTTAAAGCTCTGATGAATTTTTAATTAACTCAGCTAATTGAACCTGTGTTAGAATATAATTATGAAATCTATAAGTACCATCTTTTGTTGAGTATGATGTATTATATTGTATATAATTGAACTGTGAAATGTAAATAGTATAGTATTAAATAATTATTAGACGTCTTATCTTTCAGTTTTTGTGATATCATTATTTAATAAGTTAACAGAAGTCCTTTCTTTTTATTTCTTTTTAATCCAAACCAAACGTAATGTGAGATCTAAAATTACCGCAGTTATCACCGTGGAACCTCATAATGGTTTAAAACAGTAAAGTGCAGACAAGAGCTAAAAGCGCGGATTTAACGAGCGACAATTTACGAGAGGTTACTGTAATAATTATTTCACTGTGTAGCTTTAAAAAATATTTATTATTGTAATCTGAAGATGGAATCTTGCGTTATTTTTTTGGGTAATGGCTATTTTTTTAATAAACAAGTTGAAAGATTGCCTCGACTGAATGGACTCCGTTTCCCCTACTTAAGTTTTATTATAAATTGGATTAAAATCGTTTGAAACTGAAAGATAAAATATAAGCCAAAATTTTAATCAGTATAATTTCTTACTATTAGCTCATTAGTTCTTAATTAATAATTTTTACACATTGTACTGTTGATTATAATTGTATTATTTTGTAAGAATAAACGTTTTTGTTTGAAGAATATTTTTCTTAATTTACTAGAAATCTAGTGTACGATCCATTGGCACCGACAAGATTTATTTAGTAAGGGTTGTTACATTAACCTCCTATATCTATAATGTAGTATTTTCTAAATTGCTTTCCTCGTAGCCAAGGAAAGCAATTTAGAAAATATTAGGGAAACAGAGGGGACTTCGTTTGAATGGATAGTAGTGGGGAGATGGCGTTATCCAGTGGATTGTTAATTGGTATTGCGTGGTTGATAATAATAATGAACGGCCTTCCAGCTGACGTCATTCATTAGCGAGGTAGTCTGTGTATCTAATGGCCTTGTTTCATACCTACTTGTATTGAGAAATAACTAGTAAAAAATAGTTCTAAAAATCTTCGGAGATGTTTTTCCTAACAGAATTCTCATGAAGTGAATAAGTATTTTTGAAATATTAAATTGTATTTTCTCTGAAATTAATTAAGAACAAAGTTAATTGTGACCGTGTGATAGACGACGTGTTTTCTGCTGTTTTTTTTGCAATAATAGACCAATTAGAAATTATTACAAAAACTAAATTGCTTCACTGCAGTGGGGGTTCATCTATGAGCGCTGCAGAACAACTTTAACCAATAGGTATTTAATACCTACTAGAAAATAGTGTAATAGACTAACGGTTACATAAACTGAATCAACAATAAGAACTATTGCCTCAGCCACACACTCGACGAGTGGCATGGGAAGTAGCGAGGAAAGGAGGCAGAGACGTTGTGTGGCCGCGTTACTCGTCATGCCGCACGTCATGCTCCTCGCCATGCCCAGTGCTCCCTCGATTGTCGGTTTTTTGTGCGCGAGTCAAAGGACCGGCAATAAAAGCACGAGTAAGCCGGCCACATACTCCCGCGCCACTCAGTACGCATCAAGCGGTCTAAGAAAGGCATAATGCGCGCGCTGCCACAGTATCGACCTCCATTGCCGAAAGGCGAAAGCCGAGTGCGAAGCGTCGCGAGTACAGCAGTGTCTGGCCGCTTAGGGCAACATCGCGATGAGCAGAGCGAGGAGCAGTGCGAGGAGCATAGTCTGGCAGTAGGGTAAGAACTATCTGTGCAGCCGAAGTTTAACAGCCACTGGCAGAATACAAAATACCTGTGTGTTCTTTGTATCACTTTCTTGCGCTCTGGGGCTGTAGCAGAAGAAACACCCCTACTGTACGCCGTGCAACATTACAACTCTTCCGTGTTGTTTAAATGGATCTCTGGATGGGCTTTGAGCTGCGTTCCTGTCAGTCGCCAACGTAAATTAGTACAATCGCATCGCTTTCATATACTATAAGTATAGTAGTATCAGAGATAAGGTAGTATTGACTGAATGTTACTCATGCCATTGACTCAAACTAAATAACTGTGGACGTGAAACGTTTTTAAAATTAATTATAAATTGGGTTAAATTTTGTGGCGCATTTAAATTGGCACTTAGCACCTAGAGGACACGTTGAATCGGAAAAATTTGCCAACCCGAGTATTTTTCGAAGTTTTATAAATTTCAGCCCTGAACTGGACAAAACCTTGACGGAACTGAAAATCTAGTCTTATTTAGGTACTGTGGGAAATCACCTATTTCGTACGAATTGTGCCACTGGATCTACATTTTTGAAACTGACTGTATAGATTATAGAATATCAAATCTAATGAAGTAATATGATTACGCAACACGACATAAAGGAGATATTTTTGTAAAAGGCGATCAGTCTGAATTAAAACGTGTACCAACGCGATCGGCTATTGTATCGAAATTAATGAATATTCTTGTTTGATGTGAGAATTTTTCAGTTTATCTAATTATCGAAATTTATTAGTGTCTACATTTTATTTTAAAACGGTAGTGAAATCACTGTATAGTCAAATTATTTTGACCTAAAAATACTCTTAAAAACCGTACAAAATTTATCGTAGAAAAAGTTTCGAGGACCCACCCTCATTCCTGGCTTGTGTGTGGTGGTACCTCCGGTTGTGAATGCAGAACACCCATTTAAAATGTTCTCGCGTCGCCACTGCTTCAAAGAAAATATAAAATGTGATTTACTCTAAACGCGTACGGTGTTAATAAATTAATGACATTTCATGGTTTGTGCTGAGAATGACACCGAGTCTAAGCCCCTACATCGTCCGAAATATAAGGTAAGATATTACATATTTTTTATAATTCATCTTTAAAGTTCAATTGCAGATATATGTTATAATAGAAAACAGTATCACGGGTAATTGGAATAAAAATATATCAATTTAAACACTCACTTATTGCAACGTTTCGTCTTTTATTTAATTAAGACTTTTTCAAGCTTCTCAATATGCTTAAATGATAATTAAACTATGATATAATAAGCAATTTCGCATTACAAAAAACAATTAAAAATTGAAAATTGTAGAAAATAATATGTTCTTTTTTTAATAATAAAATAATAATAATAAAAATAATAATAATAATAATAATAAAAAAAGAACATATTCTTTTCTACAATTTTCAATTTTTAATTGTTTTTTGTAATGCGAAATTGCTTATTATATCATAGTTTAATTATCATTTAAGCATATTGAGAAGCTTGAAAAAGTCTTAATTAAATAAAAGACGAAACGTTGCAATCAATGAGTGTTCAAATTGATTTATTTTTATTCCAATTACCCGTGATACTGTTTTCTATTTTTTATAATATTGGTGAGTGGGAAGTTTCTATTTATCCTGTAAGTGTTGCGTTCGAATCTTTATTTTTTACCCGACTACAAAATAATGGAGAGTTATTTTACCTTCCCATATAATAATTAATTAAAGTTCTACTACTTAAATATAAAACTGTCAAAAAATATCATTTATTTCAAAAAAGGAAAACTTGAAATCGGTGAGTTTATTATACAACCCTGTAGGAAAAAAAAGACTGTCAATAAGTTGTTCGAGAAATGTACAGAGATTTATATGAAACAGAGTGAGCGTGTTGTTGATAAGTGGGATACATTGGTCCCTCGGGCGTCTGTCACATCCCATACGTTCCTAAAACAACATACAAACCTACGTACAAAATATAGTTATTTCTTTTTGAAGTGTGAAGCTTCTTATGCCGCACATCGACGATTCGGGGAGTAAAATTAATGAAACGAAAATTAAAAGAGTGACACAAATGCGCTCACAAATTAGTGACGTACGGAATATCAATCAACTGGCTGTTGAGCTCAGTTGGTTAGAGAGGCATACTAATAACACAAGTGTTAATAGCCGAGAGCTGTTAGACATTTTTGGGTAGGTATTTGAGGCACTGTGAAAATTTGTACAATACCTCTTTAGTAATATCCGAATACAAAAATACAGACCCTGTGAGGGATAGCGAGGCTTAACCGACCTCAAATTTTTAATCACCGGGCAGGTAGAATGTGTAATAACTATAAAAACAATCTAAGAAATCTACAATAAATTTTTTGACACTGTTTCCACAGTGTACTTAAAAATATAAAACTTGCAAATATTTTTAAATTCGTTTTTGTTCGTTCATTTACGGTCCATTTCGAAGAATGTTCTTTTTAGAGAAGTACGACTATACCTCCGTATATAGTTACAGTAGAACATATCGTATGTAACACGTGTTACGTATGGTCGTCGTGTGTTCTAATAAAAGTTGTTCCAAACATCAGACGGTCGCAAGTTGTGCGGCTCGCATAACATTGACTCGGAAAATATAAACACTGCGTAGTCGATGGCCGAGTTACTGCGTAGATCTGAGCAAACTAAGACGATGATGACCAACATAATTTATACAAGTTTTTATTCAACGTCACATGTCTGTCAGTTTGGGTCAAATCTTGCAAGTCGATTTTGAACCACTTCCACTTGATCTATCACTTTGAAATTTTGCATACTTATGCAGTATCGATGACAATACAATAATCGGATAACCATGACCTGAGGCTGTAGTCAGGATAGTCATTATGCAACTTTAAAACAGCTTCTATGGTAGACGTACCGTGTTTGGGTTCGGTTTGGTCGGTAGATGGTTCTGATAGTAATAAACCCTTGCTATATGTGCTTGTAGAGTAGATGACTAAAACGAAAATAATAAATGTTCAGTAAAAAACCTCTTAAAAACATGCTTTTATTAAAACAAAGATAACAATCAAACACATAGAATCATTTTATCGTTATTGACCTGACCTAAAAGTTTGTTGCAAAATATGTTCATAAAAACGTTAGAATTGAAACTTCACGCGAAAAGCTTTTAGGTTAGATCGATGATAAAATGATCTTATTTGTTTGAGTTTGTTATTTTCTTCGTTTTAGTACATTTTTATAAAAAGGTTTTTTGAAATGGAAAATTTGTTTTTTACACTGTACAGAAGAGATTCCTTAAATAATCCCTCAGAGTTTTTCATGGAAATTGGCTGTCGGTCAAACTTGTTTTAACTTTAGGGATTTGATGAAATAGATTGAAAGTCTCCATAGGTATATGTCCTCAAAAATTCCCGAGATATTTACCTTTGCAGATTGTTGACACTTGACAAATATCGCAATATGGGCCGGAATTTACAAATCGTGCACAAAAACTTTCTGCGCAACATTGTATAAAAATAACAAATAGCTGCGGATATTTAACCGACTAATTAGCTGGCTATTTACCCTTTTACATCACTACATTACACATATGCCCTACTTCTGCCTATTAAAGCTGTGATAGTATAGGTTAGTATTATAGATACAATTAAATTTAGTGGTATTTATATTTGGTTCATATCAGAAGCGTAGCGTGCCTTGGCGGGGCCCCGTATAAAAATTTGTTTGGGGGCCCTTCCCGCGTTGAAGTAAATGACTTAAACGGGGAAATCCCGCAGCCCGCGATAACCGATGTAGGGTGTTGCCAACTTTTGAACGCACGCTTTACGCGGGAAAAAAAGAAATTGCTTTTTTTGACTGTCATTTCTGAAATAAAAAAAATTGGGAAGTTTTTATTAATTTTTGCTTACGCACGTTGGGGGCCCCGTATAATTGATACGGCAGATACGGCGGTAGCTACGCCCCTGGTTCATATACAAAAATACAGAATTTAAATAAAAGCTAGATCCCTCCGAATAATTTTGATGTGATTATTCGGATTTTAGTAACATTTTCCATATCTATAGGTAAAGCAGATCTTTCTTAACTTTCAATAGAGCACATAATGTCCAGAGTATTCAGACTATACTTAACAAATTTTTCTACGTAAACACTTTTAATATAATTCCTTAACGTTACATTTTATCGTCAATCTTACGAAAATTTAGAATACTCAATCGAAATATTGAGAAAGGGCTACGAGTTCTCAGGCTTTAAGACAATGTGTTGCTAAGAACCTGTGGCTCTTTCCAAATCCAATAAAAACTTGATGTGTTTTTTATCGTCAATGATAGTTTGACCATGCCTGCGTAAAGAAATAGAAAATGTATTTGATTGGAAAACGTGGTGCGAAGAGGCAGTATATTTGTTATTTGAACCAAAAAAGTATTAGCACTATTTATGGCATTGGCAGCTTTTCATTAGTATTCGAAACTTAGTTTTCCAAAGTATAGGCTGCGTTCTGGATTTTACTGAACTGTCGACTTTCGATTAACTTATAATCATTCACAAACAGCGGAGAACTTACCAACTGGTATGCTTGGTATCGTACTTCAGTTTCAAGTGTTGACACTTTTAACACTATTGAGTATTTCGTTTGTTTACTAAAGTGTAACTATGGCTTATATACGTAACATACACTTTCCAGTGTAAATTTCACTGAGTTATCTACATTGAAGTAATATACCAAACAACTTTAAGTAAACTAGAACCTAGGGTAGAACATTTCAAGGGATGGGAAATTTTCGATAAAAACTAAAAAAAGAGGACGCAAATTTGACATGTAAAATTCTTGGATCCATTGTTTATAGTTTTCATAATATTTGGATCAAAAACATGGCTCAGGTTGGATAGGCAATTATAATGCAAAAAAAAATGTACGAAATTTTCTTATAAGTAAGTAAGTAAGTAATTTATTTAGTCATGTTTCGATACAATGGTATCAATATGACGAGTCACAAATTTACAATAAACAGTCATAATACATATAAAAAAATTACAATTTAAATTCATCACTATTAAAAATGAACAGACTAATAAACTGTTATAAAAAGTATTATACAAAAAACAACATTATAGCATATATCTCTTCTGCGCATGCGTCGATTTTCGCTCAAAACAATAGGGCTCTTCATACTTGCATGTTAAATATCCTCCCAAAATTTGGTTTCTATCCGCTCATCCGTTTGACCTGTATAAAGTTCATAGACAAACAGACTTTTTCCAAAAATATGTTTTTTGGATTCAGGGGGCCTCAAAACGAAAAAATATTGTAACATTTTGAAAAGTTAATTTTGACCTACATTAGGGCGACAGAAAACCTAAATCCGACTCTGCATATTTCAGTACTATTATTATTACTTACATAGTTACATATACTTTTGGTCTTCAAATGCATGAAAATTAACATTTTAGATCGAATTTTTGTTATCAGCCGTGTGTAAAGTATGAAATAGTGAAATCCGTACTTCTAGATTTCATTTTGTAAATTGATGGTAATGTATTTAGAAAGGTGTCATTTGACTTCTATTTGCTAAAATTAATTTAATTTCAAGCTTAATATATACAGCTAACTAAATTTGGGTTGAATGCACAACACAGAAATTTTACGTAAAAAATATTTCGAGTGTTACTTATTTTTTTTTTTAGTAATCAATATTAAATATTCCGCACATTGTTGCAATGAGAGAACGAGGCATTATACATTACAATCTTTAATACTAAATTAAAAATCGAAATGACATTTTCACCAGTTGTCTGATTAGAACCTAGAAACTGGAAAGCTCTATACTTTGATTGCAATTTGCGAAATTAGTATGGAAAATTTTTTTTTTTCAAAACATTTAATCTAGACTAATCTAGTCTAAATAGAAAGGGATTTTGAGTTTTGGCGTCTTCAATGTGTACTCGAATCTTGAAGTTTATAAGTTGTCAGACATGTAACTTTTATTTAGTAGGGCGGAGGCTTGCAGGAGATTGTTGAGAAGTGAGCTTTTAAAGTTCCCTGTGTCTATGCTAAAAGGTCGCAACATAGATGTCTTGTACTGCTCGCAGCTAGGAATGCAAATATTAGGAGAAGAGTAAGAAACATAACTTGTTGCTAATGATTATAAGTCGCGTGTCGCAACGACGCCAGTTTTAGAGTTCCTGAAATGAGAGTTTGGACAACAAGTGACGATTTTTGCATAGCGCGTTCCATCTGTCACAAATCATTTTTTATTAAAACTTCTTTTACCACGGTAAAATCGATTCGCCATATTGAAAAATGTAACGACACGTTGCAATAAACGTAGACCCTATAGTCTATACTATAAAAACCGGCTGTAGAACATTAAGCTAAGGTGACGTCGAGGTAGAGTAGCTGCCTCGTAACTTAAAGGTCGTAGGGCTTCTAAAGTGTGTGTTCGCAATACAGGACTGTTCGGATCCAACTGCGTCTTTTGTTGGTCAATTTTTCGAACTCTTCGGACTGTTAGAAGTTGGTTTTAGTAGTTCTAGGCCCCTAGAACTGTTAGAAGCTTAGAACTACTAGAACCAAGTTCAAACAATCTGAGAATTAAACCAACAAAGACGCAGTTGTGTCCGAAGAGTTCTGTACTGCGAACAAACACACCTACACTCTAGGAGTCTAGAGAATGTTGACTGTTCTGCAAGTTTTGATTATTTTGAAACCGAAAGTTTTGATATAAATTTAGTTTTATAAAGCACAAGGCTGAATAATTATCACGCTCAGGATATCTCTTTGTAGAATATCCTTGCTATTTTTTGTTTTGTAATGGGCGCCCACGACGTTATTGTTGAACAAAGCTGTAGTTATATAGTATCTAACACAATACAGCGTGTTATATACATACTGTGCGTGTAGTATTTAGAATTCCGGGACCGGAGCTAATATTAACATGAACACTAAACTCTACCGGAAACATAATGACGGAAGAATGTAATATCGACGCGACCTGGACGGGGCTTCTATTTCGCAAGGGTTGCACAATACACAAGTTTATAATGTGCATGTTTTACACTCGCCTGGCAAAGTTCTTCATCATAGTGCATACATGTCACTGAATACTTTATGTGTGCTGCGTTCTCTTTGTTGTGAAATGTAATTTTATAATAAAACTAGCGAACCCGCTAGACAGACGTTGTCCTGCCACAGACCTCGCTAGCAAAATATATTTGTTGAAATAAAATTTGGGATTATATCAGAAGCGTAGCGTGCCTTGGCGGGGCCCCGTATAAAAATTTGTTTGAGGGCCCTTCCCCCGTTGAAGTAAATGACTTAAACGGGGAAATCCCGTAACCCGCGATAACCGATGTAGGGTGTTGCCAACTTTTGAACGCACGCTTTACGCGGGAAAAAAAGAAATTGCTTTTTTTGACTTTTGTCATTTCTGAAATAAAAAAAAATTGGAAAGTTTTTATTAATTTTTGCTTATGCACGTTGGGGGCAGATACGGCGGTAGCTACGCCCCTGGATTATATATGTTTTTTATGTGAGAAATTCAAACAAAATATTTTTATAATTTAAAATTTAAAAAAATCTGGATGTTGACAGCAGTGCCGTGTGCCGGGTTCAACTATAGCTAAGAACCACCCAGGCGACCCCATAAGTACAAATACAATTTCATCAAAATCGGTTTAGCCGTTTAGAATGAGAAGAATTACGAACACACGCACACAGAAATTTTATATTGTATATAAAGATCATATGATTGCGGGGTATATATTAAACTTATTACTACTTTATTAGTATCTGAATTAGTTACAACAAAATATGACCTTGGAATATAAAAATATGTTATCAATTTTAATTTCGATTTGCGAACCCATTACAATAATTCCCTCATGTACTGGTTAATTTATTTCTTATATTTATTACACGTACACAAAATATGTTGTACGGGAAACGATTTAAAAGAAAGGTGAAGTTAAACTTCACCTACGTCCAAGGCTGCTAGAAACTAGTATTGTTGAAGTTGTGACTTGGCGAAACGCGAGAGAGGGCGGAGGAAGTAGGCTTGTGACGTCACATGGAGTCTTTTCCCAAACAGTTGGGATAACAATAATTGAAAAAACCAAGCCGTGGGCATCGGTGACGTAAGTAATTGGCTCGGCCAATCACAGACATGACCATGTTTAAAACTTCTGACGCCCAACCTTTTAGTATTCTAGTAACCTTGATCCTACGGTTACTAAAACAGCTTATTATTCATTCATTTATCCTTTTTTAAAATACGGAATTCTCTGCTGGGGTCAAGCGGGACTAAGTAAAAAAGTTTTTGTAAAACAAAAAATGGTTTTAAGGTATATGTTTAATCTAAAAAGAACTGATTCATGTGTTCCATTTTTCAAATTACATAATATATTAACACTGCCTTGCATTTTCATATTTTATGTAGCAGTATATATAAAAGCAAGATGCCATTCTTTACCAATGGTTGGTGATACACATGAATATATAATACCAGACATGGTGGAGCCTTTAAAGGCAGCAAATGTAACACAACAAGCTTCCAACCAAGCCCGTTGAATTTCTCCATAACAATTTTTAATAAATTGCCTTCTCATATAAAAAATATTTCGCCAATGGCCCAATTCAAAATAGCTCTTAAGAAGTTTTTAATTACAAAATCTTTTTACAACATTAGCGATTTCCTTGAATTGTGAATATACTATGTATCTGTATGACTATCCAAGCATCCTTTTGTGATCTTTTTGGAAATCAATTATTATTACTTCAACTGAATGTTAAACATTCATTGTTACAATGCTAAATCAGAAAAATTAATTTTTATCCACCAACACCGTCTGGACTCAAACCAGAATCTTTCCACTTTCGCGGCGGAATGAGTTCAACTGAATGGTTAAAAATATTAACCTAAAAACCGGGCAATACTGTTCGTCCTTGCCAAATGAGTCCTATTAAACATAACGTGATATTATGCTTAGACAGACACAGTAGTTATTCACTCTTGCTCTATTATAAGTGAAACGTGGGCTACGCCTTCCAGCAGGTCGGTGCTATTCATTGCATGCTGAAAGAAAGGATGGAGGAGAACGAGTCCTTTGTAATTTTCTGTTAACAAAAGGCAAGATGCAAAAGACTTCTTCTTGTCAATAATAATTCTCTTTCCATAAATACAGATCGTATTATGGGGTCCGTGTCGCTGTTTTCAGTGTCTTCAAAATGACTTACAGAGAATTACTTTCATTCAGTTTCTTTTTATGTTAATCGACGCGTTTGAAATTAGTAGAAATTCTAAATTGATTTAACAGAAAATAATGTTTGACAGTTTGAATTCTCATTATACTAGAGGCATACAATGGAGTCGTCTCACATTCTTCTTAGGGTTGGACTTATTATGAAGCATTTTTTTTTGAAAATTTTCCGGAAGCTTACACAGTAACTTTTTGTCACTTTCTAAGAAATTTAATATCACAAATGTTAACACACACACACACACACGATCCTTATACTTACCTTACGATCCAAAAATTAAGCTTATTTGATCGCGCAGAACTTCGATTTGCGGGGATTTGTAACTCTGAAGTTTACTGTGGGAAAATGAAAAAAAAAACCCGGGTCGCAGTGCCAAAACCCTGCCGACAATATAGTGTATTTACTAATATAGGCAGTGTGGCTTTATTATGCGAACTTAAGTTGGTTTTTTGGGCAAAATAATAAATTTGACTCCTTAATACACCCCTTAAAAGAACATTTTTTTCTCAGTTGCAATATTATTATCAATCGAACCTCTAAATTAAATTATATACACCTTTCAGCAAATAATTCACTAGTGTTTTCATAAAATTTGTAAATCCGGTCCTGTCGGGCCGATTTTATTAAAATTTTAGGAGCACTTTTTAATTGCTATTAAAGGGTTAAATTTCAATTTTGAAACGATTCTGAGAATTTTTTAGGCATTTTTGGGCCCAAAAACTTTTTTCAACCCCTAAAAACTACCCTTAAAATGGTCCGATTGGGCCCATTTTAAATAGAGTTCTTGCGGTGGTGGATTCCAACATGTGGGCAAAATTTCGTAAAAATCAATTAACTCTTTCGAAAGTTATAGCGCACACACACACATATATATATAAACATTTTTAAAAATGGTGCCAAAGTGTTTAGGAGGTTATGAAACGTCGAGAAATTTTGGTCCGACACCTAGGTCCCGCCATCCGACCGATGCCAATAGTGTATGTTGCCATATGGCAAATACACTAAAAAACAACAGATAAGGTTTGTTTGATATTTTGTTTATTTAAAGTATGTAATAAACACTAACACAATAACATAATTATCTAATGTTTTATAAAAATCCGATGTTCATGATATGTGTGAAAATATGGATCATCATGTAGATACTCAAAATACATAAAACACAAATAATATATTTATACATGTTATTTAACTTATTATATTTATATGATTTTGTTATTTTGTTAATGAAGAACGAAGATTGTAAAAATCAATAAATGCAATAATTCTAATGCTATTTACAATTTAATAGGTTCTACTTAACATTACGTTTTATTTATTATGTATATAACATCATTAAAAATAAATTTATCATTAGAAAAATAACTAAAAGTAGTAGATAATTTTATAATCAAATATTATAGAAATATATTAAAATAGTAAATTCATTTTCCAAATATTACACAAATAATTTTAAAATTTCAAATACATAATAATATAAAATAGGACACACAAAGTAATCATAATAATAATATGGCAGTATAAAAAAATCGGTAATATTTTCTTAAAAACTAAAATTACATTTCGATTATCTTATCACATCTAGAATTAGTTTGAGTTCTTTTAAACTTTTAACAACTGACGCAAAAATTTAAAAAAGAAAACGATTCTCTACATTTCGTTATAAGGATAATTCGTTATTTTTGTACAAAAGTGTTAGTTTTGACAATAGTCTTGTGTATTTAAATCTGAAATACGTATTTTCGAAAATTAGCAACTGTTATATAGCAGAAAATACTTTGAATAGTTAAACTTGCAAGCTTATGAAATTTTAAATTCGAAAAATGTGATAAGATAACACAACAATAAACTATGCCAAAAATCAACCATAACAATATTTATATGACACGCATTAAAAAAAATTTATATATAAAAATCTCAAGTCCGATCATTTCATCTTCCAGTTAATTAGCATGTTAAAATTAATTACTTCAGTTAAAAACAATTTTGTTATATTTTTTACGACAATAATGACTACAGTGGAGTCCCGCTAATCCGAAATCGTTTCGGTGGGCAGAGAGGACATTTTTAGTTCGCAAAATACATGTACGTTTTCAATTAAAAATGGTATTAATGGTACAAAAACATTTAGAATTTCACAAAAAAACTCAATTTTATTATAGTACTGTAATACAAATCCAGAAGACATGAATTATTAAAACTAAAGCTAAAGCTTCTTTTTTCAACTGTTCCTCAACCAAACTTTCCCTCCACATTAAAACTACAGTTATTCTGTTAATCCGAAAAAGTCTTGGTTCCAGTAATAGTTTGGACTAGCGGAATTCTATTGCACTTGTTAGTAAGAAAACATATTTTTTATATTTATGATTGAAACAAAATATTAACGACTCTTTGGGTCTATAAGGCACCAGCTCACCGGGCATTCGCTCCAATGTGTGCCGCCGGTCGTTTCCGAGTAACTTTAAGTAGTAGTGGTAAAACTTATTATATAGATGAAAATATTGGACCTGGGACACATATAGAAACATTAACATTAATACACTGAAGTCACTAAACAGTAAACAATAATAATGGATACCGTTCTTGGTCAAATTTGAAGTGATGTAATAAAATTATACAGATGTTATTGGTAAATAAAAGATAGGCTGTGATTAGCCACCCGGTTTCATACCAATCCTGGCTCAAATAGATTTAAAATGAAGTAAATGACGCCAACGATAACCAGGATTTTTCGAAATTAAAACATGAAACAAATAAGCAGGTCACCACTCGCAGTCGAGATTTATAAAAATCCATGACGACACTTTATTTTCATATAATGGGAACCATAATCGCTTTCTGGAGTGTAATTTGTTAGCAACCTTTTTATCATTCCGGTTCCTCAAGTAGGGGAAAGGGGGTGATACTCATTTAAATTCAGTTTTTAAAATTTTGCAATATTTTTCGTGTTAAGGTCCCCCGAGTCCAAAAAACACATTTTTGGAATTAGTCTGTTCGCTTTCAAATTTGCCAAGCGGATCGAAACCAAATTTTGATAGGATTTTTAATATGTATAGAGGAAGAACTCTTTTGTTTTCGGGGAAAATCGCTGCATACGCAAAAGAGATATTTTTCAAGAAAGTTTTGTAAGAAATTTTTTTTAATAAACCTGTTTCCTAAGAGTTTTTAAATAAAAAAAAAAAACAGTTGTTCTTTTTTTCGCTTTCAAGTGTTTGTATAATATAAAAAAAATGAAAGTACAAACTCATCTACTGCATTATTTTTTGTGATTACTGACTGCAGTTTCGTATTTATTGACTCGAAAATAGAGGAACCAGGAGACCAGTCACTCCGTACAAAAAAAAAAACATATTATAATATGGTGTACAATATAGTTTGCAGAAACAAGGATACCTACTATAATGAAAATAATATTATTTAGCGGCTTCAATATAATAACAATTTGAATACTTATAATCACTTTTGAGAGATATTGTCATGTCTGTTCTTTATTTGTGTTGCTTTTTAAATTTGTTCTATTAAAAACTAAAAATCAATTTTTATAGTAGCATATATTCAAGTTTAACAAAGCATTTATAATCGATACAGTCAAAGCCCTCTAAGTGCACGCTCTCTAAATGCACACGCTCTCTTACTGCACACGAACTCGCCCTCTAAGTGCACGTTCCCCAGCCCCCACTTCGAATAATCTGCGACCAATCACGTGCGACCGTAAGCGCGCTATTTTCAAACTTTCCATTTCCATCATATTCATAGAGTTTTAGAGATATTGTTTATAGCTCTGATATATCACGTGCTGCAATGTTACCGCTTGCACCCCGCTTCTTCTTATGAAAGATCTGCCTAAAAGCTATCATTACACGCATTCTAGTCCATACCAGTTCTGTGGTTTATAGCATCTGATTGAATAAAGACAGCTATAGGAGTTAGAAGAGTGGGGATGAAAAAGATCGTAGGGGAAGTGTGCACTTAAAGGATGGGCCTCGGTTCCGAGCTGTGCACTTAGAGGGCTTTGACTAAGTTAAAAATGTGATTCGTTACTAGAAGTGAAACTATTTAATCATAGATGGCAGTACCAACCAAATGCGTTGTCTAGTTCATAAATAGTGCGTCAATAGCGAACCTCTTCTCTATGCTACAGTTGCTCGATCGAAATCGCCTAAAGAAGTTTCACTACAATTGTTAATTTTAAAATGAGAATTTTTTTAAAGAAACCTAAGTTTAAGACGGCGTTATAACATAAGTATTGCACTATTATAATTCTCCTACCAGTAACGCGCAATGTCGAAACTGCTGCGATGAAACCTAAATCATAAATGAGAACAACTTGTTAACAATCAACCAACTACGAGTTCTACTTTTCAGTATCTCTTCTATTCAAATTAATATGAAGTAGAAATCTAGAGAAAAGCGTACTGCCCCAGTGATTTTGTTATCTAGAAAGAGGTTTCTGCGAGGGTCGCGTATCAATATTTCAGGTAGGAGAAATTATAGAAGCTTTTAATGGGTCGCAATGGCATCGTAGTCGATCTACGAGTATAGAAGCTTTAAAAGACGTACGATCGCGACATATTACTGGTAGGCAATCAGTCAAATATTTGGTGAAACTCGGTTTTTTAATGTGATTATTAATTGCGAAAAAGTATTCGGTAGACGTAGATAAAATGAAGCACATATGGGGTCGGCGTCCCTGATGGTCATATATATTGATTTTTACCGGGAATTGTTGGGTATTAAAGACCGCGCACAGCTATCAAGCACGAACCAGCACAGCATGAATCTGCAACGTGCACGCTTTTGCACACTAAACCAGCACAAACTAGCACAGATAAGCAACTTTTAATGCAGGTTTCGTGTAAGACAGATATTTTGCAGTTTTTAAGTAGTTTTATCATTGCACAATGCTAATTAATGAAAAAGACACATCACTAGAACACTAAATTGGTCCAGCACGGCTAGACAGAAATTGTAGGCGATCGAATATCGGTCGTTACTGATTGCAGGTGCTGATTTAATGTGCGCGTTATTTTAACCTGGATGCTTCATAAAACGGGGTACAATATTTGGAAAAACGTAAAACAAATTCGATAAATTATCTAAGCGTGTGTTTATGAGCCAATTTGTGTTTACCCGTGCATAACATTAAATTAGCTGACATTTGTTTTGTGTAAACGGCCTTTAAAGTTAAAACATGCGGGTTGGGACTCAGAGCTGTCAACAAACCAACAATTTGCTGCGGTGGCGTTTAAACAAGGGATGACTGACATTCACATCTTAGGGTTAAAATTTAGATTCGTTCATGATTATCGCAAATAACATTTGCTTAACATTCACTTAAACAATTTTCACATTTAGATTTCTAAAATCAAAAGTTTGATTTGCAGCTTGACTTTTCCGTTTCTTTGTAAGTTTAAAATGTCGATTTAAAAAAAATCGTTTTGTTGTTCTGTTTTGACAAATTAATTTTAACATTTTAACAAACTTATTAAATAATAATTATGTACAAACTCTCGTCACATTATCGCATTTTCTTGTTGTTTTACGTTTTTAAATTTAATTTAAAATAGCGTAGTGCGAGTCGTCGTGATTACGATTATGTCGAATTTTCAGTTTCTAGTTTTTTTGCAGTATTAAACTTTTACTTTATTAATAAAACAAAGCGAGCGGACGAATGTAAAGTCTCTTTCCTTCTCATATAATCGTTTATTACCTCTGTTGTCGAGCGTCTATAATCTATTATATCTGTTTTCTTCCCAAAATGTTATTATAGTCTTTCAATGCTACACAGATTATCTGATTGGTTATTACACTGCCTTCTACTGTATTGAGTTTCAAGCGATTAATCACGTAGTTTAAAAAACCATGCATACTTATCCAGCAAAGGACAGCACAGCACGACCCTGCAACTTGCACGATTTCGCACACTAAACCAGCACAGCCAACAACTTTTGGTGCAGGTTCGTAGTTTTAAATGGAAGATTTTTTTTTTATTTTGACGATCTTGTGTAAAGAGAATGAAAATTAATTAATGAAAACGTTGCATCACCAGCACATTAGATCGGTCCAGCACGGCTAGACAGAAACTGCAGTTGATCGATTGATTGGTCGTTGCTGGTTTAATGTACGCTACTCCGTTAAATAACAACAAATTTACGAACAGGCTTTTTTGGTTCATGCTGTCCTGGTCCTTGCTGAACCATATGTCGGTCTATATATTATATGCACGAGTATATATCGGTTTATGGGAGAGAGTATAGTCCTACGAAACTTGACTAGTTTCTTTTGAATTTTCATATTTTCTGCAATGTCATACAAAAATTAAAGAGGTTTAATTACAGCACCACGTAACGCAAGAGAAGATACTTAAAAAAACAAATTTAAAGATTGGTAATATAATATCTATAAAGTCATTCGAGAAAAATATCTATATTAGTTTAAACAAAAATAAACGCTGGTCCATCGTCTCTGTTGCAAGTCTTGCTCGAGCAGTGTTGTTGGATGTTGTTGTTGTCGATGGCGTTGTGTGTTGTGTCGGCGTCTGCTGTTGCGGTTGGTGAAACTGACGTCGTTTGTACGTCAGCCGAAAGGCGTATCCACTTACCGTGACAGTGCGGCGCCGACAGCGCACTCCAACGGGTTGTGCGACCTTCCACGCCGTGACCTTGACATCTCCATCCCAAATTCTTGCGGACTGCTTGTGATTCGCATCGAACACATACCCGTTCGCCTGCAAACAAAAATAATTATTTCCTTTATTATTCTATTTTATCGTTGAAGGGAGTTTAGATGAGGAACAGTCAAAAGAGAAAAGCTTTACCGATTTTTCGCTTGTAACCAACGTTTCGAAATATTTTATTTGATCATGGTTGGCCACAAGCGAAACATCTCTTCCTTCAATGATTACGTTATTGGAACAAAACAAATAATGATTCTATTTTATGATCTTGGTTGTCGAGCATCTATAGTGTTGCCGCCGAGACGAGATTAACAATTCTTTTACATCTATCTTCTATGAAATATTTGCTTTTCGTGTAAAACAAATGCTGAAATTGAAGATTTTGAAAAAAATCTTTTAGCATTTTATGAGAGTATCATTATTATTATTTTCATAAGTGGCAACTTTTTATTTATGTCGCCATTAAAATTACAACACTCTATAAGAGAAACATTAAATGCCACTCCTGGAATGCGAATTTGAAACTCCCAGATTTGCGTAGGTGAAATTAAGTCCCAACAGTGGGATTGATTTTTTTTATAGGACCTTGTAAATTTAATGACAACTTAGTTCGCCACAAGACTGTATTACGGTGGAGTCGAAGGCTCTACTACATGTTGTCCCTGCCATGTTTCATCTCAATCGCGTGCATAGCCGCGAGTAGCGGCTAGTTTCTCATAGATCGGAATTAATATACGTCACTTTGGAGTAGAATTTGATTGTTCATAGTGTGTTAAAAATAAAATAGTTTATCTTGAAGTAGGTACCACTGCTAGTAAAATAATAAACCTTGCTGTTTTAAAACGGAATCTCAATTAAATGTTTATAGTTTGTAATTTTATTTTTCTTATTTTGAAATGTTCTTTCCTAAAAGTATACTCTAAAGCAGAACGTACACTGAATCAGCTCGGTTTCGCTCTGATGGAAACAATCGACAAATGAAATACACAAAAACAAACGAAGGCGCGCTATTTTGGGACTCCGGTTTTATGTGTTTTCTATATTCTAAATGGAGCGTTTGTTTCGTGTTGGTGCTGGTGGACCGCGTTAATAAAATCACCGGCCAATAAGAAAAATCACTGTTTTTTGTAACTGCGCTTAAATTGGTATTTGTAGAAAAAAGGAAAAATGTGTATGTCGCGAGTAATTTCAGAAAATGCTGAACCGATTTGAAAAAATCTCTCATTATTGTAACATATACTTTATATTATTACGCTCAGGTATAAGAGGGATCACTAACTGAAAATGTAAATCAAGTCGGGGATTCCCATTGCAATTTCTGAGCGATTAACTGTCTAAATTATGAAATACAGTAAAAGAATGTACTATCTATATGAGTAACTTGTTGCTCAAACCAAAATATATCCAGAAGTCTGGTCGAAAGCAGATAAAGTAAGTTTTGCATCGGACACTTATGACCTCTGTTGTCGATCGTGTATAATTTGCAATATCTATCATTCTATCAATGTTGACCGATATTTGTTTTTTTAATTATTAACTGTCTATTATAAATTAAAAACATTTTTTTTGCTATTTTAGACACCATGTTTTACAGTATTAGCGACTTAGAAAGCTGTAGTTTCTAAATAAAAATAAAAATATACAATATTGAATTTCCCATTTCAAATTTAAACAGTTTTATAGCTTTTATACGGCTAACGATTTTTCTATTTTTATCTGAATATTTTACTATAATGTTTTTATTGCACTAGTTTACAGTTTTTATCACACTGCATGCTGTAGGTATTTTAAGGCAGGATGGCTGAAAATTCAGACAAGTTATTTACATTTTTTTCGTTTAAGTTGTATTTTATATGATCACTTTGTACTTGTCAGATAGGCGCACTAAACCGCTAGGTCACATATCGTGCCTCATTTAAGTATGTTATTTTGAGTATTGTACTCCATAATAGATAAGAAATCGTCACATCGCGTGATGATTTGGTCATTTTTTCAGTTAACTGTCCATCTGTGGCTTAAGTTTGTTGTCTGCGTTCTTAGCCTAGTATTGTTACAACTGTAATTGAATAATCGCAGTCTAATATCCTTAGATTGCGATTATTCAATTACAAATCAATTTTTTTGATAATACTTTCTGAAATCTAACTTCAAACTTTAATATACGGCTCATAAATATTTGTTCATATTGCGAACAGAACTTCAAAGCGCAAGAAAACTTGACATTCTACCTTAATATCTGCACTAAAAAAACAGCTTAAACAAGAATGAGTCTTTAGTTTTTTTTAAACGTACAATGAAGTTTATGTAGTCATGTGAGAAAATTGCTTTTTTCCCTTGTCGTTGTAATAAAGTGAAATTTATTTTCAGTCAAATCAATAAACTGAATGCAACGTGAGAGACTTTTCAGTTTTCAGCAGTCCCTTATGTAATACCTCCATTCAATTTGTAAACAAAATGCGAATCGCAATGGGGTGTTGTGACAAGTGACGACAGCAGTCAGACAGGCAACTGTCTATTTTTCGCGTAATCACTACGAAATGTCCACGCCTATCAGAATACAGGACGTATAGGTACTTTATACAGTATGTTCATTTTACAAGTTTGCTATTCGTCATTAAATTATACAACGTGTCCTACGAAGTACCACACATATAGTTAAATTAATAGTATTGACTCTACCAACAGTAATAGAATATTAAATAAAACGAAACCACTTGCGATTACTGTTCAAAATATTTTTTTATTTAAAAAACGTTTCTACCAAATTTTAGTACTTAACTGTTTTGTTTTTATATAAACAATTATAATTTATTTTATATTTTAATAAACTGAAAAGGACCAAAATTTGGTAGAAACGTTTTTTAAATAAAAAAATATTTTGAACAGTAATCGCAAGTGGTTTCGTTTTATTTAATATTTAACATATATTTAAAGTTTAACCGAACTTTTTTCTCATAAAACCGACGTATAATCTTAAAAAAACAGGGGAATACGTCTTTTAAGTTCAACGCAAAGCGTCGACGTTGAGAAATATTTTTTTTGCACGCCTCACCTATAAAATGGCTGCTTTTCATGCCTGTATAATAGAGGAACATTATGTACTTGCATCAAAATATATAGCAAACTTCCGAATGAGATAAGAAATATTAGCAATTATGACAGGTTCAAGCGCTCTGTTAAAGATTTTTTAATTCCAAAATGTTTTTCAAAATTCACGATTTTTTAGATTTTTGATATAAATATTCCTGATTATATGTATTGACGCATTCTACATTGTTCCACCGAATTATAGAATATTCGAATCTATGTATACGTATTTTTAAATGTCTTTTATTTGCAGATAATTATTCTAAAAAAGTTAAGGAGCCACGGTTCCTTACTGCACGCGTTATTTGCGCTTTAAAATGGCTACATCTCTGATGACCCAAGTCAGTGGTCTTTGAACCTCGTCAATTTACGGAACCTTTATGAGTACAAAATTATTTCGCGAAACCCGAAATCAAAACAATTTAATATTACCATAAAAATTAAAAAGCTTGAATATTATTTTATTATAGCTATAGACGCCGCAGATTTGATTGATCTTTTATATATGTTTATGGAACTCTTTAGGACATTTTGTGAAACCTCGGGGCTCCGTGAAACACAGTTTTAAAAACACGACCTGGCCCATCTTTCCGCATGGACTTGATCCCAGGGCTTCGTGATTCATGGGGCCCCTAGTTTCTGAGATAAAATAACAATTATAACCGGAAAGTTGTTCATTTCTGTTAATAACCCAAATTTTTGTAAAAAGGGGCACCATATATTCTTGGCTTAACAGGGCCCTGCTGACCTTAGTTGTCGAGTGTCCATGATCTATTATCTCTAGCACATGGTTAGAACTTTTAAAGTCACAGAACACGACATATGCAACATGGATGCCTCTCTGTAGTTTTCGTCTGCGGCCGCTTAAGGAAATGACCGATCGAAACAGGATCGCTTTTATATAATGGGCTTGTTGACAGTCGTTTGTTTCAAAGCGTCAATGAAAAACAACTGAACTGTACAATGATATTGGACAGGTGGATGATACACATTTAACTTGTATCTACATATATACAACAATATACCTATGTGTTACAATAACAGAAACAATGCATTCGTTTGAAATTTAATTAAATCTACGACTGTTTCATGTTTAAATTAAAACAAGCTTTTCCAGTTGTTTTCTGGTTTGGAAATATAAAAAAAACAATTATGTCGAATTAAAATTACTATAACGAATATAGTTCCAGAACTATAGACAATGAAAGAACTATAGGTACTCCACGTGAACCAGGCCCGGCAGGTCATGTTCAGTCCGTGTGGGTAGTGAGATGATAAAAAATTTTTTTTCGATATAGCGGTGATTAAATTAACAAACTTCAAAGCAAGCCCCCTCCAATTAACTCATGCCAGCACTGAGCATTTAAAACCTAATAATTGTATATAGCTTATATTTTATAAGCCTCGTAATCGTATAACAAACCTTCGAAATCCCATAACTCTGGGGAAGCCAGCACATAAGTTAAATTGGTTAGTTAACAAACTATTTATTAATATGTGGAAAAAATGATGTCAAATTCCATGTGGGTATTTTACCCACACGGAATTTTTCGTATGGGTATAGCTACCCACAAAACCCTGGTCATCCGCCGGGCCTGACGTGAACACATTTTATTAGGTTGGTTTCTTCTTTAGGATGTAGGAAAAAATGAAATGAATAGTTAAGAAGAACAAGGAAAAACTATGATTTGTTATTATTTTTTGCGGTCCACAACTCATAATAAAAAAACGGAACCCTTGTAATATCACTTTATTGTCCGTCAAAACCCTTTTTCTCAAGAACGGCCAGAGCGATTAATTTGAAATTAATATCAAATTTTAATGTCTATAACCCTGTAGTATTTTCAAGCAGTGCACTAAAAAGATACTGCTTTTCAAAAATCACGTATATTACTGACTCATTTACTGATCATAACCTATACTGTAAAGTACTTCCTATTAACCTATAGAATCTTGGGCACGACTGAAGGAAAAAAACCGAAAATAATTAATTTCTAATTCTATGTTGAATTATTACGTAACAAACTTAATTTTTAATATTTATCAGTCTCAATAAAGCATACTTTTCAAATTGTTATAACAGTACGGAACTCATGGCGCAAATCCTACTCTCATTTGTCCGTTTTTTTATTGGTGTTTAAAAATGTATTTATAAATAATTTGTAAAAACAAAATTTTAGGCATGTCTCTGCAGAAATACAAAACAGTTTCATCTCAATTTGTTAGACCGTTTTCAAATTACGCGATAATAAAGCCAACCAACAAACAAACATAGCTAAAATTTTAAATCTTATATTTTGATGTCGATAAAAATGAGCTAATTTATATTGACATTTGGGGATCGAATTCTACATGAAAAAAAATGAAATTGGACATCCGCAAAAAATCTGGAACACAATTTAGGTAATGCGGTTTTAGTGATTGCATCGCGTTACATTTAGTGTTTTTGACAATCGATATTTTTTCTCATTGTTAGACTGCAAATATGCCATTATCTGATGCACAGTTAAGATGTAAGAACGGAATGGAAAAAGCGCTATACTAAAAGCTTCTTAAGCATCTAGGATAATGACGTGAAGTTTGCCGACTCCTAATGCCTATCGATCTGAATTAATACCAGCGGATCTAAAACTGTAAACGCATTGTTTAGACCAGAACTTGGGGACTTGTACTTTGTAGACAGAGGCTTCATTACAATATTATTTATAACTAGCCTGCCGACGACCTCGTTTGCGTGAACGTTTTTCCTACTGGACCATGAATGGTTCTCTGTGGAATTTTATCGAAAAAACTTCTTTACTGTCGCTGTAAACTCTCGATTACGGAAGTAAGATGCGTACGACTTAACTGTCTGAAATGTCCGTTATTCGAGCTCTGCTACTGTATCATAGATGGGTTTTTGGTGGAATTTTATCGAAAATGCTTCTATACTATCATTCCAAATTACTTTTAATTGAATTTAGGTACCTATTGATGATGGCTATATACAGAAAGATTTCCAGCCACTTCACGGAATTCAATACCTTCATCTCTGGGTATCATCATTTCTTCGGAACCGTTTAAGATATCATGATGAAACGATAGACTAAGTTGGTTCGAGGATTTTTATTTATAACCTGTGTAAATTTCATGTTAAAAACTTAAGTAGTTTTTGAAATCGCATATATACAGACAGAAAGACACATTTTTAGACGCGAATAGTGTCAGCTAAAGTGGTTATAGGTACACTCCCTTTGTCTGTGAATCTGTCACAATTTTTTGTGTCACGGGTACAGCTCAAACGGTGTAACCGATTTAAAAAAAACTTTATTTTTGTTCGATTCGTCTGGGAGTCTATTTGATCCTAATGTCGCTCGATTTTTAATTTTGGTCTTAGAGGGGAGCAAATTAGAAAAAACCCGGGTCGCAGTGCCAAAACCCTGCCGACAATATAGTGTATTTGATTGTATAGGGCCGTGTGGTTTTATACTTTTATTATGTGAAATTAAGTTTGTTTTTGGGCAAAATAAAAAATTTAATCCCTTAATACACCCCTCAAAATAACATTTTTTTTTCTTAATTGTAATATTATTAACAATCTAACGTTTACACCGAATTAAATACACCCTTCAATAAATAAGTCACTATCTGCAAACTACTGTTTTCATAAAATTTGTATCGGGCCGATTTTATTAAAATTTTGGGGACACTTTTTAATTACTACCAGAGGGTTAAATTTCAATTTTGAAACGATTCGGAGAATTTTTTCGGTATTTTGGGGCCCAAAAACATTTTTCAACCCCTAAAAACTACTCTTAAAATGGCCCGATTGGGCCCATTTTAAATAGGGTTCTTGCGGTGGTGGATTCCAACATGCGGACAAAATTTCGTTAAAATCAATTAACTCTCTCGAAAGTTATTGCCCGCACATATATATATATATATATATATATATAAATATATATATATATATATATATATATATATATATATAAATATATATATATATATAAACATTTTAAATAGGGTTCTTGCGGTGGTGGATTCCAACATGCGGACAAAATTTCGTTAAAATCAATTAACTCTCTCGAAAGTTATTGCCCGCACATATATATATACATATATATATATATATATATATATATATATATAAACATTTTTAAAAATGGTGCCAAAGTGTTTAGGAGGTTATGAAACGTCGAGAAATTTTGGTCCGGCCCCTAGGTCCCGCCATCCGACCGACGCCAATAGTGTATGTTGCCATATGGCAAATACACTAAAAACGATGTTTTTTTATTATAATTCGCTCAATAAATCAGATCGGTTCGAAACCAGTCTTAAACGAAAGAAGGCATTTTTTAACACTGGACTTGGTTTAGTAATATGCTAATGAAAAATATAAAAATAATAAAGTTAAAAATTATAATCTTGATGTTTTCTTACCTTCTCGAAGTGCGTCGTATGCCGATTCTTTTCTGCATGCTTTCGATGCTTTAAGTATTTCGAACTCCACGCAATATCTGCAAAAGATAATATTTATGCATTAATAATAGTAATTCCTATCAGATAAGACGTATTATTAATATTGTATTATTGTACAGAGCGGTGAGCACAAAGCGCTTTAATCGTATTTGTGACAGGAGCATTGAGTCAACAATGTCTTAGTATTTTTCTAAAAAGAATCTCAAAATGTAGCGTTTCTGTGTTTAGGGTCAGAATCTAATTGAGACAAAATAAAAATTCTGAGGCAAGGGAATATAATAATGTTTATAATTAGGTACTACACGCAAGGGCTAGAGTATGAGGATATTTCAATTTTTATTGGAATACTCCATCAACGGCTCAATAATTTGGATTCAGGAATGATGTACCTACATAAAATGTTCAAACCTTTCAGTTTTTATAGATAGTTACTAACTTTCCATCTTGTTCACATGCATATTAAGTAAAAAAAATAATTATAGATGCTTCAATGGACCTGGGCACATGACAAACGTTACGTAGATGGCAGCAAGTAAATGACGACCTAAGTTACGATAGATAAATAAATAGTTAAAATATTTATTCATTACATGCCAATAATTGGCGTAGAATAAGTCATACAAAATACAAAAAGTACATTAAATAATGCTATCAAAGTAGTCTTTAGTTGATTAAGGATAGTCTGTACCAGCGTTGCCAGACGTCCCGATTTTTAAATCAAAATTAAATGTCCCGCGCGGGACAGGCTCAGTCCCGCTTTTTGGGGATAGCTCGACCGTGCGTAAATAATTATTCTCTTATTGTAAGTTGCAATTTGTAACACTCACTCCTCAGACTATTGTTTGAAACGCCATATTTTTCTAATGAATAAAACTTTTTTGATTTGATTTCTGTTTTTTTTATTTTTTTTATATTCAGAAGACGAATAAGACTCAACTATTTAACGATAGAGTAAATCTGATTTAAAATATCATA
This sequence comes from Venustoraphidia nigricollis, assembly GCA_034508555.1. NCBI lineage: Eukaryota > Metazoa > Arthropoda > Insecta > Raphidioptera > Raphidiidae > Venustoraphidia > Venustoraphidia nigricollis. Next base: position 584,357 of record JAVRKA010000114.1, read on the forward strand.
TTTTTATTAAAATACATTTTCTGTGGCTATTTTTGCTATCTATTGTCACGTAATTTGAACTCAAATAAAAAGATAAATATTTAAAAATTTCTGATTATATACGTTTTTTTACTATGTCCCGCTTTTGACGAAATAATCCCGCTTTTTTCACTCAAAAATTTCCAAAATCCCGACTTGGAAAAAAAAAATCTGGCAACACTGGTCTGTACTAAAGAGTATAGCAAAAGCCCAATCTACGTGTTCATTTCTTAGTGGTGTGATTTAAATAAAGAATAATTTAAAGTACGAGTAAATCTGTGATGTTTTAACCATTCTTTAAATAAATATAATTAGTGTTTCTATTACTAATTTCTCCTTCTGTGGCGAAGTCTTTTTTACTAAAGTGGGCTTCAAAAACTATCCTGTGCTATCATTTACAATAGTGTTTTTTTCCCTTCTGATAACATAGCACCACTTATTTTTCAGTTTTAGAATACAAAATCTCTATAATTTGAACATTGGTAAACACAGTATATTAACATTGTCAATTATTTATTATTTGAAATAAACTTATTTTGCATACACTATTCACAGGTTATTTAGCTGGCGCCCCCTAGCGGTAAAGTTTGGCAGTATCCATTTCCATTTATGATTATTCAGTGGAAATTTTAATTTCTTGTGGAAATCCCACGAGCTCGAGAGCTGCGGTTCCGATGAGTTTTTTCCTTGTCGTCAACAAGTTTAATTCGCAAGCAGTTTTGACGTTAGCATATTGAAATATTCTCAGTACAACAAAAACCAAAACCATAAACACGCGGCACGGTACGGCGTCAGTGGGGCAAGTGGGGGAGATTATATCATGGAACTTGATAAATGGAATGAACGTGTGTCAGAGGAAGAGAAATGTATGTTGCATGCACCGAACTGTTCGCCACCGCCACTATTCTCTGCTGGCGTTACTCAAATTAAATGTATCATTTCGTGTCAGAATCAGACATCCGCTCGCAACAATCTTTAGGTGTTAAAGATGCAGCGAAACTAAAGGTGATATCAGACGGTCCATTTTTTGTTCATTTCTGTCTTTCATTCGAACTGAAATGTCTGAACACAAAATGAAACAAAAAACCCGGGTCGCAGTGCCAAAACCCTGCCGACAATATAGTGTATTTGCTAATATAGGCAGTGTGCAGAAATATTTTTTACTTTTTAGTTCGCTTTGCTATTAAAGCGTGTTTTTTTAGTTTTTTTCAACTATTTATTTTTGATATCCGGGTGTCTTCAATAATAATAATAATAATAATAATAATGCGTTTAACGTCCGTTTCTCGACTTTATGTCATAACAGATGCCATTCGCACCATTATTATTTTTTCATCTAGGTACCACTTCCCGTTATTTCTACATTTTTTTACAACTTCAACTAATGTAATAGCAATGGGCGAATGAAGGAATTATAGGAAATTAGGATAAGGTAGGTAATTTGTGAACTAGGAGTTTGATAGGTAAGAGGCCATGGCCTCAAATAAGGAACCATCTCGATATTTATCTGGAATTAATTGAGGGAAACCATGGAAAACCTCAATCAAGATGGCCGGTATAGGAATTACCGTTTCTCGGCGAGAGGTAGTAGGAAAAAGTCCCAGCCACATCTGCCCCCGCCGGGATTCGAACCCGGTACCTCCCGAATGCGAGTCTAGTGCTGTCACCACTACACTACCCAGCTCGGTGATACGTTAATAATTGTGATAATATATTAATTAATTCGTCATAAGTGGATTTAGAATTTTCGTTTCGACGGAACTAATTTTTAACACCACTTTTTTGAACAATAACGGAACATTGAAAGTTTACTACAAAAAATCGCAAGAGATATAATTTCAGATTCGAGTTTTTTTTTTAACTCTTTCGCTTCACGACATATATATTGTTGAATACTGTTAAGCATTCAAATAAAGGCAATTTTTTTGCATATAATATACACAAATAGCTTAATTAAAACAATTTATAGCTGTTGTTTTGCGCTGCCAGCAGCACATTGCGTATTTTGTTCGTTTTATCATAGTTGGTGTGGCAAATAACGAAACGAGAAAGGAAATACAAATAATGTTTTCTACACTTATATCCGATGTGGGAAATGTGTTTATTTAAAATAGTGGATTGCATATCTAGGGCGTAATAAAGTATATTATTGTCGAGGTGTGACATAATGTTAAACGAACAAGTTTAACAATCACACGAGTGAAAATATCATCTCCTAGATATACGCTATATGTTTACCTAACAACCTATTAAATAGCGTCTTTGGTCTTCATTTCCAGTATTTTCAAAATTTTTGACATTTCATGTACGTATACCTACGATTTGGATCAATACTAAAAGGATTTAAATTTAGCGAATGTATTATTAACCAAACTTCTTTAAATAGTTAAAAAGCTATTTATATTTATAAATTTGATATTTTTTTTCTATTAGATAGTTTAACATTATTTAAAAACTACAAATTGTACACTAGCGGTGACTCACAAAGGTGTCCGCAATATTATGATAGGAATACACAATAATATACCTACTGAAATTAAGGCTGTAAACTCTAAAAATTTCAGGAAAACATTAAAAAAATTCTTGTTAGCAAAGGCTCACTATAAGTTGAACGGGTTTTTATAATTCTTTTTAGAACTCTTTTATAATTCTGGTAAAATTTTTTTGTTGACGCTATTTATGTCCATTTGTACCAAACAAATAAAGATCTCTATCTATCTATCTTTCTATCTAACATTATTCAAGTTTTTCATGAAGCTTCAAACTGAAAATTTAGGCTGATTGTGTATTTCAGTATTAAACACGAAACTTCGCCACAGAGTGGTCATGTCATGAATTACCCAGAGAGATAAAGTATTTCACTAAACGTCGACAATACTGGAAGTGCCTAGGCATTTCACTAAATGAATTTTACTATAAGATTACGACCATAGCATTACGCAACTAGATATACCTAAATTGTAGTATTACAATTCATTCAAAATATATAGTAACAGAAAAACCCGGGTCGCAGTGCCAAAACCCTGCCGACAATATAGTGTATTTGCTTGTATAGGGCCGTGTGGTTTTATACTTTTATTATGTGAAATTAAGTTTGTTTTTGGGCAAAATAAAAAATTTAACCCCTTAATACACCCCTTAAAATAACATTTTTTTCTTAATTGTAATATTATTATCAATCTAACGTCTACACCGAATTAAAGACACCCTTCAATAAATAAATCACTATCTGCAAACTAGTGTTTTCATAAAATTTGTAAATTCGGTCCTGTCGGGCCGATTTTATTAAAATTGTGGGGACACTTTTTAATCACTACCAAAGGGTTAAATTTCAATTTTGAAACGATTCGGAGAATTTTTTCGGTATTTTGGGGCCCAAAAACAGTTTTCAACCCCTAAAAACTACCCTTGAAATAGCCCGATTAGGCCCATTTTAAATATGCTTCTTGCGGTGGTGGATTTCAACACGTGGCCCAAATTTCGTTAAAATCAATTAACTCTTTCGAAAGTTATTGCCCGCACACATATATATATATACGAATATAAATATATATATATATATATATATATATATATAAACATTTTTAAAAATGGTGCCAAAGTGTTTAGGAGGTTATGAAACGTCGAGAAATTTTGGTCCGACCCCTAGGTCCCGCCATCCGACCGACGCCAATAGTGTATGTTGCCATATGGCAAATACACTAATAAACAGAAGGAAAAATAAATTGCTTGCACAGTAGGTAGGTTAAATCTATGTGTTAAAAGACGTAAAGAAACCCTTTACTGGTGCCGGATTCAAGAAAAGAAATTGCGAAACAAAAACAACAGACTACGCACGTAAACAAATATAAAAGAGTTTCTCTCACAGCTGAGAAAAAATGAAATATGTATAAAAGTAAATAACGAGACGAATGTAACCAACATAAAAGATGAAAATATACAGAATCCTGAGCTTGTTTCGAGGAGTGGAAACAACGCGCAAAAATAAATAGAAAGGGGAAATTGTGTCATTGAGGTTGGAGATACTGTACACACTGTTAAATTTACCTATAAACAAAGAAACGAGCTACTGGATAAAAATACATAGGTAGCTCCTCGTAAAATTTTGGAAGAAACTCATTAAATTATACGTATTACGTTTTTATAGTCGTTTTTTTTCATTGTTGGGAAAACTTGCAGTCTTTTCGCATTTACGTATGGTAAACTAATTTAATCGAAACGATATTTGAACTGAATCGGAAACGATTCGGTAGCATTTAGTTACGCTTCCTCTTGGCGATCGATAAATTAATCGACTTGATCGTATGATAATTAAAAATTTGTCAAAATTCACACAAAAAATGTCAAAATGCATCCAAAAATTTATGAAAATTCATTTTAAAAAAATTGTCTTTACCCAAATTATTGTCAAAATTCACCAAAAAATTGTCAGATTTCACCTACAAAATTGTCCACATTTCTCCATGATAATGATGATCATTATTATTAACTATTTTTTACTACACGATAAGTGATCATTGTTAATGAAAAAGTATCAAAAATGTATGAAAAAAAAAATCAATTTTGTGAGCCCGCGACACCCAGGCGTTAAGCTGTAAAAAATTGTAAAAACTGAAAAAAAGGTAATAAAATTCGTATAGTGTTGAAATTAATACTTTACGTAGCCTTTATCAGTAACTTAAATTACATATTAGTTCATTTTGTGTGTTCAGCTTTAACTTTTAAGATGATATCGCATAGATGATAAAAGTCTAGAAGTAGATGTACAATGCACAATCGACGTTCAGCATACGAATTGACGTTTATAAAAATAAACGAAATTCAGATGACTTGGCACTTACGCAATTTTCTGAGGGGATTTAGTTGTATAATCAAGCAAAGTAACTCAATCGCTGCAATGTAAAATTTAGACCTTTTTCAAGTAGAATATTAATTAGATGGGTTATTAAAATTAAAAGTGAGTTAATTAACAGAACTATTCAAATTTCATTACAGTTAGATGCTCGATAGCTATGGTCAAAGCTAGTATTTTAAATATACGTAAATTTAAAAGATTAATATAAAATGGGCAGGAACTTCCGTCGTGTGACCAGGAGCTGACGCACCTCTTTTTTAATTTTAATAGTATAATGTATAACAAATATTTGTCAATAACTAAGCGACCAATTATGTAAATATTGTGTTTGTCGCACTGGTCGTTAAATTATTGAAATGTTTTAAAATTATTGTTCTTATGTTAAGTATCTGTATTATAAAATAAAATGACTGAATATATATTCTGAAGTCCTGTTACAATTAAATTACGTTACATGAAAAAAGTTTTGTCAATAATCGGATTTTAACTTTTGTGTCGTGAATATAATCCGATTTTACTGCAAATATGTACTGAACATACATCACCAATCCAAAAGGCAATTTTTCCAACTAATTACACTAATTGTTTTTAATTAATAAACGCAACTTCAGCAACAGAATGAAGGTAAAAACCACAAACAAAATTCCTGTGTTAATCGTTACGTAACTACCGTCATTCCACACCGCAGACACCGGCCTCCTCATTTTGGCATGGTTCAGTAAGCTCTCTATATGAGTGATACTCAAACAGTTTATCAGTGAGGTCCTTTTGATGAGTCAACAGTCCCTGTACTTCTTGTCTTTCGAATCGCCATATCGACCAATTTTTGTAGAAAAAAAATAACTAACTACTTTTTTAAAGGCAAACGGCATAAAACAGCTGCCAAAGATAGCGCTATTACAATTTCCTCGTTTAGATGATAGCTCGTCAAGAATAGCACTTATAGTCTGTTATAATTCCTTTATAGATGAGATCGAAATTTGGCATATTTATAGACCTTGCTTTCAAACTAACGGCTAATTCTTAACTTTAAGAATGTAAATAAAGGTTTAGTTTAAAGGATTCCTTGCGAAAACAGGGCTTTTTAATAAAATAAAAAAGTGAGGTTAAATAAAATGGTAGCGAACATATAGAAAAGAAATATGAAATTTTTCTCAACAAACAAATGAGTTTGTTGAACGTATCCACGGTAACATGACACGTTTCGGTTATAACATGAAGTGAAAAGGGTTAGTTGAGGGCAAATCAATTTCGTAAATACCTAAAATAGGTAGAAACGACAGAAGATTTATACCGACCTGTCATATAAATCACACAGAACTCATTGTGTGCGACGTATTCAACAGTATTAAATTGTAATCACAATAAATTACCGCTGAAACATAGCAAGGCTATTATACGTTCCGTGCTTTCAATCATATAATAACAATCGAATACTGCTTTTAACGACTATCATTTGTTTATCTTTACACATTTGTTTCACATACGAGATAATGTTGACTAATAGAGCTATTAGTGACGGGAAAAACAAATCTTTTCTAGCGGCAGACTGTTCTTGTTCTTTTAAGGGAACATATTCTAAATAACAGTTACGAAACAACAATGTTTATAACAAAACAGTAGTATACAGGTGAATTATTAACTTACGGAAAAACTTTGACAGACGAAGGAAAAAATTGGTTGTCTCATTGCACTTATTTAAGGAAATAATTATATTATAAACAATCGTTGTTTTTACTTGTTAATAACAAAACATCCGTTATCTTTTGTTGTTCTTTTTATTTTGTTTTATTAGATGAGCAATAAATGAACTTTCATCAGTTGAAGTTTATTTGTGAGCTAGTAAATATTATTTCAAAAAAATTGTAAAAATGACTAGAGACCCGTTCTCCCACCATGAAGATCGGAACCTCCACCACATGTTCTTTTTTTCCATTTTTTACAGGATGTATGTTACTGACAAATTTGAACAGATGAAAACCTATCTAATAATCATCTAATTTACAAAAAAAAAAAACGATTTTTATGTTTAAATTCCATAAAATGAAATGAGACATGTGTGTCGTATACAATTTTTTTGGTATTTTACTACAGATTGTTGAAGTGCACATGAAACAGATGCTACAGCACAGTGTCCTAGTTTTGCATTGAAAATAAAATGTAATTATAAAAATGAGACAATGAATTTACTAGACAGTTACTATAATACATTGAGCACCAGAAAATGTGCGCAATTGGTAAAATGCACTTGCAACAAGTTTTATGTACCGTATGAATTATAACATACGCCTCAATATAAACTTGGCTGTTTATGCTACAGTTGAACTGAACCTATTGTACGTTTACACTAAAATATTAAATGTTAATTATCTCAGTTGTCGAGCATTTATAATCTACAATATCTCTCAGCACAATGTATCGATTAACGTATTCTATCACTGGTCATTAAATAAAAATGAATTATGTTAAAAAGAGACAACACAGTAGATCAGGGGTGTTCAATTAGTGATACAGTCAAAGCTCTCTAAGTGCACGCTCTCTAAATGCATACGCTCTCTTACTGCACACGAACTCGCCCTCTAAGTGCACGTTCCCCAGCCCCCACTTCGAATAATCTGCGACCAATCACGTGCGACCGTAAGCGCGCTATTTTCAAACTTTCCATTTCCATCATATTCATAGAGTTTTAGAGATATTGTTTATAGCATCTGATTGAATAAAGATAGCTATAGGAGTTAGAAGAGTGGGGATGAAAAAGATCGTAGGGGAAGTGTGCACTTAAAGGATGGGCTCGGTTCCGAGCTGTGCACTTAGAGGGCTTTGACTGTACATTTGTTTACCTAAGCAAGCGCAGTTAAGTACACTTATTATTAGATAGATGGTGCTGTAACCTGTAGGTAATTTGCAAGTGACCGTTACGCCGGTCGGCGACTCCGTGCCGACGAAACGCGATTATTTTGTAGTCTTGCAAGAGGAGATTGTAGATACTTTTCCGCGATCAACTCCAACGGCTCTTACGATTGACCGTTTGAACACCTCTGCTCTAATTACACCAAAACTTACTAACAGAAATATCGTTGCATTTTTAAATAGTAGTATTAATTATATAGATGGTTGACAAATAATGTTATTTTAACGTGTTCTAAGAACACAAAGTTATTAATCCTTGCTCGGCTAGGAGCCACAAGACGTATCGGCGTAAGCATGGACGTCGAAAAACCAACTGAACCATGTTTTAACAAAGTATATATATGTGATTTGAGTGTAGTAGTGTGTACGTGAGAGCTTCATTCTGCACACAGTTATTGAATTAAATTAAATTATTTGTTATTTTTAATAATTTATTTAAAAAATGTTTGTTTTGGAATATAAAAATATCTAAAGCACTATTCATTTTATAACATGCTTTATTTTGATCATTAAATTTGTATGCGCCTCATGTGCTTATTACACACTCTCGTTTCGTAGTGCTCCGCCTAACTCCAGAGTAGGGACTCGATGTCAAACGGGACAGACTTAAAAAGGCTTGAGAGCTAAGAAAAGTACCAGGATCCCAGCATTGAAGCCAAAAGCATTCAATACTATACTGTAAGTAGTCCAATATAGCACATATTTTATATAGTAAGCCCGGTGTACGTAATACTACGTGGTCATATGAAATCGTAAAGAGACCATATATACGTAAAATAATACTAACATTCTACAGTTCATGTATTTTATTTTTATGTTAATTTCAAACAGACACATTTATGTTAGCTACTCTCTTTACAAAAATATGCATTTTATTATATAAATATTTAACTAAAATTACTGCGCAAAGTCTGCGGTAAAAAGTACGCAGTTGTATACAGTACTGTTCTAAAATAATTATTTTTGTCGTTTTCAAAAATTTTAGTTGTTCACTTATGCTGGATTTTAGAGACGATTGTCAAAAAACTAATTTTATAGTGACTTTACATTGTGATCATATAATTACAGATTTTATATATGCAGGTATTAAAGTCGTTGTGAAACTCCCTGTGCTGTAAAACAGATACACAAAACAAATTATTGATCTACATAAAAAAATGGCTTTTCAAGTTAAATTTTAATAAAAATGCGTGGAAAAGTGGTGTTTCGAAGTGAAAATTGTAAAAAAATTACAGTTTGCAAAAAATATCCTTTCAATCGATCAATAATTTATTTTTCGTGCTGTGCCGATTTAAAATTCTACAATGCTTTTCTTATATGTGCTCATAATCTAACGTCATTGTCAAATCAGATTTTCTGACATGCTTTCTGCAACCTAAGATTAGTAGCTTTTTGTTGATTTATCCGTGATCGAATATTTGGTTCCTTCACATCACGAGTATCGCATCTGATAACTGATAAAAAAAAAATTGAAAAATTGGCGCAAGCTTTTTGATGTTTAAAATTATTTAACTTTTATTTATAATTTAATCTCTCGATTAAATAAAAAATGATTTACTCGCGAATATTAATGTCAGTTCTCAATATTGTTCACGTCCATTATAATTAGTAAGTTTTTTTTTATTTTTTAACGGGAAATTGGACAATTCAAATATTTGAATTGTCCACTTTCCCGTTAAAAAATAAAAAAAACTTATTAATGTCAATTTTAAAAGTGTTAAGTTTATTTTAAAGTAGCGGACCGGTCCGGTTTCGTCCGGATGTGTAAATTACCTATTAATCCAAATTAAATGATGTTAAGGGTCCTTTAGGTCTAAATTAAATACTTCAGATGACTAATATATTATTTAAATAAGTATTAATACTATATCGGTAAAAATACCTTCGCAAGTAAAGCATTCTTGTAGACCAAATCTGAAAATCATAAAAATGGTTATTGCGAGTCTTTAAAAGATATACATATGCTACCCACCATACATTATTTTCGTGTAACTTCAACTATTTACACAGTCCACGCCACGGAAGCTCTCATATTTTTCCGATTTCATTCACAAATATTGTCATATATAGGGAGCTTATTTTCGCAAAGTGTTCATAAATTAAATTATAGCCTACAACCTTCCTAGATAATCCCTCTTACCTCTAACCGTATGAAAATCCGTACAGTAGTTTCTGAGATTCGGTCAAACACAAACTCAGCGTGGCGCGGGACTTAAATATATATAATATGTAGTGATAAAAGTATACATAATTTTATTTACACTGTTTTACTAAAAGCATTGTGTTTGGTATAAGTAAATGCTGCAAGCGTGTAAACGACGCTTTATTGCTAGACAACAATATAACATTACTTTGTTCAGATGGTCCAACCTATTGTCAGTGTACCTTCCATTAGACCCGTCAAACTAACCGTCACGCAATAAAACCAAATCAGGACTGAGTACTTTAGCAGTTTGTTTTCTCGGAAACATGCTTGTCGGACGCAAAGCTGGATTACAAAGAGCTTTAGTATATTATTATTATTATTTGAGCAGGACCGATTTAAAATTCTCCAATGCTTTTCTGACAATGCTTTCTGCAACCCGACACAACCTTATATTACGACTAGAAAATGTGCTGAACCCAAGGTTACTAGATACAGAAGGTGACCTAGTTCCATTGGATAATAATGTAGGGATGACGTCATCTGGTGGGCTGTCAATTGATATATTGCGTAGTTGTTAAAAATATGGAACGGTCTTTCAACTGAAATTATTCATTAACGAAGTAATCAGTGTGTCTAATGACTTTGTGATGAACTCACCTCTTTGCGCTTCTGATAGCTGGTCCTATATTCGGTAGCTGCTGGACGATTCGACCGGACTATGACTGCATAATGATTTTGTAATGATTAATGAATGACGCTACAAGAAGGCTATTCAAAAGCACGTCCGTTGTTTTAATAATGAACGATAGTAAAAAGCCCTGATGTTTAAATAACATGCAAAGTAAGAACATACTTACAAATCAAACATTATAGTGTTTATGTAACAGGGTGTCCAGGAAAGTTGATTGAAAAGTTTTGATGCTTAAGGCTGTCGGAACGCTATGCATTTAAGCCGAAAATAGAGCTTCGGCTGTCAACTGATTGTAGACTTATTCGTCAACATTCTGCAAAAATTCTTTCTCTATAAGGAAGATAAAGGACAAATCTAGGTCTCTAATGGACTACTTTTGTAATTTATGTACGATTTACTAGAAAAAAGTTCGCATTAATTGTGCTAAAAAAACACACGTTTTCAATGTCACACTACGACCTTATTCATACTTATTTCACAAAACTGTTCCATCACAAACCTAAAGTGACTCTTCCTTTTTCAGAAAAGTTTTTTAAATCTTCAAAATATTTCCAAAAATTAGAGTAATCAATTGACAGCGGCACCCTTGCAATAACATTTTTTAGCCTTGTAGTTGGCACCAGCCAAAAATTGAAACGTGCGAATGATTTGAGCGAGACAGAGCTAAGAAAGTCACACCCAAAATATGTCTTTTGCCCCTTACCGCTGGGTCTCAGCACAAACAAAATTCAGAGCGTTCCGACAGCTTTAATGTCAAACGGATCTGAGAGACTTTATTTTTATAAAATTATAACATTTTTCATAAGGACCGTGCTCGCTGTTGCCATGTTTGATGAAACGCTAAAATCTTTCATTCACTATTTAAATACAATTTGCAAACCGAACACCGAGGTCACAAAAATGAGTAAAGCGCGTAATATAGTTTTATACTTTTTTTTTTAATTTTTGACACAAAATCGATAACTCTGCATTGTCGACTTAATGTTTTGTTTCTGTTTTCTATGCAAGCGAATACATTTTTTGCTGTGGTTATTGTCACCGACTACTTGTTAAACCCTGTGAATATTATGTAATCTGTGCATTCTACATGTTATAATACACAATGCACAAGAACTCATTACAGTAAAAGCTTGTGATTTTGGAATATTTTCAATCTAGGTAAAAGTTCCGATTTTTTTTATTAAAAAGAAACCTGAATATTAAGGAAATAAATAATTAGGTGAAATTACTTAAAGATATAACTTTGGCGTATTCATAGTTTTAAAAGTGACCATAAATTACATTTGTTGTACCACGCGGCTTCCCTCACGTGAGCATAGAAGAAAATTCGTTATATAGGCGAAGCTAACAAAATTGATCTTACATAATCATAATCTTCAATCGGTTGACAATTTTTTGAATGAATTTTGCCAATTCAAATTTTGGATGAGTTTTGCCAATGAATTTTGCCCATATTTTGGGCGAAAATCTTTTTTCTTTCGCGAATTTTTACAATTTTTTTGGTGAATTTTGACAATTTTTGCGTGAATTTTAAATTTTTTTGGTGTTAAAATTGAACCCCATTGGACTTCAGCAAGTCTTAGGCCCCGAAAAACCTATATCCGTCCCTGTGCATAATACTAAAGTAAATATATAATTCTACTAGAAATTGATTTATGCAATAAATAATAATAAATGTCGTTGTATGAACTAATAAATTTTACGAAATATGAATTGCAGATTTTAATCAAATAGTTGAAATAAAAGTAACACAATTAAATTTTACTATGCAAAATTATTGCTACTCAATTTAAACGTTATCAGTTGATATCAGCTTCGTTGCAATTTGAAAATAATGTTAGTGAAATATTTATACAGTGAGTACTGCGTATACATAATTTGAAATAATCCACGTAAAAAAATCTCAGATAATCTGTGGCCGAAATTTTCAGACACGTCGAGTTTTTAATTCCATCCCTTTCCAGAATAACGTCATTGCCTTTTTATTAAATGAAACATCATCGATTTTTTAAATTATCAAATTTTAATATCAGCAGTGTGTCATTGTGGCGACTAGTCATAATACCATGACGTTCGAGATACTTAGTACATTTTTTGCATATATAATGTCTGCACCTTTTTGGTTTAGTGAAATCTGAAGTAACTGGGTTTTGTGTCCTGAGTTGTTCGTAAATTATTTTTTTTAATGAATGTTATAACAGAAATGCCTTTCTGCTGTATTTATAATTTAAAGTTGAAGCCATCGAATAGAATTCAGCGTCAAGCAAGTCACAGAGGAAATTGATCAATGATTGATGCTGACTGCGCGTCTTACTTCCGGGATGTCACTTTGCATAAAAACATTTCTTTATCATTTCATAAAGCATCTAGCTACTACACAGTATTTAACGATGAGAGCCGTTCTATAGAAACAGTCGAGTCCGTTAAGGGCGATGTATTACTCTGAATTTAGAACATACCAGCTTACGGTCTTACAATCCTCAGAATGTAATTAAAAATAATCTATATAAATAAAAATTAAATGCTGTTCTTTGGTAAGCGCATTACTTGAGAACGACTGGACCGATTTGGCTATTTTTTTAAATATTCGTAATAGCTCAGTAAGGTTTTTAGAGTAAGAAAAATTGCCCGGCAAAGTGTAAAATTCGAGAAAAACTGAAAGTGCTTTTTTCTATAGGATTTATTCTTATTATATCAATGCCGTGAGGCAAGACTGTATTATGTTGGAACTTATAGAAATGTCCAGCAAAGTGTCAGGAGATGGACCTGCGAGCAACATCTCTCAGATTAAAACCTGGTTTCAGGGTTTCAGGTATCAAACATGGGAAGAAAATGACTGAGGACTTAATAAGACTCAACAGATCGACACCCAGAAAGGTGATTGGGCTTTTAATCGGTCATGCTTTCCTGAGAAAACATCTCCGTGTGCAGATGGGGATACAGTAGATTTTTCGAAATGGAGGATGAAACAGCCACTCATATCGTGTGCGAATGTGAGGCTTTAACCAGGAGGACAACCATCTTTGGCTACACTGATGAGGCTGGAATAGTTCCACAGGACAGATCCATTAAAGGGGTAAGCACAAAAATCCTTTAAGGATGTGATGCATTTGGGGCAAGAGACCACCCCATTCTATTTTAATTATTAATCTTTTAAATGCTAGAGCTCTATAACTGTTGTTGCTTATTATAATACGGTGGAACTGGAGATCAAGAGTCTACTATTGTTGGTGCTGCCGAGCTGGACAAAACCCAGCAAGGCAAGTCTGTAATACGGTGGAACTAAAGGCTCGACTACTATTGTCGTTGCCGTGTTTTAACTCAATCGTATGCGGCTAGTAACAAAATAAAAAAACCCGGGTCGCAGTGCCAAAACCCTGCCGACAATATAGTGTATTTGCTTGTATAGGGCCGTTTGGTTTTATATTTTTATTATGTGAAATTAAGTTTGTTTTTGGGCAAAATAAAAAATTTAACCCCTTAATACACCCCTTAAAATAACATTTTTTTCTTAATTGTAATATTATTATCAATCTAACGTCTACACCGAATTAAATACACCCTTCAATAAATAAGTCACTATCTGCAAACCAGTGTTTTCATAAAATTTGTAAATCCGGTCCTGTCGGGCCGATTTTATTAAAATTGTGGGGACACTTTTTAATCACTACCAGAGGATTAAATTTCAATTTTGAAACGATTCGGAGAATTTTTTCGGTATTTTGGGGCCCAAAAACATTTTTCAACCCCTAAAAACTACCCTTAAAATAGCCCGATTAGGCCCATTTTAAATAGGCTTCTTGCAGTGATGGGTTTCAACACGTGGCCCAAATTTCGTTGAAATCAATTAACTCTTTCGAAAGTTATCGCGCGTACACATATATATATATATACGTATATAAATATATATATATATATATATATATATATATATATATATATATATATATATATATATATATATATATATATATATATATATAGACATTTTTAAAAATGGTGCCAATGTGTTTAGGAGCATATGAAACGTCGAGAAAATTTGGTCCGACCCCTAGGTCCCGCCATCCGACCGACGCCAATAGTGTATGTTGCCATATGGCAAATACACTAACTAGATCGACTTTTTTTATAATAATAGATGTTTACACACAATTAGCCGATTAATACCGACTATTTATTCTGATTCAACTTCGAAAATAATGTGTCATTAATATAAAACTGAATACCGAGAAATGAGTTTTGTTTTGTAATATTTTTTTTATTCATGACGTGTACACAGAAACACTGATATAATGTAAATGTTTGTGAGAGAATGAGTAATTGGTGTAGTAATGTATTGTGATTGAAGAGCACATGAAAAATACATTATTTGTTTGCTGAAGCGATGTTGAAACAAACTGACGATGGTGGATCCTGCGTAATCGGTCAACGGTATTACGACCGTTCAGTGACGCCGTGACGCCGCTTCCACAGCCCGCTAGAGGCTAACCTCCAGCCACGCACTCACTCGATACAGCATCGTTATACTCCGAGACACGGCGATGTCGTTTTAGATTTTAATTTTTAGTGTATTTGCCATATGGCAACATACACTATTGGCGTCGGTCGGATGGCGGGACCTAGGGGTCGGACCAAAATTTCTCGACGTTTCATAACCTCCTAAACACTTTGGCACCATTTTTAAAAATGTTTATATATATATGTATATATATATATATATATATATATATATATATATATATATATATATATATATATATATATATATATATATGTGTACGCGCGATAACTTTCGAAAGAGTTAATTGATTTCAACGAAATTTGGGCCACATGTTGAAATCCATCACCGCAAGAAGCCTATTTAAAATGAGCCTAATCGGGGTATTTTAAGGGTAGTTTTTAGGGGTTGAAAACTGTTTTTGGGCCCCAAAATACCGAAAAAATTCTCCGAATCGTTTCAAAATTGAAATTTAACCCTTTTGTAGTGATTAAAAAGTTTCCCCACAATTTTAATAAAATCGGCC